>JAKSZT010054279.1:301576-398120 GCA_026826555.1 Tolypeutes matacus | reverse complement strand
CGGGGCGCGGGGTCCGGGCGGCGCAGGCTGCGCGCCGCGCTGCGCACATGCGCGCTCCCGCCCCTCCCACCTTTGACAGTTTTACTGTGGGGGGGGAGGGGGCGAACTCTCGCGGTATTCCTGCATTCGCTCCGCGACGGGGAGGGGGCGGGCCGGGGGGGGTGGAGGCGAAGACGGGGTGATAGGGCCCATCTGGTCCGGCTCGCGCTGACCCGCTCGGGATCCATCGCCTATCAATAAGGCCGGGCCTTCAGCGCGAAGTGGCCAGTTAGGCTGGGTGGGAGGTGTTTGGCGGTCGGTAGGGTAAACTGAGGCACGGCAGGGACACTGGGTGCTGCTGCAAGCCCGGTGCGCACTGTCTGAGGCGACCTGATGCCTCCACCTCCTGGGTATGAGGAGACCAACGCGCGCCTGGCCATGGAGCCTTGGTAGGGAGGGGGCTGGCAGAGCAGGACCAGGCTTGTCTTCCACTCTGGCCACTGTCCGGGCATGCTTGACCATTGGATCCGCTTCTCCCTCCTCTTCTGGGGTTGTCCCAGCCAGCAGCCAGTCCCCTGCTCCCCTAGCTCCAGAGCACTGGCTTCAGCAGGGATGTGGTGAGGGGTCGGCCAGTGATAGGGCACCAAGCCCAGGACTGGGGCTGAACGAAGCAGGGAAGGGGAGTGGCCCTGTGAGCACAACGGGGCCTGGGGGCGATGGAAGGAGCAAGCCTCACCTACTGAAAGCACCCACTTCCATTTTGTGCCCCTTAACACAATTACACTTTTTTTCATTTACCACGTTCATGTATTACTTTTACCACGAAAACTGAGTTTAAAAATCAAGTGCCACCTTTTACATTCCACAAGCATTTTGGACTCCACGAAATTGATGTGAGCTGGAAATTGCTAGTCGGGAACCAAGGTTACAAGGTGCGCCCACGCCCTGAGGTCCTTCCCACCCCCAAGCCCCAGGCACACCCTACCTGGGGGCAGGGCAGACGTAGGAGCTTTGGGCACAGGCCTCCTCTCAAAGGGAACCTTCGGATCTGCTTCTCCGAAAGCCTGCACAAACCCGAATCAGCTCGTGCAGCCATCAGTGAGCACATAGCAGGAAGGGGGGAAGGGGGAGGCGGTGGGGGAGGACAGGCAGGTCGGCCCTTCCTGCCGTCCCTGTGTGCCCCAGGAGGAAGGGAAGGGGACTCCTCGAAGGAGGGGTCGTGACACTCCTCCATCGGCAACCATCCCATGCCCAGGGACCCGTCCTGCAGTGCTTCTGGGAGGGGCCGCTGTGGGGGAGTCGGGGGTTCAGTGTGTGTCCCTGCAGTGTGTGCAAGGCTGTCACCCCCCCCAGGAAGTCCATGTGTCTGTGGGGGAGGGGACAGTTGTCTGGACGCCTGGATTTGGGTGTCAGGGGGGGTGGCAGCCTGCTTGCTAGTACCAGCGTGCCCCTGCTGTCGTGGCGGATGTCAGGCTGCTGTGTGATAGCACATATGCGGATTTGGGGGAGCAGGGCTATTTGCGTTCTGATTGTCAGGTATTGTCGTAGGTCAGGGGTCAGTGCTTCTGTGCGTGGGCAGTTGTTAGCTGTGTGTGTCTGAGGCCGGGGATGCTGGTGAGAGACGGTGGGAAGCACGGCTGTGAGCGGCTGCAGGGGGGGGGTGTCTGTCGGGCGTGGCCTTTTGGGGTAGCTGAAGAACGGCAGCTTAGTTGTTTTCTGAGGCTCATTTCAGAAGTTGTGAATAGAACCTTATTTGGATTCAGTGTTTTTCTGATGCAAAGAAGGACCTAGAGATGAGAAGACCTGGACTTCAGGTGTTCCCTAAATCCCACGAGAAGTGTCCTTCCAAGAGAGGAGAGGGGACTTGGGCAGAGAAGGGAAGGCCCACACATCGGGGACGTGGCCCGAGACGGTGAGGGAGGCTGGAGGGACGCGACCCCGAGCCCAGGAAGGTGCCTCCCCGGACCCTGCCCTCACCTGGTTTCCACTGCTGGTCCCCAGCCTGCAGGAAAATGAATGCGCGCTGTGCTCAGCCTCGCTGTCAGGTGCTTTGTGTGTCAAGGGATGTCACGCGTGTGCAGCATAGGGTTTGCTCACTTGGAGCCCAGCCCTGCCTCTTGCCCCACTGGCATTGCTGGGCAGACAGGTGGCCCCTGCCCCAACGTGGCACCACTGCCCCCTGGTGGCAGCAGTCGAGTCGCCCCACCCCCATGCCCACTCACCCCCATGCCCCCAGATCCTGGCACCACACAGGCCCTTGAGAACCAGGTTTTATTTCTGATCTTTTCATCAGAATATAAAAAAGTGAACACAAAACGAGCAAGACAAGACAGGGGTGGGGGAGAAAAGAAAGGTCCTGGGGCAGTACAACCTCGTGATGGCACAAGGCCTGGGGACCTCGGGTCGGCCAGATTGAGACTAGGGGCTCCCGGCTTGGAGACAGAGGGTGGGGGCTCCAAGGGGCCCTGGAGTGAGCAAGCTCGCCTCCGAAGGCCAGCTCAGGGCACATGGGGAGGGGGCTGGGAGCTCAGCCTCATCTGTCCCTGAGATTTTTAGAGTCCCTGAGGGGACTGGGAAAGGGCAGAGGTACAGGGGGGCGGGGCGGGGGCTGCCAGGCCCCCGTGCCCCTCTGGCTGAAACTCTGCAGGCAGCACAAGTCCCCAAGCCCCCCGTGCTCTCTCCTGGTCCAGGAGGAGGCGCAGGCTGGCCTGGGTGGGCAGACACTGGGGGGAATCTACATGCACCAGACGCTCCTCAGGACAGTGTTGTGAGTGCGTCCAAGTGTTCCCGGGACGGGGCAATGGGAATACTCAAGAAGGAGATCTCCACGCACGTCAGCAGGTACGAAAGATGCTTACAGACAAGACCCCACATGTGCAGCCACAGGGCCCTGCTGAGCCCTGCTGAGCCCCCTGCCACCGCCAGGTGAGGCCACTGGGCGTGGGCTGCGGCCAGGGCCTGGGCCGGCCCTGACCCCTTTTGGCCCCGGTCTTTCAGTGTAGACGCGGGCTGTGCTGAGGGTTCCTAACGCGTGAAGGCGCTGGGCACGGCGCCTGGCTGGCTGGCGCTGGAAACAAGACCAGGCAGGAACGGGCAGGGGCAGGGCAGAGCACACCCAGGGAGGCAGCGGCTGTCTGTCCAGCCCGCGCAGGGCTCCTCCTTGCGGTGCTGACTGAGGCAGGCAGGCCTCGCCCCTGGGAAAGGGCAGGGATGCCCCGGAGGATGCATGACGAATGGGCAGTGGGTCAGCGACGTGGGGAAGGAATATAAAAGAACATACTCCCTGGCACCCCGGGGGATGCCCACCCGCCCTCTGCTCCCCGCAGCTGCACCCCGCCAGGCGCTGCCGGCAGCACCCGGGATGGGCTTGGGCTCCAGGCCCCCAGCAGGGCGCACTCCTGCAGCCCCTCGCCTGCCTGGCCCCAGGGCGCATCCGGAGTGCCCGACCAGAGACGGGTGGAGGTGGGGCCCCTGGGCCGGCCTGTCCACTCAGAGAGGCTTGGCCACTGGGGTGCCCGCAGGGTCCGAGGGGGGCTATGCAGCCAGCTCTGCCTCGTCCTCTGCCATGGGCTCCGGTCACAGTGCTGGGGTCTGTGGATCCAGCCTTGGGCAGCAGCTAGGACATGTTTCCGAAGGAAGCTGCGGGGTGGGTGGGGGTGAGGGAGGAGTGGGGTCCCAGGGAGCAGCCCCGGGTGCTCCCTGCCTAGGGGCACTTGGGGGTGTCCAGCCCAGATCCCCAGGCCTCCCGCGGCCTCTCCCGCTCCCAGCCCCTCCCACTGACCTTGACTGAGCAGCTGCAGGCTGCGCCCCTCCTCTCGCACCTGCAGGCGCAGCACCTGCTGCAGCACCTCCTGCCGATGCGCCTCCTGCGCCAGCCCCATCCGCTGCAGCTTCTCCGCATTCAGCCGGAGCAGCGCCCGGCCTGGGGCGGGAAGAGGAGAGGCACAGAGGTCAACACGAGGCCCCGAGCGTGGGGCAGAGAGGCAGAGACCGAGAGGCACGCGGCTGATGGACAGAGGAGGGGGAGACAAGGATGGAAAACAGGACGTGGACAGAGACACAGGCTGAGAGAAGCACATGGAGACCCAGAAGCAGAGGCTGACCGAGGAAGAAACGGTCTGGAGAGTGGGAAAGACAGGCTGGGCCGGTGGGAGGGGCCCTCCGAGGCGCGGCTGCCGGTACCGGTAATGGCGTGCTGGGAGAAGGCCTCGACGTAGACGAGGTAGTTGTGGGGACAGTGCTTCTTGAGCCACTTGCAGACGTCCTGCTGGCTCCACAGGACCACGGGTCGCGCCAGGCCGCCCAGCGAGGGGCTTGTGTGGTACAGGCCGTAATGGTCAGAGTATAGCCGGCCCTGCAGGAGGTGGGGCAGGTGGTACAGGCCATAGCCGTCAGAGTACAGTTGGCCCTGCTGGGGGAGGGGGCGGGCAAGTGGAGCCAAGGGTGGTGGCACAGGGAGGGGCGGGCTGGGGTGGACAGGAAGTACCTGGGGGGTCTCTGTGCCAGGTTGCTGCAGGAGCTTGACTGGCCGGCCGCGGGCAGCCCTCTGGCTGCGGGGGTCATGCCAGGTGAGGCTGGCACCTGGTGTCCCAGGCAGATGGCAGGGGATGCTCTCGGCTGACACTGTGTGCTCCAGAACGGTCCGGCAGAAGCTGAAATGGGTGGTGGCTGGAGTGCAGGGGAGCCTGGTCAGCAGGCAGCCAGCAGTGAAGCCAGAGGCTCCTCTCCCTGAGCCAGCTCCCTGCTCAGCCTCCTCTCCCCTGTGCCAGTGAGGGAACCCCAGATCCCAGAGGCAGGAGGAAGCATGAGGGGAGCTAGCTCGAGGAGACCACCAGGCCCAAAGATGAAGAACTAGGAACACCTTTCCCTTCCAAGGCCCAGCCCATGCTCTGAAGAGGGAGCATCCTGCCTGGAGCAGGACAGACTCTCCCAGGTCAGAGAGAGTGCTTGCCCCCCAAGGGGCCCAGGACCCCCCACCCCCCACCCCCAACTAGGTGAGGGCTCTATTCCCGGCAGCCCTGACCCTCACCTTGCTGGGGCTGGCCCCCTCGCTACACACATACCACCCAAGGCTCGGAGGTCCAGGCAGGACCTGCCCCTGGACCCTGAGCATGTATGGGATTGGGGTCTCTGAACACGTTTCCCTGACTGTCACCACCAATGGCTCCCAGGCTCTGCAGCTGGACCTGGCCTTCCAGGCCTGGCTGGGCCCCTGCTGCAGCTCACTGACATGACTCATTGAAGAGAAACCCGAATTCTGGGCAAGGAGACAATTGGAGTCCCCAAACACATGCTGGGCTTTCCTGCTACACTGCCTTTTGCACAGGCTCAACCCCCCCCCACGGGGCTCTCAGGCCAGCTCTAGGTGTGTGGCAGTGCCAGCAGGCGGATGCCGGCTGAGCACAGGTGTGCTGGCTGCAGATGGGCTCGGGAGCCACAGCGATGCCCAACTCCCTCTTCCCACACCAACTTCATCATGCTCGTCAGGTTTCCGTTTCACTGTTGTTTCTGGGATCATTGCTGGCATGAGCTCAGGCAGGACAGACACCTTGAGGGCAGCCAGAAGGCACATCAGAAACATTGTGACTGAAGGAAGGGAGGAAGGAAGGAAGGAAGGAAGGAAGGAAGGAAAGCTCTTCGTGGCCAAGTCAAGAGAAGTGGGGGGGGCGGCAGGGCGCTGGGACACAGGCAGGGCAGGGCGCTGCTGTGAGGCCAGGGGCCTGAGCCTCCCCCTCCCGCAGCAGGCCTAGAAGGAGAGACCCTCCCTGCACAAACAGCCCCTACCACCACCTGGGCAGGGCTTGGCCCTGTGCTCAGGGGGTCTCAGTAACAAGCAAACCAGCATCCTATCCTACCCTGCTCCTTCCACCTCTCCCAGACTCCTGGGAATTAGGCTCTCCTCATGGGGGGGGGGGCGCTTTGCAACTTTCCTGGATCAGATGACCCCAATTGACCCTAAGTTTGAGAGCTTGAAGTCGGGGGTCAGACGGAGGGTGTGGCCGATGTGGGCACTGCCCCGAGAGTTGTCTTCTAGTAACGTAGGCAAATACTCATGCTAAGGCCGCACCTTCCAGGGCAGAGGCGGTGGGGTCGGACGTCCTCGCGGGGCCTGCCGGCCGGGGCCGGGGCGGGAGCGCGCTCCTCCTGGGGAACCAGTCACACGCCTCCGCACCTGCCCAGGGCCGGCCGGGCCCCGCCCATTTCCTGCTCGGCGCTAGGGGTGGGGGGCTGAGTTGGAGGAGTCCCTCCCAGTCTAACGTCCGATTTCTAGCAGGGAGTGGGGCGGGGCAGCGACCCAGGCTGTGACCTCAGCCCCGCTGCCAGGGCCGGGGAGGGTTCCTGCGCGCGAAGAAAAAGGTGACCCCAGTGTGGTGTCAGCCTGGAGACAGGAGCCCGGCCGAGTCCCCCCGAAGCCAAGGGCGCACCGGTCCCCAAGGCCTGGAGCCGACTGGTCCTCCTCTCACCCTCCGTGCAGGACAAAGGCCACGGGGACCCCGTTCGGCCTGGACCCGCCCCTCCGAGCCCGCAGGGTCCCGCCTCCCTCCCTCTCGGTCCCCAAGCCCTGGCTCACGCGGCCCCGCTCACCATCCACATCTCGGCGCTCCCCGAGGCCGGCGCGCACCGCCCCGGTGCCGCCTCGTGGGGGGCTCAGCTTGGACCTCAGCTCGGTGAACATGGGGCCCGCGCGCATACGCCCCTCGCCCAGCGCACCGCGGCTGCTGTGACCGCGGGGAACGCGCGCCACCGCCCCGCCTCACCCGAGCGCCGCGCCCCCTGCGCCGGAGCTGGTCCTCGCGCGCGAGCCGGGGCCCGCAGCTGCGCCGGGTCTCCGCGAGTGGCGAGTCTGCGCGGGAGGCACCTGCCCGCCGAGCCCTCCGCGCCGGGCGCGCTCTGGGAGCTCCGCGGGGTTGCGGCGCGCGCGCGAGGCTGCGTGTGCAAAGAGTGTTGGCGAGGGCAAGGGGCGTCCTTGCGCACCTGGCTGGGCTCCGCAGACGTGTGTCTCTGTGCACCGGCCGGGGACTGGGCGTCTGACGCGGGGTCCGCGAGGACGCGCGGGTCCCGTGTGTGTGTGTGTGTGTGTGTGTGTGTGCGCGCGCACCATCCTGCCGACTTCTGGGTCTTCGACCCCCGGGAGCCTTGGCCAAGGGCCAAGATGGCCCCTCCTAACCGCTTCCTCCAGTTTCCTACCTCATCAATTTATTTGCGCACTCTTTTATTCACGCATTCGCATTCTACAGACCTCTCCTCCAATGGGCCCTGCATGGTCTCCCCGGAGAAACCAGCTAATCTCCGCATACTCCCCACCATCTTGTGACTTCCTGGAGGGCACTGTGCGCCTTTCCCGTTCCCTCTGGGTACCTGGAGCCGTGCCCGGCACATGGTGCAGTACTCAGGGACTGAATAGGGCCGGCTGGAGGAGACTGCAGGGGGCGGGGAGGCTGTAGCAGGTGGAAGGGATGTGTTTGCTCCACGTTCCCTAGTGAGAAGTGCTTGGGTGGCTGGAGGACAGGGAAAGTGTGGCTGCCTGGTCCAGCAAAGGGCTGGGCCTTGCCTGCTCTGCCAGAGCAGGTGCGGTTAAGAGTGGGGTAATGGGGGCTGGTGGATGCCCCCACGGCCAGAACGGGCGAAGATGCATATCGACATGCCATAACGCACACAGAATAGTCACACGTCCACCAAAATACATGCACACGCTCCACTGATACACAAAGTAAATATTGACACAATTCATATGCTGTGACCACCCATGCCCACATAATAACGTGCACGTGGGCATAATTGCTGCATTTACTTAGCTTTGTGAGTTAGCTCTCATTCAGGAGCCTTGAGGGGCCAGGAGGTGGTCTTTGGGCTGGGGACAGGGCCGTGAACAAGACAGGCAGGGCTCCGGCCTTCACCAGAATGTTCAGGGAATGGTGGGGGGTGAGGGTGGGGCCCGACAGCGACCGAGTCTCTGTGTTGACTGCCGGGGACCGGCGCCCCGACCGGGGCCCAGGGATCTGAGTGCTAAGAGCACTAAGGGTGTGCCCACGATCACAGCACGTGACACCAGCGGACAGGCGTGCAGCCCCGATCAGACGTGATCAGGGCCTGCCCGATGAGCCAGCTCTGAGGGGCAGGGTGGGCAGCTGGGCCCGCACCGGGGGTCCCTGGCTGCCGGGCTGCTTTGACAGGGAGGGGTCCTGCTCGCACAGGAAGGCCTCCTCGAGAAACGCATCGACGACACTCAGGAAACAGAAATGTCACAGGCTCAACAGGGACGTCCCGCACGGTTTTCCACGGTGGTGTCGCCCCTTGACCCCTTGCGGCCGCCCCGGGCGCTGCCCCCTGGCCACGAGGAGAGGTTGCCACGCACGCCCCCGCCGCATCCCCACCCCACAGCCGCGGCCGGAAGTCGCCGGGAGCAGCGGTCCGGGAACTTCCGCCCGGGCGCCGTGGGGGGGCGGGGGCGGGGCTTCGTGCGGACCGTGGAATTTGCTTCCGGGGCGCAGGTGACGCGGGGCCGCGTCTGCTCTCCGCGGCGAAGCCTCGCGCGTCTGTGTTCTTTACCTGCGGCCGCGGCCTCCGTCCCTCCCCTTCCCGGCCTTCGCCGCCGCCATGAACAAGAAGAAGAAGCCGTTCCTGGGCATGCCCGCGCCGCTTGGCTACGTGCCAGGGCTGGGCCGGGGGTGAGGCCTGGGCGAGCTGCGGGGCGGACTGAGGGTCGCGGGAGCGGGATGTGTGCACCTGGGAGGGGTCCGGGCCGGGAAACGGGGTGAGCGCTGGCGGGGGGAGCGGGATGTTTGCACGTGGGTAGGGGGTCGGGGGCGGAACGGGACAGTGTCGGTCGCCCTCTCTGGCCCGGCCCCCTCCTGCCTGCGCCTCGGCATTTTTGGTGCCCTTGGGAAGGACCGCCCCATTTCTACCCACACTTCTTCCCTGCAGGCAGCAGTACTTAGGGCAGCGCGCTGAACAAGAACAATAATAAGTGAGGGTCTCCAGCTACATTGAAAGATAGTAGGGGGTTGGTCCAAGCAATGGGCTTAGGGGTCAGGGTAGACCTGGGTATGAATCTGCAGACTCCTAGACAGATAAGTGTGATTAGAGACCCTTGAGGAGTAATACCACTTATAAATACTTGTAGCAGGGACTCTTGATACTGTCCTCTCAAGGCCAGGCGTTGTCCACTCCTCCTGCCTGTCTTGACTTAACACTGAAGCTTTCCTGTTTGTCCAGGTAGGATGAGGCCCTTCTGTTGTGGCTGCTCCTAGAGTCCCATTCTTTCCCTCTAGAATTGTTCATCCTGTGTTGTTTAGCCTCCTAGGCAGGGATGGCATTTGTGAGGTTTGTGACTGGGTTCCCACGCTTGTCGCGCAGACAACCACCATGAATTGTTGAATGACTGAGCAGTCATCATCCTCTTTGCTTAGTTATTCATTTGATTAGGAAAACCATTGGGCTTCTCTTGTGGGTATCCAGCGGTGGTGAGGCATTCTCATAAGTAACCTGAAGAGGAACAGATTGAGAACTCTGGGGTTCCCGAGACCAGGGAATACTCTGGTAGCGATTGAGCCAAGTTTAGAAGGAGGGTTAGAGCTAGAGATGTAGAAATGTGGCAGAAGTCGAGGAGAAGCTGACATTCTGTATATGGGCAGTTAAAAAAAAAGGGAGGTGAGCAGAAGTAGCTCAAGTGGTTAAGCACTTGTTTCCCATGTACAAGGTCCTGGGTTCAATCCCTGGTACCTCAAAAAAAAAAAAAAAAAAAAAAAGGGGAGCTGAGGTGGCTCAAGCGATTGAGCGCCTCTCTCCCACATGGGAGGTCCCAGGTTCAGATTCCAGTGCTTCCTAAAAAGAAGATGAGCAGACACAGAGAGCACACAACGAACAGACACAGAGAGTAGACAGTGAGCGCAAAACAATGATTGGGGGGATAAATAAATCTTTAAAAAAAAAATAAAGTTTATAAAAACAAGAAAGGGAGAAGCACTGAGGAAGATAGCACAGCAGGGGGCCAATGTGAATGGACCCGTGGTCAGGCAAGAGCTCAGGTAGGCATTGGAATGACTGATGCTACAGGATGTATCAACGTGGAGATGGTCAGCAGATTGTTGAAAATGCGAGGCTGGAACCTAGGAAGAGGGAGGGCTTGATTCCTTGGGGTGTCTCATGTGGAAGAGAAAGTGGGGCAGTTCCCTCATAGTATGTCGGAAGGTTTACTGCCCAAAGAGGAGATCCACCAGCATCTTTTGGAGATTTTTCAGAGCTGTTAGAAAAAGAGGGGCTGTAAGTGAGGACTGAGGGTGGAGGGGAGAACACAGGAACAAAGCGACCTAGATCCCGCCTTTGTGGGCATCTCGGCGTTTCCTAAGCAGCTGTCTCCTGCAGTGCCACTGGCTTCACCACCCGTTCAGACATTGGGCCTGCCCGGGACGCAAATGACCCTGTGGATGACCGCCATGCACCACCGGGCAAGAGGACTGTTGGTGACCAGATGAAGAAAAACCAGACCGCAGATGATGATGACGAGGATCTGAATGACACCAACTATGATGAGGTGACCCCCATCTGGCCTCCCACGTAGTGGGCCTTCCTTGGGCTGACCACCTTCCTCGCCCAGTGTGCTTGGAGTGGCTGTTGCAGTTAATATTTCAGCTATTCACGGCATAGTTAGCAGAGTGTTAAGAAGAGCACAAGAGAAAACACCGAAATGTGCGCTTTTGCTGTCTCTTCAGGGGAGACATACTTGCAAATATTAGAGCCACTGCCTTGGTGCTTTGTCTTGGCTGGTCTTTTTTTTTTTTAAAGATTTATTTATTTATCCATTTTAAACCCTCCTTCCCCATTTGCTGTTTTGTGTCCATTCGCTGGGCAATTCTCTGTGTCTGTTTCCTACCATCTCTTCTCATCCTCCTCCTCCAGTCTTCACCAGGATTCAATCCTGGAGACCTCCAATGTAGGAGAGAGGTGTTTTGCCACCTGTACCACCTCGGTTCCTGGCTTTCAGAGCTTTCGGAGCATCTCGTCTTGTCTCTCCCCTGCGTCTCTCTCCTGTTTTGTCATCATCCTGCTGCATGGCTCCCGGGGCCTGGCGGCTCACCGGCACACAGAGCCTGGCAGCCCATGCACCTTCTATATATATATATATATATATATATATATATTTTTTTTTTTTTTTTTAATTTTACTGGGCGGTCCTGGGGATTGAACCCAGGTCCCTCCATATGGCAGACAGACGCCCAGCCATTTGAGCCACATCCGCCCCCACTGGCTGGTCTTTAGTAATGAAAATTTAGAGTAAGTGGAATTGGTGATAATATTTGCTTCCTTTTGCTTCAGTGTTCACCCTCTTAGTTAATTGGGTGAATAGTCTTTGGTGAGTTGAGATTTTCTTTAGGTGTATTCTAACAAATGGCACCTTTCCTCAGTGACAGGAAATGATTAAAAAAATTTAATTCTGAAAAAATTTCAGAGTTCCCTTCACTAAGCATCTCTTTTTTAAAATTTTTAATTAAAAAATATACATTGCATTATTTTTTTAAAGGATTATTTTTTTAAAGCTTTTATTTATTTATTTCTCCCCTCCTTATTGTTTGTGTTTACTATCTGCTCTCTTTGTCTGTTCTTTATGTGCTCTTCTTTAGGAGGCACCGGGAACCGAACCCGGGACCTGCCATGTGGTAGGCAGGCGCCAAACTGCTTGAGCCACATCCACTTCTCTATTAAGCTTCTCTTAATGTTAACGTCTTGCATAACCTTAGTGCAATTATCAAAACCGGGAAACTAAACATTGATCCAACACTGTCATCTAATCTGTAGGTCTTGTGTAAATTCTGCTAGTTTTCCTGCTGATGCCCTTTTTCGGATCCAGGACCCTGTTCTGGAGCCCACATCACGTTTTTTTTTTTTTTTTTTTCACTTTTATGAAGTTTTATTGAGCTAAGCCCGCGGGTGTCTGCAGGACCTCTCATGCAGGAGAGAACTGCAGCCCCCAGGTTCTAAAATCCCTCATCACGTTTTGTCACCATGTTGTCTTCCTCTTCTTCAGTTTTGACAGCCCCTTAGTCGAACATGGCCTTGATGCTTTTTTTTTAGGGTTTATTTATTTATTCCCCCCACCTTGTTGTTTGCACTTGCTATCTGGTCTCTGTGTCTGTTCATTGTATTCTCGTCTTTTTTTTTTTTTTTTTTTTTTTTCTTTTTTCTTTTAAGGAGGCCCTGGGAACTGAACCCTGGACCTCCCATGTGGGAGGGAGGTACCCAATGACTTGAGCCACTGCCACTCCTGACACTTTTGAAGAGTACCCATCAGTTATTTTGTAGACTGTCTCTTAATTTGGATTTGTCTGATGAAAGAGATTATGTAGTCAGCGTTTTCCACCTAGAGGTGTCCTCTGTTTTTCCTGGTGGGGCTTGTATGGAGGAAAAGCTGACCCCGTAAGTACATTTTTTGGTTTTCAGTTTAATGGCTATGCCGGGAGCCTCTTCTCAAGTGGACCCTACGAGAAAGATGATGAGGAAGCGGATGCTATTTATGCAGCTTTGGATAAAAGGATGGATGAAAGAAGAAAAGAAAGAAGGTAAAACAAGTTATTGTCCTTCACACTTGTTTCATTTTGCGTTAATTTCACACTTGGAGGAAAGTTGCAAGAATGACCTGTGTGTTTGCTCAGCTTTGAGGGGTTCTGGGTCTGGGTCGGGGACATCCGTGTTTGGATAAATGCTGGGCTGGTGCTGAGCAGCCTTAGGTCCTGGGAACAGGTGTGGAGAGCTTGAGGGTTCTCAGTTTGGCTTTCCAGAAATTGGCAGATAGTTTGGGTAGATTGCCTTGAATATGTTTTAGGGTCATCTCTCTGAAGTAAGCATGGTGATATTGATTAATCTATATTAAGCAAGTAACTAAAGATGGCAAAAGAACATTTAAATCCTCATGGCAGGTGGTGTTTGTAGTCTGAGAAAACACGTTCTACACATTGGCAGTCAGGCATGGCTGGTGCAAGACAGGCTGCAGACTCCTCAAGCCTGGAGGGAGGGCGCAGAGTAGAGAGGGGAGGTGGGCCACGGGGCCACTCAGGTTTGTGTCTGTCCTTGGGGGCCTTTTGAGGATGAGGGTCCTCGCGTCTTCCTGAAGGGACTTACACCTGCGCGCCTTGCATTCAACTCTGGTTCCCTGTCCTTGCTCTGGGGAAATTTATGCTAAGTGAACATGTTGCGTAAATTATATAATTGCCTTGTAAAGTTTTACCATTTTTTTTTTTTTAATTATTTTAAGATGAATAATTGTCATTATTGAATATTAAGAAAATGAGATAAAATATAGGTAAGAGGATAAGATAACATTTATTCATAAGCCTAGAAAGTGAGTTAGTATTTTGGTTTGTTTTCCTCTTTGTATAACTACTGTTTATTATACATGCAAATTTCTAACTTCCCGTACCATATGTAGAATTTTGTATTTTTTCAAGATCATTCAGGAGAGTAAAATACAGTTCTTTGGGGAATTTCTAGAAAACTTATTACTAAATCAGTGTGCATGAGTTTATATATGCAGTAATACAATTAACTTTGCATATAAAGAAGACTTGATTGTCCTCCTGGGATTTTTTTATTAAACAAAAACAGCAGTGAGTGACGCGGACACGTGGAAAAGGTGATTGTACTCAGTGGTTTTAGAAAGGTGGTTGACTTTTTAAAAACTTTTTATTATGGAAATGTTTAACATTACAAATGAGCAGAAGGAATAGTGTGGTGACACCTGTACTCCTGTACTCCTCCCATGTTGTCTCAATGTTTGCTCAAATTTTGCACATTTGCTTACACTGTATGTGGGTATTTTTTTTTGTTGTTGTTTTTTAAGAGGTACTGGGAATTGAACCCAGGACCTCCTACATGGAAAGCAGGCGCTCAACTACTGAGCCACATCCACTCGCCTGTGTGTGTATTTTTGTCAGGTCACTTCCAAGTAAATTGGGCATGATGCTTCCCTCGAGTACCCCGTCTCCTTCGTGGCCTTTTCCACATCCGACAAAACCAACCACGATTCTGTTACCTAATATCCATTTCACATTCAGATTTCTCAACTTGTCCCTAGAACATCATTAAGCTGCAGTTTTCCAAATCAGCATACAATCAGAGAGCACTCATCCTATAATCTCTCAAGTGTCTTTTAATTTAAAAAATCCCCTTCCCTTTCCCTTTTTTTTTTTAAATTTTTTTCATGACATTGACTTCTTTTTTTTAAAACAAATCAATCTTATTGATACATATTAATAAAGTATATGATTCATCTAAAGTGTACAATCTATTTGATATAATCACATAGCCTTGCATTCATCAATTCAATCATTATTAGAGCGTTTTCATTATTCCAGTAATAATAAAAAACAAAGAACAGACAAAAATTTATCACCTCTCATTCTCTATGCTTCTCCTGCTGTACGTAGCTGCTATTCTGTTTGTTTTTCTAGTTTATTTGAATTTGTATATATGTTTGTTTTTTTTTTTTTTTTGATATGTTTTCTTTTAAAACAAGTCAGTTTTATTGATACATATTAATAAAGCATACAGCTCATGCAAAGTGTACAATCAGTGTTATTTGGTATAATGAAATAGTTGTACATTCACCACTTCAATCTTTAGAGCATTTTCATTATTTTAATATTAATAATAAAAAATAAAAAATAAAAAAAAAATAAGATTTCTTCACCTAGCAATCTCTCTATGCACATATCTGCTATTTCTGGCTATTCTTGCACAATTATTTGTTTGTTTATTAAGTACTTTTATGGAGAAACATTCATTGTATATATATATACGTTTCTTTAAACAAATCAATTTTATTGACACATATTAATAAGGCATACAGTTTATCTACAGTGTACAATCAGTGGTATTTGGTATAATCATATAGTTGTACATTTATCAACTCAATCACTATTAGAGCATTTTCATTATTTTCAGTAATAATAATGAAAAACAAAAACAAGAAAATTCCTCACCTCTCAATCTCCCCATGTTTCCCCTGCTGCTCATAGATGTTATTTCTGGCTATTCTTGCACAATTATTTATTTATTAAGCAGTTTTATTGAGGTATATTCACATACCATACGATCTATCCAAAGTCTACAATCAGTGGCTTTAGTATAATCACAGTGTCATGCGTTCATCACCCTCCAAAAATTTTTAAAACAATTTCATTATTCCAGAAAGAAAACTCCACACCCCTTAGCAGCCACATCTTAATCACTCTATTCTTCCCCAGCCCTATATAACCACTAATCTAATTCCATCTTTATAAATTGATTTATATTTACATTTTACATTAATGGAATCATACAATATGTGGTAATTTGTGTCTGGTTTCTTTCACTTAGCGTGGTTTTTTTTTTTTTTTTTTTTTGCGTTATTAACAACTTTTAACAAAGAAAAACAGTCATGTGCAGTATTACCCGTATTCATATTTCTTGAGATTTTACCGTGCTGTCCCATGTTACATTTTTAAGCTTGCCATCTAGTAATATACATGTCTTTAAACTTTCACTTTTAGTCACTGTCATCTCCATATAATAGTACTGCTAATTAAAAACACTATGATGTGCTTTCACCTTTTCTGTTCATTTCCAAAGGTTAACAAACAACCTTTTTACCAGTTCTGCACAGATTAACTCTCAACTTTCCATTCTCTAACCTCATTCTATTTTCTGGTAATCTATATTCTATTTACTAACGCCATGAGTTTATACAATATATTTAGTTCATAATAGCACAGTCATACAGTATCTATCCTTTTGTGTCTGGAATGCTTCACTCAAAATACTGTCCTCCATGTTCATCCATGTTGTCATATACAACTTCATTTTTTCTTACAGCTGTATAATATTCCATTGTGCTTAAACACTAGTTTATCCATTCATCAGTTGATGGACACCTGGGTTTCCATATTTTGGCAGTTGTGAATAATGCCACTATGAACATCGGTGTGTAGATGTCTGTGTCACTGCTCTCAGTTCTTCTGGGTATATACCCAGTAGTGGTATTGTAGGGTCACGTGGCAAGTCTATATTCAACTTCTTTAGGAACTGCCAAACAGTCCTCCACAGTGGCTGTGCCATTCTGCATTCCCACCAACAGTGAAGAAGTGTTCCTCTCTCTCCACATCCTCTCCAACACTTGTAGTTCTCTGTCTTTTTAATACTGGCCATTCTGATAGGTGTGAAATGATATCTCATTGTAGTTTTGATTTGCATTTCCCTAATCATGAGTGATGTTGAGCATTTTTTCATGTGTCTTTTTGCCATTTGTAGTTCTTTTTGGACAAATATGTATTCAAGTCTTTTGCCCATTTTTAATTGGGTTGTTCGTCTTTTTATTGTTGAGTTGTAACATCTCTTTATATATCCTGGATATTAAACCCTTATCAGATGTGTGATTTCCAAATATTTTTTCCCATTGAGTTGGCTGCCTTTTCACCCTTTTGACAAAGTCTATGAGGTGCAAAAGTGTTTACATTTGAGGAAGTCCCATTTATCTATTTTTTCTTTTGTTATGCCTGCTTTGGGTATAAGGTCCAAGAAACCACACCTACTACAAGGTCTTGAAGATGTTTCCCTACATTTTCTTCTAGTAGTTTTATGGTTCTGGCTTTTATATTTAGGTCTTTAATCCATTTTTAGTTGATTCTTGTATAGGGGGTGAGATAGGGGTCCTCTTTCATTCTTTTGGTTATAGATATCCAGTTCTCCCAACACCATTTGTTGAAGAGACTGTTTTGTCCCTTTAACATGGACTTATTAGGTTTGTCAAAAGCCAATTGAGGGAAGTGGATGTGGCTCAAGTGGTTGGGCATCCATCCGTCTACCGTATGGAAGGACCCGGGTTTTATTCCCGGGACCTCCTGGTAAAATAAAAAAACAGGCGATCAGGCGAGCCGGGCCAGTGCAGCGAGCCACAGGCCCACTGAGCCACGCAGGAAGATGATGATACAACAAAAGAGAGACGCAGGGGAGAGTCAAGGTGAGATGCACCAGAAACTAGGAACTGAGGTGGCGCAAGTGACAGGGTGCCTCTCTCCCACATCAGAGGTCCCTAGAATCAAATCCCGGTGAAGCCTGGAGGAGAAAAATGAGAAGAGAAGGCAAGAAACAGACACAGAAGATCACCCAGCGAATGGACACAGACGGCAAGCGGTGAGGGGGGAGGGGGAACTCATAGAACTGTACACCAAAAAGAAAAAATAAAGTCAATTTTGAAAAAACAAAAAACAAAACCAACTGACCGTATAGGTGAGGGTTTATTTCTGGATTCTCAATTCTATTCCGCTGATCAGTGTGTCTATGTTTATGAAATACCATGCTGTTTTGTTTTGTTTTTTGAAGATTTATTTTTATTTATTTATCCCCCTCTTGCTGCTTGTGCTCATTGTGTCCATTTGCTGTGCGTTTTTCTGTGTCTGCTTGTCTCCCTTTGTTGGGTCATCTTGCTCACCGCACCATG
The DNA here is from genome assembly GCA_026826555.1 of Tolypeutes matacus. Classification (NCBI taxonomy): domain Eukaryota; kingdom Metazoa; phylum Chordata; class Mammalia; order Cingulata; family Chlamyphoridae; genus Tolypeutes; species Tolypeutes matacus. Next base: position 380,671 of record JAKSZT010054279.1, on the reverse strand, counting down.
CAGGCCGGCTTCCCTTCACCAGGAGGCCCTGGGAATTGAACCTGGGGCCTCCCATATGGTAAACGGAACCCAACCAGTTGAACCACAGCTGCTTCCCAGTACCATGCTGTTTTGACCACTGTAGGTTTGTAATGTATTTCAAGGTCAGGCAGTGAAATTCCTCCCATGTCTTCTTTTTTAGAATGCTTTTGGCTATTCAGGTGCACTTTCCCTTCCAAATGAATTTGGTAATTGCCTTTTCTATTTCTGTAAAGTTGGGTGTTGGAATTTTGATTGGTATTGCATTGAATCTGTAAATCAGTTTGTGTACGATTGACATCTTCACAATATTTAGTCTTCCACTCCATGAACACAGAATGTCTTTGCATTTGTCTAGGTCTTCTTTGATTTCTTTTAGTGTTTTTTATAGTTTTCTGAATATAGATCCTGTACATCTTTGGTTGAATTAATTCCGAGATATTTAAGTCTTTTTATTGCTATTGTAAATGGAACTTCTTTCCTGATTTTCTCCTCAGATTATTCAGTACTAGTGTACAGAAACATTATTGATTTTTGCATATTGATCTTCTATCCTGCCACTTTTCTGAACTCAGTCATTAGCTCACGTAGCTTTGTTGTAGACATTTTAGAAATTTCTAAATATAGGATCATGTCATCAGCGAGTAGTGAGAATTTTGTTTTCTCTTTTCCTATTTGGATGCCTTTTATTTATTTATTTTTCTTGTCTAATCGCTTTAGCTAGAGTTTTAGCACAATATTGAACAACAGTGGTGATGGTGGGCGTCCTTGTCTTGTTCCCAACCTTAGAGGGAAAGGTTTCAGTCTTTCCCCATTGAATACGATGTTGGCTGTGGGTTTTTCGTATATGACCTTTGTCATATTGAAGAATTTTTCTTCTATTCTTTTCCTTCGAAATGTTTTTATCAAGAAAGGATACTGGATTTTGTCAAATGCCTTTTCTTCTTTGATCGAGATGATCACGGTTCCCCCCCCTTCACTTGGTTAATGTGGTGTGTTATGTCATTGTTTTTTTTAGTGTTGAATCACTGTTGCATACCAGGAATAAATCCCACTACCTCATAGTGTATAATTCTTTTGATATCCTGTTGTATTTTATTTGCAAGTATTTTCTTGAGAGTTTTTGCATATGTTTGTTAGAGAGATTGGCCTGTAATTTTCTTGTAGTATCTTTATCTGTCTTTGGTATTAGGGTGATGTTGGCTTCATAAAATGTGTTGGGTAATAAGCCCTCTTCAATTTTTTGGTAGAGTTTAAACAAGATTAGTGTTAATTCTTTTCAAAATGCTTGGGAAAATTCACCTGTTAAGCCATCTGATCCTGGACTTTTCTTTGTTGGGAGATTTTTGATGACTGCTTTCAATCTCTTTAAATGTGATTGGTATGTTGACTTTTTTATTTCTTGTGGCATCAGTGTAGGTTCTGCAGTTCTAGGAATTTGTCTATTTCATCTAGGTTGTCTAGTTTGTTGGCATACAGATTCTCATTATACCCTCTTGTGATCCTTTTTATTTCTGTGGAGTCAGTCATAACTTCCCCCTTTCATTTCTGATTTTATTTATTTGCATCAAGACTCTGCTTTTTTCTTTGTTAGTCTAGCTAGGGGTTTGTTAATTTTATTGATCTTCTCAAAGAACCAGCTTTTGGTTTTGTTGATTTTCTCTGTTGTCTTTTTTGTTCTCAATTTTATTTATTTAATCTTTATTATTTCTTTCCTTCTGCTTGCTTTGGGATTGGTTTACTGGTCTTTTTTAGTTCCTGCAGGTGTTCAGTTAGGTCTTTGATTTTAACTTTTCTTTTTTTTTAAAAAAAAAAAAACAATTTATTGAAGTATATCATTCATACATGAACATACATAAACAATAAGTCTTCAGTAAACATTGTGAACTTAAAAAACAAACATGCATAACATCATACAGAGCTCCCACACATCATCCCATCACAAATACTTTGCATTGTTGTGAAACATTTGTTAACAAATTATGAAAGAGCATCGTCAAAGTATTACTACTAACTATAGTCCATATCTTCCTCCACTGTACTTTTTTTTTTAAGGATTTATTTATTTAATTTTATCCACCCCAGTTTTTGCTATTTTTGTGTCCATTTGTTGGGCAACAATCTGTCCGTTTCCTGCCCTCTCTTCTCTTGTCTTCACTGGGATTCGATCCTCAGAACCTCTGATGTAGGAGAGAGGTGTCCTACTGCCTGCGCCACCTTAGTTCCTGTTTTTTTGGCATGTCTTGTCTTGGCTTTCCCTTGTGTCACTCTCCTGTTATGTCATCATCTTGCCGTGTGGCTCGCAGGGCCTGACAGTGCACCCACTTGTGGGGCCTGGTGGCGCACCTGTGCACAGGGCCAGGGGCCTCACCTGCTTGCGGGACCTGATGGCTCACCCACTTGGGGGACCTGGTGGCGCACCCGCACACGGGGCCTGAGGGGCTCACCCGTGCACGGGGCCAGGGGGCTCCCCTGCTTGTGGGGCCTGGCGGCCCGCGTGCCTTCTATATTTTTCTTTTTTTAAAATTTTTACCCAGAGGTCCCTGGGGTTGAACCCAGGTCCCTCCATGTGGGAGACGGATGCCCAACCATTTGAGCCACATCCATCCCCCTGCTATATCTCTTAAGGTTGACCAAAGATACCCAGAGTTACAGTCATTTCCCATACAGGGTGGTCGTATAATAAATCAGGCTTAGTTTATCACCAGCATTCTGAAAACCAGACCTAAGGAGAAAAACTAGGTCTGGGGACACATGCATGGTTTCTAATATAGCAGATGTTTAGCCTACCCTGATTATCACAGAATCAGGACAGTGAGAATATTTGCATTTAGCTCTTCTTTTTTGACTGCCTTTGCTGTATCCCGTAAGTTTTGATAAGTGTGTCCTTGTTTTCATTTGTTTCAATGTATTTGCTAATTTCTCTTATAATTTCTTCTTTGACCCACTGGTACTTTAGGAGTGTATTTTTAGCCTCCACACATTTGCAGATTTTCCCCTTTCCCATCTATTATTAATCTCCATTTTCATTCCTTTATGATCTGAGAAGGTCCTTTGTATAATTTCAGTCTTTTTATATTTATTGTGACCTGCTTTGTGACCCAATACGTATCTGTCCTGGAGAAAGATCTATGGGCACTTGAGAAGAATGTATAACTTGCTGATTTGGGATGCAATGCTCTGTATATGTCTGTCAGGTCGAGCTCGTTTATCATATTGTTCAAGTTCTCTATTTCTTTGTTCATCTTCTCTCTAGTTGTTCTAATGATCTGAGTGGTGTGTTGAAGTCTCCAACTATTATTGCAGAGATATTTATTTCTCTCTTCAGTTTTGCGAGAGTTTGCCTCATGTATTTCGGGGCACCCTGGTTAGGTGCATAGATATTTATGACTGTTATATCTTCCTGGTGGATTGCCACTTTCATTAATATATAATGGCCTTCCGTATCTCTTGTAACTTTTTTGCATTTAAAGTCTGTTTGTCCCACGTAGTATAGCTACCCCTCCTCTTTTTTGGTCACTTTCAGCCAGTTGGTCTAAGGTGAGACTTCTGTGAGCAGCATATTTTAATCCATTCACATTCAATGATACTGCTGTAAATGCATTATTCACTTCATGTGTCATATCTTATTTTCATCTTTTTACTCTTTTCCTTATCTTTTCTGCTATTCTTGCCTTCTACACTCTCCTCCAAGCCTTTCTCTCCCTTGTCTTTTTCTTTTGGGCTGTTAGGCTCCTTTTAATATTTTCTGCAAAGTCAAATTCTTTTTTTACTAACTCTCTTAGTTTCTGTTTATTTGTGAATATTTTAAACTCACCTTCATATTTGAAGGTCAGTTTTGTCAGATAAAGGATTCTTGTTTGGCAGTTGCTCCCTTTCAGTACCCTAATTGTATCATACCACTGTCTTCTCGCCTCCCTGGTTTCTGATGAGAAATCCTCACTAAGGCTTACTGGGCATCTGTTGTTTGCTTCTACTTACTGCTCTCAGAATTTCCTCTTTATCTTTGACGTTTGACATTCTGAGTAGTATTTGTCTTGGAGTAGGTCTATTTGGATTTATTCTGATTGGGGTATGCTGTGTTTTTTGGACATGTAAATTCAGTTCTTTCATGTGAGTTGGGAAATTTTCAGCCATTATTCCCTCAAATACTCCTTCAGCCCCTTTCCGTTCCCTTCTTCTTCCTGTACACCCATGACACGTATGTTGTTGCGTTTTTTGTTATCGTTCAGCTCCCTGAGCCCCTGCTCAATTTTTTCCATCCTTTTCTCTCTTTTCTTCTCTCTTCAATTTCAGCTGCTCTGTCCTCTGCATCGCTTATTCTTTCTTCTGTCATTTCGAGTTTTCTCTTGTACGCCTGTAATGTTTTTTTCCTTAGTTTTTTTGTTTTTTTATTGGAGGTGCTGGAGATTGAACCCAGAATCTCATACATGGGAAAGAGGCGCTTAACTACTGTGCTTCCCCTCTAATGTGTGTTATTTTTTTTTTTAACTTTATTTTGTACATTTAATAATTGAAAATATAAACAATTAAAAACGAAAAAGTAACAGATGAATAAATATATACATTTCTCAATTAAATGTAATGGATACATATAAATTTTTTTGAATCAAACAATATTACACAATATATTTGGTTCATAGTAACACATTCATACAGTCCTTTTGTGTCTGGCTTGCTTCACTCAACATAATGTCCTCCAGGTTCATCCATGTTGTCATATGCTTTATGACTTCATTTCTTCTTACAGCTGCATAATATTCTATCTTGTGAATAGACCACAGTTTGTTTATCCATTCATCTGTTGATGGACACCTGGGTTGTTTCCAGCTTTTGGCAATGGTGAATAATGTGGCTGTGAACATCGGTGTGCAGATGTCTGTTCGTGTCACTGCTCTCAGTTCTTCTGGGTATATACCCAGTAGTGGTATTGCAGAGTCACGTGGCAAGTCTATATTCAACTTCTTTAGGAACTGCCAAACAGTCCTCCACAGTGGTTGCACCATCCTGCATTCCCACCAACAGTGAAGAAGTGTTCCTGTCTCTCCACATCCTCTCCAACACTTGTAGTTCTGTCTTTTTAATAGTGGCCATTCTGATAGGTGTGAAATGATATCTCATTGTAGTTTTGATTTACATTTCCCTAATCATGAGTGATGTTGAGCATTTCTTCATGTGTTTTTTTGCCATTTGTATCTCTCATCACTTTTTTGCATTTAAAGTCTGTTTTGTTTGATATTCTTGTAAGCAGCATATGGATGGCTCATGTTTTTTTATCCTTTCTATCAGCCTGTATCTTTTGATTGGGGAGTTAAATCCATTCACATTCAATGATATTACTATGAATGCACTATTTACTTCCTCCATTACATTCTTTGGTTTTCATATGTCATCTTGTTTTTGTCTCTCTTTTACTCTTTTGATTATCCTTTCTGCTATTCTTTCTTCTATACTCTCCTCCATGCCTCTGTCTCCTGTCTTTTTCTTTCGTGTTCTAAGGCTTCCTTTAATATTTCCTGCAAAGGTGGGTTCCTTTTGCAAACTCTCTTAGTTTCTGTTTGTTTGTGAATATTTTATACTCACCTTCATATTTGAAGGACAGTTTTGCTGGATAAAAAACTCTTGACTGGCAGTTTTTCTCTTTCAGTTTCCTAATTGTATCATACCACTGTCTTCTCGCCTCCATGGTTTCTGAAGAGAAATCTGCACTAAGTCTTACTGGACGTCCCTTGTACGTGATCGTTTGCTTCTCTCTTGCTGCTCTGAGAATTTTCTCTTTATATTTGACATTTGACATTCTGAGTAGTATGTGTTTTGGTATAGGTCTATTTGGATTTATTCTGATTGGGGTACGGTGTGCTTCTTGGACATGTAAGTTCATTTCTTTCGTGAGAGTTGGGAAATTTTCAGCTATTATTTCCTCAAATACTCTTTCTGCCCCTTTTCCCTTCTTTTCTCCTTCTTGAACTCCCTCTAATGTGTTTTTGATCTACCTCTTATCTTTCTTTCCCATAAGTTCCATTATTATTATTTTTTTTAAAAGATTTTATTTATTTATTCATTTATCCCCCCCTTGCTGCTTGTGCTCGCTGGGTCAGCTAACCACGCCGTGCGGGCGGGCTTTGCCTTCACCAGGAGGCCCCGGGAACCGAACCCGGGGCCTCCCATATGGTAAACAGGAGCCCCACTGATTGAGCCACAGCCGCTTCCCTCCTTTATCTCTTTTATCGTATCATATCATTGATTTGATTTTGGAGATTTGTATGAATTTTGTTGATTTGTTGTCTCAAATCCTTGGTCTCATCTGTCTGGGGCTTTGATGTATTTCTTTGCTTTGGCCATTTTTTCTATTTTCTTAGTCTGGCTTGTAATTTTTCGCTGATGTTTAGGCAACTGATTATTATGGTAAGTTTACTCTGATGCTTATCTTTATCTATTTCATAGGGACTTAGTGGTAGGAGGCTGTGTGTTACTGCTCTTTGATTCTTTTTTTTTTTTTTAACGATTTATTCATTTATTTCTCCTCCCCTTGTTTTGCACTGTCTGTTTGCTGTGTGTTCTTCTGTGTCTGCTTGTCTTCTCTTTAGGCAGCACCAGGAACCGATCCCGGGACGTCCGGAGTGGGGAGAGGCGCTCAATCTCTTGCGCCACCTCAGCTCCCTAGTCTGCTGTGTCTTTTTTTTTTTTTTTTTTTAAGATTTTATTTATTTATTAATCTATCCCTCCCTTGCTGCTCGTGCTCGCCGGGCCAGCTAACCATGCCGTGTGGGCGGGCCCGCCCTCACCAGGAGGCCCCGGGAACCGAACCCGGGGCCTCCCATATGGTAAACGGGAGCCCCACTGATTGAGCCACAGCCGCCTCCCTGCTGCGTCTTTTATTGTCTCTCCTCTGTGTCTCTTTTGGTTGCATCATCTTGCTGTGCCTGCTCTCCGCGTGGGCCAGCCTCCTGTGTGGTCCAGCTTGCAGTGCGGGCCAGCTTGCCTTTCACCAGGGGCCCCCGGAATCAAACCCTGGACCTCCTATATGGTAGATGGGAGCCCAATCACTTGAGCCACATCCATTTCCCCTGTTCTTTGATTCTTAGTTCAACCTGTTTTAGGTTTTTAGGATTATCCCTTTAGTTGTTCAAGTATGGGGCCTGGACCCAGTAATGGGTTGCAGACCTGCTTCCAAGGACCTTGAGAAGAGAGGGTGTAAAGGCTGGAAAAAGCATCACTTAACATGCTTTTAATTTCTTCATTGTGGGAAGCGGCTGTGGCTCAATCAGTGGGGCTCCCGTTTACCATATGGGAGGCCCCGGGTTCGGTTTCCGGGGCCTCCTGGTGAAGGCAGGCCCGCCCGCACGGTGTGGTTGGCTGACCCAGCGAGCACAAGCAGCAAGGGGGGGATGGATGAATAAATAAATAAAATCTTAAAAAAAAAAAAAAAAAAATTTCTTCATTGTGCACTTCCTTGATCTGTCAGCAGATGGCGCTCTTTGGCAGCCCTCTCAGTTCAGTGCCTGGTAGGTATGTGTTTGCTGCAACAAGGAACAGGTCAATGTGATAGAGCTTCCTGCCTTGAGGCAGAGGTTGTTTTCCACCCTTTTCTGGCAGCCCCTTCCCTTTTCCTAGGTGGGAAATAATTCCACTCCCCTCTGCATCCTCAGCAACCAGTTGTGGTCAGTAGGGAGAGTGATTGAGAGGTTCCGGTCTCTTTAGTCGGTGTAGGCTCCCAGGGCTGGAAGGGCACTTGGGAACACAGCAGACCAAATTTGTGGGTCAAAAGCTGAGTCAGCCTTAGGCTGTGTTCCTCTCACTTCTGTTTCCTGGGGAGGTGGATCCCTGCCATCCCCTTCTGTCCGTAGCTGCTGGCCAGAGGCCGGGAAAGTCAAAATTGTCTGCTCTTAGGGTGGGGGAGGGGCACCAGCGGCTGTAACTGCAGCTTCCGCTCAAGGTCTTAATGTTGAGATTTTCTTTTTACCTGTGTCCCTCTCTTTTCTGGGTGGTGTCCAGACTTCCTCTGGTGTCCTAAACCCTAGAACATTTTTTTTCCAAGCTGTTTCTGCCTGTCCTCTAGCTGTTTTTCTGGGAGAGAAGAGAGTCCTTTGTCTGTGTAGTCCACCATCTTCCTGTAAGTGCCGAGATTGACTTTTGTGTTTTTTTTGGAAGGTCAGGGATTGAACCCGGGACCTCGTATATGGGAAGCAGGCGCTTAACCATTGAGCTACACCTGTTCCCCCAACATTGACTTTTTGAGAATAGTCGTTGTATCAATAGGCCTGTTCCTAATGTGGACTAGCTGGCTGTTTTCCTCAGGGTTTATCTTAGCTTGTTCTGCTCTGATATTTCCTGTGAGAAGACGCTCGTTCCAGGGGCTTGATTAAAATGAGGCTGGACTTTTTTGATCAGAAGACTTGATGGGTGCTGTTCTCTTTTCCTGCTGCTTCGCGTCTGGAGGCCCGTGATATCTCACTGTGTTGAGCTGATGTCAGGCGTATGTTTATTTCCAAGCACATCTTATATCATAATACAGTCAAGCTCCTGTTTACTGATATTTCCTTTTTCCCTCTGGAGGAAAACTGAAATCTTTCTTAATGTTAGAAAGTGTTAGCTACTAGGTTCACATTAGTTCCTATTTCCTGTTGTTGATCGTTTGTCACAGGTTCTATGTACTCTTTTTTTCTTTCTTAATTTTTAAACATTTATTTCATTGCAGTAATACATAGATAACATTACACTTCCATTTTAGGTTTCATTTTTAAGTGTATCACTCAGTGGCATTAATTGCATTCACAATGTTGTGCTACTATTCCTGCTAAAATTTTTCATCACCCCAAACAGAAACTCTGTACCCATCATGCAATAACTTTCCATTCCCCCTCTCCCCAGTCTCTGGAAGCCTCTAATCAACTTTCTGTCTCTGAACTTGCTTATTCTAGGTATTTCACATGAGTGGAATCATAAAATATTCCTGTGGCAGGCCTTTGCTCTAGACTGACTGCCTTTATAGTTTCTTATACTCCTTTCATTGACTCAAGCTGCTTTTGCCTGGAGGGCAAATTCGGGGAGGAGGGGCACTCCTGAGAGGACTTTCTCAGGTCAGCCTTTCCCATCCAGAACAGGGCCAGGGACCCACAAAGGGGCACGGACCAGCTCCAAAGTGCCAAGAGCTTCTCTGACAGCTCCCCAAAGCTTAGCTTTCCTGGCCTGCCCAGTTCCTGCAGCCCTTCAGCTAACTCCCCTGTACCGAGGGAAGCACAGCATCTTAAGTCTCCACTGCTGCCAGCCTCGCCTGGGGAGGGTTGAAACAATGGCTGCCCTCAGAGCTGGGACTTGAGTGATTCGAATTCACTAATCAAAAGCTGTGATCAGTGATCAGCTGTGCCCACCCCTGTTCTTGGGGAAGAGGATTTTTATGTCCCTTTCTTTCACCAGCCAGCTAGCCAGGCGCTGGACCACACAGCAGCCTGCCATGAGAGTTAGGGATGGACATCAGTAGGCGCCAAGTGGAGAGAGCAATTTACTATTCTTTACTGTAATTTTTTTTTTTTTTAAGATTTTATTTATTTATTCATTTATCCCCCCCTTGCTGCTTGTGCTCGCTGGGTCAGCTAACCACGCCGTGTGGGCGGGCTTGCCTTCACCAGGAGGCCCTGGGAACCGAACCCGGGGCCTCCCATATGGTAAACGGGAGCCCCACCCTTTTCTGGCAGCCCCTTCCCTTTTCCTTCCCTTTTCCTGGGTGGGAAATAATTCCACTCCCCTCTGCATCCTCAGCAACCAGTTGTGGTCAGTAGGTGATTGAGCCACAGCCACTTCCCATCTTTACTGTAATTTATCAGCCCCTTCCTCCTGCTCTTCCCTGGATGCTGCACAGTGTTCTTCTGGCCTTTGGAGTTTCAAAATAGTTGTTTTCAGACAGATCCTGCCTGTTTAATTGTTGTTTTGGTGGAAAGCCTCAGTCCTGGAGCTCCCTACTTCACCATGTTCCCACAATCCTCCTCTGACATCCAGTATTTTTAACACACGTATACATCTTATTTCCTAGGGAGCAAAGGGAGAAAGAAGAAATTGAGAAATACCGTATGGAACGCCCCAAAATCCAGCAGCAGTTCTCAGATCTGAAAGTAAGCAAATTGAATTGCATGCTGTGTGTATTGCAGTTTACCTAACCTCAGAGGACAGAATGTTCTGGCATAGAATTGACCAGACATTACCAAGTTTGCTCTTTATTTAATTTAGAAAGTAGTAGGTAGGAGGAATGTTTCTGCTTTAGTATATTTAATTATACACACACACATGTGTGTATGTGTATATAGTATAAACATATGTGTGGACATATGTGCATGTATTTATAAGAGGCCTTTCCTTCCTCTACTAAAAAAGGTGGGACAAATGAACTTATTTTCTTTGCAACTTGAACTCTGTTTATTTTCAAGGTCTTCTAAACCATATTGTCTGGGCTTTGGCAGAATAATTTACAATTTAGTGAAGTAGAGCCGATCCAGTAAATTGATTTTTCTAAGTGAGGTATAAAACCATTTCTGTGTCAGTATCCTAAGGCATGACAATTGGGGCTTAGAGGTGAGGGAGAGCATAGTTCTACCTGCACGTATGAAATTAATGTTTTTGGGGGTGGATGTTTCCAGAGGAAGTTGGCAGAAGTCACCGAAGAAGAATGGCTGAGCATCCCTGAGGTTGGAGATGCCAGAAATAAACGTCAGCGAAACCCACGCTATGAGAAGCTGACCCCTGTTCCTGACAGTTTCTTTGCCAAACATTTACAAACTGGAGAGAACCATACTTCCGTGGATCCCCGACAAACTGTGAGCATCCTTACAAGAAGGAAAACTTGGGCTCCTTTGTCTGGCTCAACAGATCAGTGGTGTTATAGGCAGGCGGTAGTGTTGGATTAAGTGCTTCTGCTGTTTCGTGCTGTCGCAGAGTTCGTCTGAACAGCTTGCATAGCTTAGGAATAAGCTCCCCCACATGAAAATGCGATCCGATTTCTTAATTCCTTTCCCTTAGCAATTTGGAGGCCTTAACACCCCCTACCCCAGCGGACTGAACACGCCGTACCCAGGTGGCATGACGCCAGGGTTGATGACCCCTGGCACCGGTGAGCTGGACATGAGGAAGATTGGCCAAGCAAGGAATACTTTGATGGACATGAGGCTGAGCCAGGTAAGAGTTCTGTCTGTCATGTGGCATTTTCCTATAGATGATGTTTGTAAAAAAAAAAAAAAAAAAAAAAAATTTTTTTTATTATCAAACTAATATATGCTTGACTTTTTTTTTTTTTTTTAAAGCAAACTTCAAAACAGAAATGAGAAAAGTAGAATATGCAAGTCCTCCATTAGCCCAGCACCTAGGGAGAACCATTATTGGCAGTTTGACAAATAGACTTTCACAGATTTTCCATATATACAATAAAACCATTTAGTTATTTTGGTAAAATGGCATCATAATATACATGCTGCAGTTTTCTTTTTCACTTAATGGTTTATTGCACATTGGAAGGAAAGAGACAAAACTATTACCATTTACAGATTTTTTACTTGGAAAATCCAAGAGAATCAGATAAAAAACAGAATAAGATAACTTAGTGACATGTTTGATTACAAAACTAGCATGAAGTACAAACCAGTGTTTTTCCCATGTGCAAACATTAACCTCGTAGAATATGTCGTGGAAGACAAGACCCATGTATAAAGTAGCAGGATATCAAAGTACCAAGTGTGTGCATGAAGGAAACTTGAAAACTTTATGGGACATAGAAGATTTAAATAAGAGAAGGGACAACATGTACTTACAGACAATATAAATTTTTGAGTATTTCTTCCCAGATTAATCTATAAATTCAGTGTAAACCCAACAGAGGATTGTCTTTTTATTTTTTTAAGTTGAATTCTGCAGTTTATCTGGAAGACTCTAAGGAGGAACAGATTAACGCTTACAGATGTTAGAACATAAAACATTTTAAAAATGTAATAATTAAATTATAAGGAATTTTCACAGGAATAAGCAGAAAGGTCATTAGAAATAACTGAGGGTCCAGAAGTAGGGCCATATACTTAAGAGGCTTTTGTTTATGATAAAGTGGTATTTAAACTCACTGGGGAGAAGATAAATGTTAGAACAATTGGGTAGCCTTTTGAGAAATTTAAGGCTGGATCTCTTACTCATTCTTTAGTAATTCTCAAGCATGAGCCCTGAGCACCACCCCTCCCTGTTGGAAATGCACAGCCTCGGCCCCAGCCTGCTGAAGAAGCATTCAGGGGGTCCCCCAGTGAACAGTGTCAGTCTAATACATTTTAAAGTTTGAGATCCATTAATATAAATTCCAGGTGGACTAAAGATATAAATGGGAAAAGGGAGCCACAAAAGTATAATCAATTATATTGATTATATGCCCAAACTGTAAGAAATTGTGAACATTTATAATACATTGCATACACATGCTACAGTACAAAAAACATGTGCATCATAAACTTAAAAGTAGAGATGATGAGATTATGGTGAAATAAATATTTTAATAGTCTAAAATTTTATTAACAATATAGAAAGCCTTTTTGCCCTCACTAAAGCAAATTCAGAATTGAGTGTGCTTCCTTATTTTGGATAACCTCAGCTTAACATCTTGTGATAAAGCAAATGTAGGGTCTGGTCCTGAGTTAGTTGAAGCAGCTCACAGAGGCCACCTCCCTGAGCTTCTGTGCCTGCCCAGTGGGCAGGAGCTGGGTTTCTGCTCAACTCTCATCCCTCACACCTGTCAGTTCTTCTTGCCAAGTCATCAGCAAGTATCCTGGTTTCACAGTCTTAACAAATAGGTTTAAAAAACACAGGAACCCTTCATTTGTAAAAGATTCGGAAATTATCTTTTCAAAGTGCTTTTATAAACGCAGATAGGAAAGTTTTATGTGACATGAGAATATCCCTCATGCTTTCCAAAATCTTCTCTATAGAATGAATTTCTTACAGTCATAGTTTTCTCTTATAAGGTCTTTATTTAAAAAAGAAAACCTTTTATTTGGGAAAGAAAAAAAAAAAAGGTATTATACTACTGACTGTTACTTGAAATGGCCAGTGAATTTAGAATACTAATCACTTTATAAAAGAAAAGTATGTGATTCTTCTAAGTGCTTTGTCACAAGGTAAGCAGACCTCTGGTGATGTAAGATTTCCGCCTCCCACTACAAATAATTGTGGAGAGGCTGCCTTCAGGACGGTCTGTGAGTCCAGCCCCAGGGCCTATACAGGCTGCGGTGTATTCAGAGTGCCGAAGGCCAAGGCAGCCCCTCGGGGGCCTTGGGGCTGTTGAGAGAGATGTAGGGCTGTAGGAGGAGCAGACTGCACACGGACACGTGTGACGAGCCACAGGCTCCCGGGGAAATGTGTTCTCCTCTTTACATGGACACACTATGTAAGAGACATCTTCTGGCACCTGGCCAATTGGTTTGTGCCCCCTGCTGCATGCACTTTGCTTTAGAGATTCAGGGCCCTTGAAAATGAAGGCCAAGTGGAAAACTTGGAATATGAGGTACAAATCAGAAGCCATGAAGGAAAATATTAAAAAATTTGTTTTCACAAAATTAACAAGTTTTGTACAGAGGAGGATTGTTGGGAGATTGTGGAATAGGAAGCTCCAGGATTCAGTTCTCCACCAAAATACTGTTAACTGGCAGGAACCGTGTGAATCAACTATTTTGTAACTCTGGAGTCTGTTGGAATATTTGCAGCATCCAGGGAGGGAGAGCCTGGTAAATTTTGATAAGTTTCACTCTCCTTGTAGCAGTTTCTATCTCTCATCCCCCAACTTTGGGCCAGGCAGCAGTGGGGGCTGCAGCCTGGGCTCCTGGTGCAGCTTGTTGGTGCCAGGGTAGGGTAGAAAGGCCTCCATGATCCAGTGGAGTGTGGTCTGATTGCCAATTACAATTGTCGATGGACGATTTCAGATCACTGGAGGGGCAGCTTTGAGGGCAGCTGTTGTTCCAGCCACCCTCAGCAAAAGTGGCAGGGGAGACTGAAAGCGATAGTCTTCCCCCCCCAATTCTCTTTCTAGTCCCTGTTTGGGAGCAAAAATAGTTTGGAAAAGTCACAGATTCACAGTTCCAGTCCTCAAAACAACAGCAACAAATTAGCAATCCGAGAGGAGTGGGAGAACTTAGATTTCTAGAGTTATAACAAGATAATCAGGATGTCCAATTACAACAGAAAATTACAAAACACACAAAGAAACAGGAAAGTATTGTCCATTTGTAGGGGAAAAAAGTTGCTAGAAACCATCCCTGAGGAAGCTTATACATTGGCGCTATTAGTCAAAGACTTTAAATCAACTGTCATAAATATGTTCAATGAGCCAAAGGAATCCATATACAAGGAACGAAAGGAAAAATTAAGACAAGGAAATTATAAAAAGGAACAAAACCTAAATTTTGGAGCTGAAAAGTACAGCAATTGAAATGGAAAACTCACTAGATGGATTCAACAGCAGATTTGAACAGGCTGAAGAACGGTTCAGCAAACTTGAAGACAAGACAATTGAAATTATCCAATGTGAGGAGCAGAAAGGAGAAATAATGAAGAAACATTAACAGAGCCTAAGGGGCCTGTGGGACACCGTCATATGTATGATATATGCATTGTTAGAGTTCCATAAAGGTGAAAGAGAAAAGGGAGCAGGCGAAGTATTTGAAGAAATAATGTCCAAAAACTTCCCAGATCTGATGAATTCATCCATCCACGAAGCTTGGTGAACTCCAAGCAGGATAGACTCTTTTTTTTTTTTTTTTTACCAGGAGGTCCCGGGGATCGAACCCAGGTCCCTCCATATGGGAGACGGACGCCCAACCAGTTGAGCCACATCCGTCCCCCAGGATAGACTCTTAAAGAGGTCTATACCAAGATATAGGATAGCAAAATTTTCAAAATCCAGAGACAGGATTTTGAAAGGAGCAGGAGAGAAGCAAATTGTCACATGTAAGGGATCCCCAATAAGATTGACATCAGATTTCCCATCAAAAACCATGGAGGCCAGAAAACAGAAGGATAACATATTTAAAGGAAAAACTGTCCACCAAGAATTCTGTATCTGGCAAAATTATCCTTCAAAGTAGAAGGAGAAATTAAGACATTTATAGATAAACAGAAGCTAAAATACTTCATTATGAGAAGATCTGCCATATAAGAAATGCTAAAGAGAATCCTTCAGGCTGAAATAAGAGGACACTACACAGTAATTCAAAGCCATGAAAGAAATAAAGAACAGTGATAAATGTAACTCCGTAGGTAAATATAAAATCCTGTTTTGTACTTTTGGTTTGTAACTGCTCCCTCCCCCGACTTAACTGACAAATGTGTAAAATAACATTTTAAATCTACGTTAATAGGTATGCAATGTATAAAGATGTAATCTGAGCCAATAACAATATAAAGGAGGAGTGGAGCATTTTTCACTGAGACTAGGTTGGTACTGATTGAACTAGATTGTTACAGAAGTTCATTATATATTCTGGATATTAAAGCCCTATCAGATATACTGTTTGTAAATATTTTCTCCCATTCTGTAGGTTGTCTTTTCACTTTCTTAATAATGTCCTTTGATGCAAAAAAGTTTAATAATTTTGATGAAGTTCATTATACCTATTTTTTCTTTTGTTGCTTGTGCTTTTGGTGTAGAATCTAAAAATCCATTGCATTTATTCCATTATTGCCTTTTATTGTATTTAGTTGTTTTTTTTTTTTTTTGTAATGTACCATTTTGATTCCCTTCTTTCCTTTTCTCTATAATCTTTGGTTATTTTTGTAATGGCTAACTTTGTAATTTCAATGAACGTCTTAAATTAGTATCAGCCTAGTTTCAGTATTTTTTTTTTTTTTTTTTAAAGATTTTTATTTATTTATTCATTTATCCCCCCCTTGCTGCTTGTGCTCGCTGGGTCAGCTAACAACGCCGTGCGGGCGGGCCTGCCCTCACCAGGAGGCCCTGGGAACCGAACCCGGGGCCTCCGATATGGTAAACGGGAGCCCCACTGATTGAGCCACAGCCGCTTCCCCTTTGCCATGTCTTTTATCTTTGAGACCCCACCCACCAAGGGGCAGGGCTCAACACCCTACTGATGTGGCCCAATCAAAGCCCTAGTCATAACTTAATCATGCCCAGAGGAACAGACCAGTTTACAAGCATAACCCACTACCTATTTTTGGAACTTATAACTGTATTAAACTGCTACACTGGGTTTCACTCTTTCTTAGAGAAAGACCCTTTTTATGTTCATCTAGATTTTTTTCCTGAGACTCTTATAGTTTCTTTGTTGACATAAATCATTGCTCCATATGGATAAATTTATCATTAGTTCAAAGTTGTTCTGTGAGTGAAGGATGCTTCCCCCTGCTGAACTCTAAATGCCCTCTGGTAGTCAGGGCTGTGGGAGGGGCTACTGAGGACCCACTGTGTACTTGGCATCCCTGGCTATGTCCAGCTGACTTGTGCATGGTTTGTCTTGCCAGGTGTCTGACTCCGTGAGTGGGCAGACTGTGGTTGATCCCAAAGGCTACCTGACGGACTTAAATTCCATGATCCCCACACATGGAGGGGACATCAAGTAAGTACTTTGTGGAATCCGGCTTAGGATGGGAGCAGCCAAAATATTTTATGGATGTTCTAAGAAATATATAGTGGAATATTTTGGTCTTTCATTTAAACATACCTCTATCCATTTGTTGTATACATTAAGTGTTTTACAAATATTCCAAATCTGTGCCCTGCTGAGCTGGTAATCAGCTTGCTTCTTATTCATTCTCCTCCTCAGCACTTGTCACCTGAACAGGCTCTTGGATGTTTGTGTGGATGCTAAGCAGGACTGCGGGGGATAGTAACTAGAGTTTCAAGTTGGCCTGCGCCACTGGGATGTTGGACCTGACTGTTTTCACAGTGGCCTGTTCTCCTTAGGTCTGGGCACACCTCTGGGAGTGGGGGCTGACCTGTAGGCTTTCTTTCCTTCCAGCGACATCAAGAAGGCACGACTGCTCCTCAAGTCTGTTCGGGAGACGAACCCTCATCACCCACCAGCATGGATTGCATCAGCTCGCCTGGAAGAGGTCACTGGGAAGCTACAAGTAGCTCGAAACCTTATTATGAAGGGGACAGAAATGTGCCCCAAGGTAAGTCTGGGTTGGGGGAGGCCGTGGCCTGTGTCCATGGCCCTTAGAACACCTACAAAGTAAACTTGACTTAGAATAAATCTGTTTGCCTTTTGGTTTCAAAAATTCAGAGCGCACAGGCAGAGGAGGCTGTGAAATGGTAGAGGAGAGCTTTGTTCTGCTTGTTTCCCTGTGGCATGAGGGCTGACCTACCATTACTGTGGTGGCAGGACACCTCACCTCTCTTCCTTGTCGCCTGGGAAGTCGTTGGTCATTCTTACCTGAAAAAGGCCAAATTGGTCATCAGCCTGCCTGCACTCCTAATGTAAGAGCCTAAAAGGCTAATGCAAACTTGTAGGAACAATGTGCCAGCTTTGGAAAATACTGTGAAACTCCCAAAGTAAAATGGCCATAGACTTTTATCATGTGGACCGGGGTACTCCTGAAGGGAAATGGACTCTAATAATAATTGTACCGGGTCGATTGCATTAGGCATCAACCCGGACTTCCCAGGTGAATGAACATGCTCTAACCTGATCTATACGGCATCCTTTTGTTTGTGGGTTGACTTTTCCCCTCCGGGCAAATTGTGTTCTTTTCTCACAGCATCTTTGCAGTCGTTGAATGTGGCCCTCACCCAGACACGTGTGCTTGAGCCCACTCCTCAGCAGTGCCGTTACAGGGAGGGTCCCCAGTGCCATTGCTTGCATCTTTGAGGCCGAGATAATTGATTATCATTTGATTGTAAACCCAGGGCCCCACGAGTCGGATAAGCCCAGCCCCTTCCTATCTCCTGGCGCCCTTCTGAGAGTGCTGGGCTGCTCCGTCGTGGCTCCCGGCTTGTAGGTGCCTTTATTGCTCCTTCTTTCTGCCTGCAGAGTGAAGACGTCTGGCTAGAAGCAGCCAGGTTGCAGCCTGGGGACACAGCCAAGGCTGTGGTGGCCCAAGCGGTCCGACATCTCCCACAGTCTGTGAGGATTTACATCAGAGCAGCAGAGCTGGAGACAGACATTCGTGCAAAGAAGCGGGTACTCAGGAAAGGTGAGCCTACCCCGGGCAGCTCCTCGGATAAGCAGGCACACTGACCGTTGTCCATGTAGAGGGGACTGTTTTCCCCATTCCGGGTGCCTGTGCTGTTGGAGAGCCGCTTTTCTGTCCCTCTGCTTAGGCTACTGACTTAGTAAAGGTGGTGCAGTTTGCCCAGCCCTTTTGCTGGCCCTGGTATCCTCGGCTCTTGGACCCTCCGTGGAGTGGAGGAGGGGTGCCACGTGGTGCTGCCACTCTGAGTTAGACGTTGGGGGTTACATCACCCTTCTGCCCGTTGGCAGCTGTGTGACCCTGAATGAGGCCGGCGGCCACCGTGGTCCAGGTTTCTTCACCTACAAGGGAACGATGCTGGTCTGAACCTGCTCTTGAGGGCTGCCGTGGGCTGGCCGAGGCCGTGTCCAGCCCGCACGGACCCTGCTGTGTGCTGGTTGTGTTCTTCCTCACGTGGGACGTGTGGCCCTTGGTCTTGAGTCTAACCCAATCCCGCGGTGGCGCCGCGGTGTGTGCAGCTTAGACCTCCTCCTGCACGTTGCCTGGGTTGCATCTGCTGGAGCTCCTGCAAAGCCACGCTCCGGAGGCCCTCACCTTCTTGCTTCGTGCTTTGAGCACATTGGTATTTGCTGTGTGCCACGGCTACCTGGATGAAGTGAGGAATGGCCTGTGTGCAGGGGAGATTCATTCTGTCCAGGAGTCTGTGCCAGAATAGAGCTTTTATGGGAAGTTTATTTTTTCATTATTATGAAATTGGTAAAAAGAACAATATTTCTCTCTTTGGAACTGCATAGTAGATGCTGCTTTTGAACTTTGTTCTAGAGAAGATGCTAGTCAAAGGCTGTTCTGGAGTTAACTATGCAAACAGCTTATTCTATCTGAATTTGTACTCAGTGTAAAATAGAGTATTTTATGGAATCAGGAGTGTTTACAGTGAGAGGTTTCCTGCTCTTGTTTTGTTTTTGTTTTTTAATTAGAGAAGTTGTAGTTTATATAAAAATCACGTAACAAATAATGTTCCCATATACCCCCATATTGTTACAATTGATGAAATATTATTAAAATTGTACGATTAATTATAGTCCATCGTTTACATTAAGTGTATTTTTTCCCATATACCATCCTATTACTAACACCTCGTATTAGTGTTAATGACATACATTTTATATTTGTATGTTTAACTATAGTGCACTGTTTACGATAGGGTTCACTGTGTTATACAGTCCTGTGTTTTACTTTTAAATTTTTATTCTAGTAACAATCTAAAATTTCCCTTTTTTCCATATTCACATATATAGTTCACTGCTGTTAAACTCACAATAATTTACTACCATCACCACCATCCATTTCCAAAACTTTACCATTAGCTTAAATAGAAATTCTGTAAAATTAAGCATTAACTTCCCCTTCTCTGCTTCCAGTCCAGCCCCTTGTAACCTATATTTTAGATTCTGACTCCAGTAGTTAGCTTAGTCTCATTGGATCATATCAGTGAGATCATACAGTATTTGTCCCTTTATGGCTTATTTCACTCAGCGTAATGTCTTTAAGGCTCATCCATGTTGTTGTACGTGTGAGGCCTTCGTTCCTTCTTAGGGCTGAATAACTCTCCGTTGTATGTGTGTACCACATCTTGTTTATCCGTTCATCAGTTGATGGATACTTGGGTTACTTCCATCTTTTTGCAATTGTGAATAATGCCACTATGAATATTGATGTGCAACTATCTGTTCAAGTCCCTGCTTTCAACTCTTTTGGGCATATACCTAGTAGAGGGATTTTCAGGTCATATGGTAATTCTATACTTAGTTTTCTGAAGAATTGCCAAATTGTCTTCCACCACAGCTGCACCATTTTACATTGCCACCAATGAGTGAGTGTTCCTGTTTCTTCACATCCTCTGCAACACTTGTAATTTTCTTTTTTTTTTAGTAGCAGCCCTTCTAGTGGGTGTAAAATGATATCTCGTGGTTTTGATTTGCATTTCCCTAATAGCTGGTGATGTTGAGAATCTTTTCATGTGCTTTTTAGCCATTTTATATCCTCTTTGGAGGAATGTCTATGTAAGTCTTTGGCCCATTTTTTAATTGGGTTGTAGGATTTCTTTATATATTCTGGGTATTAAACCCCTAGTGAATATGTGATTTGCAAATATTTTCTCCCATTGATTAGGTTGTTTTTTACTTTTTTTCCACTTTCACAACAAAGTCATTTGATGCACAAAAGTTTTTAATTTTGATCAGGTCTCATTTATTTATCTAATTCTTTCATTGCCTGTGCTTTGGGTGTAAAGTCTTAAACCATTGCCTAATACAAGATCCTGAAGATGTTTCCCTACATTTTCTTCTAGGAGTTTTATAGTCCTGGTTCTTATATTTAGGTCTTTGATCCATTTTGAGTTACTTTTTGTATGTGTTGAGAGGTAGAGGTCCACCTCCATTCTTTTGCATAAGGATAGCCGGTTCTCTCAGCACCATTTGTAGAAGAAACTGTTCTATCCCGATTGAGTGGACTTAACAGCCTTGTCAAAAATGATTTGGCCATGGATGTGTGAGGGTCTGTTTCTCAACTCTCAGTTGGATTCCACTGGTCAATAGATCCGTCCTTGTGCCAGTAGTACCAAGCTGGGTGTTCTGTGTTTTTTTAAAATATTTATTTCTTTTTATTGGATAGTCTCAAACTAAGCTTAAAGAAGAACAAGAGGAAATACTGCTCACCTGTTGAAATAGAAATAGTTGACCTTAGTTTAATCAACAGAATTTATCCAGTGCCACAGCTTGTCAAGCACCAGGTAGGCGCTGGGCCTGGTGCAGCGAGGAGGGTGGAGGCGGTCTGTGCTCAAGGGGCTTACACTCTGCTGCAGAAGAACCGTGCTTGGTGGAGGCTTTTTTTTCAGCTACATCTGCTCCCCAGTGAGAGCTGGGTTTTTTTCTGTTTGATTTTAGGAGGTACCAGGGATCAAACCCAGACCCCGTGCATGGGAAGCAGGCGCTCAACTTGAGCTACAGCCGCTCCCGTACAGTAGTTCTTAGTATGCTCTTACGATCGTTGTTATTTCTGTGGTGTCAGCAGTAATGCCCCCTCTCATTTCTGATTTTATTTATTTATTTATTTATTTATTTTAAAGATTTTATTTATTTATTCATTTATCCCCCCCTTGCTGCTTGTGCTCGCTGGGTCAGCTAACCACGCCGTGCAGGCGGGCTTGCCTTCACCAGGAGGCCCCGGGAACCGAACCCGGGGCCTCCCATATGGTAAACGGGAGCCCTACTGATTGAGCCACAGCCGCTTCCCTTCCCCCATTGTTTTATGCTTGCTGTCTGCTCTCTGTGTGTTCTTCTGTGTCTGCTTGTCTTCTCTTTAGGCGGTACCGGGAACCGATCCTGGGACCTTCCAAGTGGGAGAGAGATGATCAATCTCTTGTGCCACCTCAGCTCCCTGGTCTGCTGCGTCTCTTATTGTCTCCCCTCTGTGTCACTTTTTGCTGTCATCTTGCTGCCCCAGCTCTTCGCGTGGGCCAGCACTCCTGTGCGGGCCAGCACTCTACATGGGCCAGCTCTCCGCTCAGGCCAGCTTGCCGCACGGGCCAGCTTGCTTTTCACCAGGAGTCCCTGGGAATCAAACCCTGGACCTCCTATATGGTAGATGGGAGCCCAGTTGCTTGGGCCACATCCGTTTCCCTCCCATAAGTTTTTTTTTTTACCGGGAGGTCCCGGGGATCGAACCCAGGTCCCTCCATATGGGAGACGGACGCCCAACCAATTGAGCCACATCCGTCCCCTTCCCACAAGTTTTGATATATGTTCTCATTTTCATTTGTCTCAAGATATTAACTGATTTCCCTTACAATTTCTTCTTTGACCCACTGGTTAAGAGTGTATTATATACCTTCCATATATTTTTGGATTTTCCACTTCTCTGCCTGCCATTGATTTCCACCTTCATTTCATTATGGTCAGAGAAGATGCTTGTATAATTTCAGTCTTCCTAAATTTATTGAGACTTGTTTTGCGACCCAACATGTAGTCTATCTTGGAGGACGATTGGTGTGCACTTTTTTTTTTCCCCGAGGTACCGGAGCTGGGGATTGAACCCGGGACCTCGTATGTGGGAAGCCAGTGCTCAGCCACTGAGCCACATGGGCTCCCGATGTGCACTCGAGAGGAATGCACGTCCTGCCCTCTGGGCGCAGCGTTCCGCGTTGCGCTGCTGTTAGGTCTAGTCCATTCATCAGCTCTGTTTCCTGACTGATACTCTTTCTAGACATTCTGTTGAGAGCGGCATATTGACGGTCTCCGGTCTCCAGCCTCTCCTGGTAGAGGTGTCTGTTTCTCCTTTCAGTTTTGCCAGTGTTTGCCTCACGTGTTTTGGGGCACTGTGGTTCGGTGTATAAATGCTTATGATTGTTATTTCTTCTTGGTGAAGTGCCCCTTTTATTAATCTGTACAAACTGTCCTTCTGTGTTTCTTATAACAGATTTTGTCTTAAAGTCTATTTTGTCTGACGTTAGTATAGCTACTTCGGCTCTTTTTTAGTTGCTATTTGCATGAAATATCTTTTTCCATCTGTATTAGTCAGCTGAAGGGGTACTGATGCAAAATACCAGAAATGTGTTGACTTTGATAAAGGGTATTTATTTGGGGTAGAAGCTTACAGTTACCAGGCCATAAAGGGTAAGTTATTTCTCTCACCAAAGTCTGTGGCCACGTGTTGGGGCAAGACGGCTGCCGACGGCTGCCCGGGTCCAGGCTCCCTGGGCTCTCTTCCCGGGGCTGGAGTCTCTCCGGGCTCAGCGGCTCTGCTCTCTCCACAAGGCCAGCTGTAGACTGTCAGGCGAAGGCTTTGTCTCTCCCTACTTGAGCTACATCTGCTCCCCAATCTATTTCTTTTGATTGGGGAGTTTAATCCATTAAATTCAGTGATTTTACTGTATTTAAAAAAAAAAAAATTTTTTTTTTTAATTTTTAATTTCTTTTTTTACTTTTTATTCTTGTTTTTCTTCACTTTTTTATTTTTATTTTTTTAATTTTTCTTTATTTTTTCTGTTTTCCTTATGTTTTGTTTTTTTAGGGTTTTTTTTTCCTTTTTTTTTTCTTTTTTGTGTTGTTTGTTTTCTGTGGTATTACTGTAAAGGCAGTACTTGCTTTAGCTATTTTGTTCTTTGGTTTTTATGTTATGTATATATATATTTCTAAAGATTTGTTTTATTTACTTATTTCTCTCGACCCCCCTCGTTGTTTTGCATTTGCTGTTTCGTTGTGTGTTCGTCTTCCTTTTAGGAGGCACCAGGAACTGAACCTGGGACCTCCCATGTGGGAGGGAGGTGCCTAATCGCTTGAGCCACCTCCGTTCCTTGCTTTGTTGTGTCTCTCATTATGTTTTTCTTCTTTGTGTCTCTTGTTCTGTCATCTTGTTATATCAGCTCGCTGTCTTGCTCATCTTCTTTAGAAGGCACTGGGAACCAAACCTGGTATCTCCCATGTGGTAGGTGGGAGGTCAATCGCTTGAGCCACATCCACTTCCCTCATATGTTTTTTTTATCTCTCTTCCTTTATTGCAAACTTCTTTTCTTTATAGTTGATCTTTTATGATGTAGCTGACTGATCCCTTTCTCCTTTCTGTTTCTGTATGTTTTTAAAATATTTCTTTGTGGTTGTCCTGGGGTTTGTATTGCACAACATACTATAGCCTAATTTGAAAAGGTACCAACTTAACTTCAATAGCATACACGTTCTCTGCTCCCATATCCCTCTCTGTTTCCCCTCTTTATGTTGCTTTTGTCCTACTTTACCACTTTATAATTTGCATGCCCATTATCAGGAAATACGCCTTTTAAGTTGTATTCTGATTCTTAAAGGAATTAAAGAATAGAGTTGTGTATTGAGGATACAGTACTACTGTGTTTTGCATTAACCCTTTTAACTGAAAGGGTACTTACTGATGGTCTTCATTTCTTCACACTCCTCCATCCCACTCTCTCCTGTCTTCTCCTTTCAACCTGCAGAACTCTCTTTAGTTTCTTGTAGGGCAGGTCTTTGGTGACAAACTCTGTTTGTCTTTATCTGTGAATATTTTAAATGTTCCCTCATTTTTGAAGGACAGTTTTGCCAGGTAAAGAATTTGGGGCTGGCATTTTTTTTCTTTCAGTGCCTTGAATATATTATACCAATGCCTTCTCATCTCCATGGTTTCTGATTAAGAAATTGGCACTTAGTCTTTTTCTTTTTTAAGATTTATTTTATTTATTTATTTCTCCCCACCCACTTGTTGTTTTTCACTTGCTGTATCTGTTTGTCTTCCTTATTTCTTTAGGAAGCACCAGGAGCCGAACCCGGGACTTCTGATGTGGGAGGGAGGTGCCTAATGGCCTGAGCCACCTCCACTCCCTGCTTTGTTGTGTCTCTCATTCTGTTTTTTCTTCTTGTGTCTCTTGTTGTGTCAGCTTGCCGTGCCTGCCCATTGTGCCATCTTGCTGTCTTCCTTAGGAGGCACCGGGATCCAAACAGGTTGACCTCCCATGCAGTAAGCGGGAGCCCAGTCACCTGAGCCGCATCTGCTTCCCAGCACTTAGTCTTATTGAGGATCCCTTATATGTGACAAATCACTTTTCTTTTCTCTTGCTGCTTTTAGAATTCTCTATCAGGCATTTGACATTCTGATTAGTATGTGTCTTGGAGTAGGCCTATTAGGATTAATTCTGTTTGGAGTACGTTGTACTTCTTGGACATGTATATTTATGTTTTTCATAAAAGTTGGGAAATTTTCAGATGTTATTTCCTCAAATGTTCTTTCTGCCCCTTTTCCTTTTCCTTTTCCTTTTCCTTCTAGGACACCCATGATATGTATCTTTGAGTGCTTTGTGCTGTCACTCAGATCCCTGACATGCTGCTCAATTTTTATTATTCTTTTTTTTTTTTTTAAGATTTATTTATTTTATTTATTTATTCCTCCCTTGCTGCTTTGCTTGCTGTGTCCATTTGCTGTGTGTTTTTCTGTGTCTGCTTGTCCCCCTTTGTTGCATCATCTTGCTGCGCCAGCTCATCAGCTCACCACCGCGCGGGCCGGCTCACCCTCACCAGGAGGCCTCGGGAACCGAACCCGGGGCCTCCTGTATGGTAAATGGGAGCCCTACCACTTGAGCCACAGCCGCTTCCCCTGTTATTTTCTCTGTCTGTTCTTCTGACTGTTGGATTTCAATTATCCTAGTTTGCTAATTCTTTCTTCTGCCTGTTCAAATTTGCTGTTGTATGTGTCTAGTATATTGTTTTCTCTTTTTCTTTTTCTTTTTTTCGGTACTAGGGGCTGGGAATTGAACTTGGGACCTCAAATGTAGGAAGCCGGCGCTCAACCACTAAGCCACATCAGCTTCCCTGGGGTGGTTTTTTCGTTTGTTTTGCTTGTTGTTTGTTTTGGTTTTTCAGGAGGCACTGGGAACCAAACATAGGACCTCCCACGTGGGAGGCGGGCACTCAACCACTTGAGCCACATCTGCTCTCTCTTCTGTGTTTTTAATCTCTACTATTGTGCCTTTCATCACCATAATTTCTGTTATATTTCTGTTTATACTTTCAAATTCTTTTTTATGCTTACACTTTGTCTTCCTAATATCCTTTAGCTCTTTATCCATATTTTCCTTTGTCCCCTTGAATTGACTTTGGAGATTTGTTTGAATGTCTTTGATTAGTTCCAAATTCTGTGTCTCTTCTGATGTTTTAATTTGTTCCCTTGATTGAGCCATATCTTTTTTTTTTTTTAAGATTTATTTATTTACTTTATCCATTTCAGCCCACCCGCCCGCCATTTTGCTGTTTTGTGTCCATTTGCGGTGCAATTCTCTGTGTCTGTTTCCTGCCCTCTCTTCTCATCCTTCTCTTCCTGTCTTCACTGGGATTCGATCCTGAGGACCTCCGATGTGGAAGAGAGGCATCCTGCCACCTGCGCCACCTCAGTTTCTGGTTTTTCAGTGCATCTCATCTTGGCTCTCCCTGGTGTCTCTCCTGTTACGTCATCATCTTGTGTGGCTCAGCGGGACCTGGCACACCCGCGCGCATTCTTTATTTTTCTTTATTTTACCAGTGGGTCCTGGGGGTCGAACCCAGGTCCCTCCATATGGGAGACGGACGCCCAACCATCTGAGTCACATCCGCCCCAGAGCCATATCTTCCTGTTTCTTAGTATGGCTTGTAATTTTTTGCTGATATCTAGGCATCTGATTGTCTTGTGTTAACTCTGAAGGTTAGGTTCTCCCTCTTGCCTGAGGTTTTGTTGTTGATTGGCTTTGTGTTGAGGCTCTTCTTTATGCTTGGTCCAACTTATTCTAGACCTTCAGAGTAGCGCATGTTTAACTGTTCATATTTTCTTAGCTTTTCTTCATCTGGGTTCTTGCCCTGGATATATGGTACAGTTTTTAAGATTGCACTTTTTGGGCAGTTGTTTCACCTCTTGGAGAAAACGTTCTTTCTTCTGTTCCTTCTCTGTGAATCTTTATCTGTTCTGTTTGTTTTTGTGCAGGATTTTCTCCCCAGCTCATCTCCCACACCTGGTGCCCCTTTTCCTTACACTTGTCTGTTCTGGGACCCATTATGTCTTAATCCCCTGGTTTTTTTTTCTTTCTGTGAGGCTTGTCTGCCTCCGTTGTCTTCCCTGTTAGGGTTTCCCACCCTGGTGAGCCATATGTGGCAATCCAGAAAGGTGGGTACTCCAGAAGAGTCTGTTTTGCATTGAGGTGGTCCAGCCAGCAGAAACCGGATTGAGTGAGGGTCACTGTACGTCTTGCCGACAGCTCTGCCGCAGCCCCCCTTTGTATGTGCTCCTCCTTGGGTCTCTGCAGGCGTGGGCCCCTGTGCCTAGATAATGGGCAGGGCTCCAGCTTCCTGCTGCAAGTGAGGATGGGCATTTCCTGCCTGATGTTTTTCTTTTCCTTCCATTCAGCTTCATGGAGTCCTTCTCCTGTGTCTTCAGAGTTTAAGCAAGTGGGATTTGTACTTTTATTAGCTGATTCTGTGGGGAAACCTTTTCAGGGGATGTCTCAGGTCTTTGCTGTGTTGATGATGCCACTCCCCTTCTCTTGTTTTTTAAGATGTTCAGATGGAGGCTTGTCATGGCAGGGATTCATCCATCCATGGCTGGGGCCATGTGGGTGAGGGGCCATCTGGTGGAACTTTTTTTCTGACTATTGTCTTTGGTGGAGGCCAGATGAAACCTGCCTTGCGTGTGACTTGTGCTCTCCAGTTCCCCCTCACCCTGCATGCTCGCATCTCTGTGTATTTTCCTCCAGCCTGTCTGGCTTTGTGACAGCAGCCCAGATGCCCATTGAATGCTCAGGGCAGGTTTATATAGCAAGGCTGTGAGCAGAAAGTTAGCTCCTGTCTTGGTTTGTAAACATGAACTTATCTTTCTCAGCCAGGAAAATAGTTCTCTGAGGAGAACCACATGACGCTGTGTAATTAGCATGATTTATTTGGGAAAGCTCTGCTGGATTCTCCCTGCCACCGCTTGACGGATGGTCGTGAGCATCTTGGCGGCCACTCCCCTGTTCACCGCCAGATTGTCTGGCTTTGTTCCCAGGTGGCTTCAGACTGTAGAGGGGACGCTCCTGAAGGTGGGGCCTGAGCTGTGTTGAGGTGATTGCTGCCCTCACAGGTAGCTGCAGAACGCCGCCCTGGATGAGGCAGGTGCCGAGAAGGTGCGCTAGGGTGGAAAGAGCATGTAGTGCCAGACTGGCTGAGGGCTCTGCCACTGCTTCCTGGTCCACTTCTGGCTGGCCCTTCCCCTTAGAGTATTCCCTACACCTGCTTTCCTTCCCTGGGTACCGTGGACAGAGCCAGGTGCCACTTTGTTTAGCTGTTGGTGAACACTTAAAAGATAGCCATCATTTGAAGGATCTGATTTTTGAAAATTGAGGTGACAGCTACTTCCATTGGTGGCTTAGGATACCGTGCCAGCTCTGGGTGGTGCCTGTCAGGGCATGTCTCTGTAGCACTTGGGAGGTAAGCTCTGGGTTGCGGTTAGGCAGAGGTGTTGGGAGATAGGCCTTTTGTTGAGAGATAGGCTTCCAGTGCTTTTGGAGACCTGAGTGCCTCTGTGACCTTGTCACAGTGGCCTTAGGGCGACTCTAACCTGGGCTTCCTCACCTGGAAGGCAGGAGGAGGGTTTTGAGGATCAGGCAGGTGGCACAGAGCAAGTCCTCAGCAGCACACAGCCCAGGGAGAGGGCCCTGAGGCGAGGGTGCCTGGGGCTGCTGGGCTGCGGGCTGCTTCCTGTGGACTACCCCAAGGATTACCTATGCTCCTCGTGATCCCTGTGAAGTTCTGTTTTACTCCGTCACTTAGTGTGAATGTAAGGAAATGGAGTTATTTGTGCTCTGACACCATAAACCCTGGTCCATGAAGTGTGGCAGATGTATGGCTGTCACAGAAACGTCCCTCCTGCAAGTACAGGGCATGGAACACACCAGTCAGCACTGCGCACTCCCTCCCAGAGCCCGTGGCCGCTCTCGCGTGGACCTGTGTCCTCTTTACAGATGTGCTTGCTCTGCCAGCTCTTTTCCAGGTCTGGGGGCTGTCGTCAAGGTTTGTGGCTTCTCTTTGCACATTGACTGATGGCAGAGTGTCCTTCACTCTTGCTGGAAGCTCTTCCACATTGCAGGTGGCTGATAAAGTAGTGCTTCTCGGAGGTAATTTTCTTTCTCTGAGGTAACTTAACACAGTATTGTATGATGGGTGAGAAGCCCCTTGGAAAGTACCAAATAGATCAGCAGTGGCTGCTGATTCGCTCCACAGGCTACCGAGGCTGCCAAGGCACACGAGGGAAGGCATCCCCCTCCCCAGTGGCTCCCCAGAGGTGGAGCACAGTCCCAGCCACCAGCACGCCTCTGGGCAAAGTCAATTATGTCACACGTTTGGTCCCACCTGAACATTCTCTGCGTCAAAGACAAAATCCCAACGACTCCACCCCCAGTAATTCTTATTTGGAATAATGATAAAAGAGAGGGGAGAATAGCTAGTAGCTGTATTACCACAGCCCTCCGCGCACCCTGCACTCACCCACGTGTGTGGCACAGGTAAGGAGAGGTGCACAGCTCTAGGTCCTGGTTACGAACAGTCGCCTGGCCGGGGTGTGCAGCTTCCTCCTTCACCACCTGCCTGTGCTCCCTTTGTGCCCTGCTAGCATCTCAGCTGTTCTTTACTTGGAGAGGTGACCCGAAACATTTGAATCCTCAGTGGCTCTGCTTTTTTTTTTGGCTGCAGTAGCATACGTTAACTTTTCTTTTGGCACTTTTCAGTAATAAGTTTATGCAGTAAGCATAAGGGAGTTACACTAGTCCAAGTTAAAGGCAGAACTCAAATGGTGAACATTTTAAAAATTCAGGTTGTTTAGACTGTGACAAGGGACAGAAGGGAAATTTCCTATTCATTGCAAGGAAGTGAACAGGTTGTACAATACCGTGTTAAATTACACCCCCTGCTTCATGATTTGAAGGAATCGGGTCATTTATCCTACAGATCCCCATCTCCCTATCGTCCCCCCCAACTCTGGATTTTGCATTTTGCAGCCTGTGATGTCTACCGTAAGCCTTGGTTTCCTGTGTTTCTTGTAAATCGGGAGGCGACTTGATCAGTTTCAGGTTGTGTTTTTTTGGTGAGAAGGCTTCCTGCGTGGTGCAGCTCTGTGTGTGGTCCTGTCCGTGTTGGCGCAGCCTGACTCACCTCGATAGAGTTCTCCCGCAGCCTTTCATCGCAGGCTTCTAGCAGCCGTTGATGACCATTGCCTTAGATCCATTACTTCATCAAGGCTTGTAAAATGGCAGCTTCATGATTCTGTCGTTCTTTTATTTTTACCATAATTCTTTACAAAGAGGAACTTTCTTGTAGCCACTATTTGGTTACGCTGAGGTAAAGTTTATTCAAGGAAAAATAGAATAAATGCTTGATCCTTTCCACTCACCAGATTTTTCTTTTTTAGGATATTTTTTATGGCGGTATAGTGTATATCTTAAGTGTGTGGTGTGAGGCCTTGGCGAATGCATGTGTCCTGTCAAGGTGTGGGACTTCCCCGCCCCCCTCTGCCTTTCCTCTTGCTCAGTCTCTGCACACCACTCCCACTCCAGGCAGCCTTGTTCTCATTTCTTTACCGTAGGGTAAATTATACTTTTCGTATTTCAGAGCTTTACAGAGGGAGCTGCACAGCATGAACTCTTTTGTGACTGGTTCCTTTAGCTCAGCCTAGTGTTTTTGAGGCTCATCCACATCGTTGATGCATCCTGAGCCCTTTCCGTGGCCCAGCAGTCTTTGCCAGCTTCCTGGCTTTCAGGCCGAGGCAGGTTCTGTGCCTGAGGTGCTGGTCGTCCAAAGGCTGTGCTCGGTAAGGGGCCGGCCTGGGGGCCCCGGTGGCGCTTCCCTGTAGCCCTGGTGGCGGCAGCATGCTCGGGGCGTACAAGCAGTCTTTTGTTTCCCCTTTTCCATGACATGGCTTTTTGTTTGACCTTTCCCAGCCCTTGAGCATGTTCCAAACTCAGTTCGTTTGTGGAAGGCAGCTGTTGAGCTGGAAGAGCCTGAAGATGCTAGAATCATGCTCAGCCGAGCTGTGGAGTGCTGCCCCACCAGCGTGGAGGTGAGTCCGAAGGCGGCCCTCAGGCCTCAAGCTCAAGGCCGCCCGTGCACTGGGGCTTGGTTCCAAGCTTGGGGTTGTGGGAGGCATGAGCTGGGCGTTGAGCTTCCCTAGGCTGAGGTTTCTGGGACTGTAAGGCACGTGACCCTGCTGCTGGCAGAGCGGTCAGCCTGGCCTAGGCTCTGTGCCTGGCGAGCATGCACAGCAGGACCGAGCGCGGCCCTGACCACTGCAGGAGGGTCAGTGCTGGGCTTCCTTCTAATTCAGCCCTGACTGTGGATGGCAGCTGCAGGGCGGCAGTACGATAGAAGCAATGCTGGATTTTTCTGCCAGCGCAGCATAGGGGCAGCTCTTGGCCTGAAAACTAATTAAGTTTCTCTAGTTTTAAGCATTCCAGTTTTCAACATTCTGTGCAGTGATTTTTATTTTTGGTTTTATGACACCTAGTATGTCTTTAATTATCCTAAGGAGTATTGTGAAATTCTCCAAACAAAATTAATCTTAATTTATTTACACAAAAATAAGTAGAGCCCATACACATCTTTGGTGCTGGAATGTGGAAGAATCAACAGTGCTTGGTGTCAGAACCCTGGAAGGCTGGACATCTGTCTGTCCTCTTACCTGTGAGGGCAGTGCTGGCCCTGCCCACCCTGTACCCTGGCCCCTGGACTGGAGTCTGGCATGCTGTGTGCAGCTGGTCAGCTTTTCACATGGGGACTGAAGAGTCACTGAGTCAGTCAGAGGCGTCCTGAGGAGCCATTAACAGGCTCCGCTTAAATGGGGCTTGAGGCCATTGGAGTGGCACTCGCTCTGTCCTTGCACTGTCCTCTTGGCGCAGCCGCCCCATTTCCGGTGTCTTTTCTCCGTAGCTCTGGCTTGCCCTGGCAAGGCTGGAGACCTATGAAAATGCCCGCAAGGTCCTGAACAAGGCTCGGGAGAACATCCCCACAGACCGGCACATCTGGGTCACAGCCGCCAAGCTGGAGGAGGCCAACGGGAACACACAGATGGTGGAGAAGATCATTGACCGGGCCATCACCTCGCTGCGGGCCAACGGCGTGGAGATCAACCGCGAACAGTGGATCCAGGTAGGCCCGGCCTGCCGCTGCTGCTGGGTGTCGCGGAATCTGGTAAAAAGTGTGTGTCCTCCTGCATGTTGGAGCTTCCGGGCAAGCGAGAGACTGCTGGGTGGCTCCGAAGCATCCCTGCACTGTAGGAGAAGCCAGCTCAGGCGTGACTGGGCCACGCTCACAGCTCCCCATGTCAGATCCCCGAGCACGGCTCGAGTGGGCACTTTGGAGGAGCTCCGAGCCTGTGGACCCCTGCAATTCATGGCACTTTGCCAGCAGCAATGATGTCACCTCAAAGAGAGTGGGAGAGTCCCATGGCTCTTCCGTCCTTTTTGGCTTTTAACTTTCTCTCTAGACATAAGGCTCATGAAGTCTTTAGAGATCATCTGAACCAACTGCTAAGGCTTGGCTCCCTTGTGCCTTCCACCAGGGGTAACCCACTGAGTGAGCATGCGCGGTGGGGCTCACCGTCTTTGGGAGGGGGCTCAGCCTGTCTCATAGCTCCGCCTAGGGGAAAGCACTTCTTTATGTTGACCTTCCAGGAGGGTCTACAGAACAACCCCTTCCCTTTACCTGCGGCCCCTCTGCATTGGAAGACAGCCGCCCACCGCCACCCCTCTACTGCTTCCTGCCTCAGCCCTGCTCACTTTTCTCTGAACGCACCCTGCCGTCTGCGTCCTGAGCCACCCACGTGCTCCAGGTGTACGTGGCAAGGAACGGGGCGGTCATCTTCCTCTTTAGACTTCTCTCATCCTGAGCAAGTTGCTTTGGCTTTGAGGTTGTCTCATGTTCCCAGGTCTCCTGAGCCTCCTTTCGCCTGACACCTTTACATTTTTTTCCATAGGATAAGTCAGGTGGCCTCATTCTGTGTTTGGGCAGTTGTGGGTTTTTTTTTTTTGTTTTTTTTGTTTTTTGTACCGGGGCTGGGGATTGAACCCTGGACCTCGTATGTGGGAAGCTGGCACTCAACCACTGAGCCACATCGGCTCCTCTGAGTTGTTTTTTTTTTTTCGTTTGTCTGCTTGCTTGCTTGTTTTTGCTTTTGTTTTTAGAAGGCACCAGGAGCCAAATCCAGCACCTCCCGTGTGGGAAGCAGGCACTCAACTGTTTGAGCCACATCCACTCCCTGTGGGTTTTTTTTAATCCTGGGTGTAAGGCCTCACATTATTTGTCCCTGTAAAATGTAACTGTCAGGTTTCAGCCCTGTCTTTACTCCTCTCCTCTTTTAACCTGTGCCGCATCGTTTTCATTGTTGTTCATCCCTTTTTGTAGACACAGGTTTCCACCTGGTCTAATTTCCCCTCTGTCTGCAGGAGTTTCTTTCATCTTTCTTGCAGTGTAGGTCTGCTGGCAATGAATTCTTCCAGCCCTTATGTGCCCGAAAACAACCTTTACTTCATCTTTGTTCATGAAAGATACTTTTACAGGGTATAGAATTCTAGGTTGGCAGTTTTTTCTTTCTTTCTTTCTTTCTTTCTTTTTTTTTTTTTAAAGATTTTATTTATTTATTCATTTATCCCCCCCTTGCTGCTCGTGCTCGCTGGGTCAGCTAACCACGCCGTGCGGGCGGGCTTGCCTTCACCAGGAGGCCCCAGGAACCAAACCCGGGGCCTCCCACATGGCAAACGGGAGCCCCACTGATTGAGCCACAGCCGCTTCCCAGTTTTTTCTTTCTGTACTTTTAAGTTGCTGCTCCACTGTCTTCTCGTGTATGTGTCGGGAAGCCTGCTCTCATCCTCATGTTGACTTCCTCTACATACCTCTTTTTTATTTATTTTTAAACATTGGTTGCTTTTAAGATTGTCTCTTTATCACAATCTTTTTGAGCAATTTGATGTAATTTTCATCACATTTCTTGTGCTTGGTTTTCATTGTGCTTCTTAGATCTGTGGGTTTATAGGTTTCATCATATTTGAAAAAAATTTTGGCTATTTCTGCAAATACTTCCCCTCCCTGCTTTTTTCTAGGCTTCCAGTTATGTTCATTAGGGCATTTGAAATGGTCCCACAGCTCATGATAGACTTTCCTTTCCAGCCCCCCCATTTCTTTTTTTTTTTTTTAAGTTTTACTGGGATACAATTCACATATCAAAAAAATAATTCATTTAAAGTGTACAGTGCAGTGTTTTTTTTTTTAGTACATTCATGGTGGTTTTTCATCACCCCCTAAAGAAAGCCCCCAGCTCGTTAGCAGTCACTCCCCCTTCCCCCAGCTTGTCTTTATAGATTTTGCTTTGCTGGATATTTTATTATGTAACTAGAATCATACAATATGTTGTCTTTTGTAGTTGGCTTCTTTCATTTCATATAATGTTTTCAAGTTTTCATCCATGTTGTAGCAAGGCTGTAATCAGATCCTTTGCCCATTTTTAAATTGGGTTGCCTTGTTATTGTTTTAAAATTATTGTTTTACTCTGGAGTTGTGATAGTTCCTTATATATTCTGGATATAAGTCTTTATCATATATATGATTGGCAAGTGTTTTTTTTCATTCTGTGGATTGTCTTTTCACTGTCTGGATTATGTCATTTTTAGCAGAAAAGTTTTAAATTTTGATGAAGTCCAATTAGTCTCTTTTTTCTTTTGTTGCTTGTGTTTTTTGGTGTTATATCCAAGAATCCTTCCCTAACCCAAGGTCATGAAGATGTACTCCTATATTTTCTTCAAAGAGTTTTTATGATTTTAGCACTTACATCTATGCTCCATTTTGAGTTGATTTTTATACATGATGTGAGGTGTAAGGGTCCAGCTTCATTCTTCTGTATGTGGAGATTCAGCTGTCCCAGCCTCATTTGCTGAAGAGACTCTTCTTTCCCCATTAAATTACCTGGGCACCCTTACGAAAAATCAAGTGACCGTAAATGTATGGACTTGTTTCTTGGACTTTCAATTCTGTTCCTTTTATGTCTGTCCTTACGCCAGTATCTCACTTTCCTGGTTATTGAAGCTTTATAGTAAGTTTTAGAATTGGGACGTGTGAGTCTTCTTTGTTCTTTTTCAAAATTATTTTGGCTATGCTTGGTTCTTTAAGTTTCCATATGAATTTTAGGATTAGCTTGTTAATTTCTACCAAAAAAGCTACCTGGATTTTGAGAGGGATTGTGTTGAATCTGTAGATCAATTTGGGGAATTATTGTGTATTTTTTTTTTAATCATTTAATAAATTGTTTATTTGTAAATCAATAAATATTATGTTATACTAAGCCTAAAAAAATTAGACAGTCAAGACTACAGTAATAATCCATGGGCATTTAGAATGAGATTCCATTTGCACATGATTTGTTTTGTAAACAGCATAATCACTGCATACATATACTCTGAATGTACATTAAAGTATTTTATTTAAACTAACTCTTCTTAGAAAGGATGTATTCTGCCTAGTTCTAGTTGGAAGTGTCATAAATTCCAAATTAATTCAACTTTACTGTATTTGATAATAGCTCTGGCTTAAGTACTGATACCTTCAGCCATCTGTTTTCTACTTATATAACACATATACGCGGATAAGTCATGTGTGCATGTGTTTTTGTTTTTCTGAAGTCTGTAACAATCTGCTAGTAACGGACACACAAATTTGCTGTGTAAAATTATCCCTCAGTTCTAAACTCATACTTCAGTTGATTTTATTGTCCTCAACCTGTCATACCCAGGAAAAAAACATTGGAACTTTAAATCAAAACTCAATTCCACTAGTCTAAAGGTTTAGTTATTCTCACTATTTTGATGAAAGACTCATAGGTAAATATAAATCAGTTAATCTATACAGTTTGAGAAGAGTTTTAGAATCTGATGACCCTGTCATTCTTGAAGTAAAATGTTGCATATTTTCTGGATAATTTAG
Source organism: Tolypeutes matacus (assembly GCA_026826555.1). Classification (NCBI taxonomy): domain Eukaryota; kingdom Metazoa; phylum Chordata; class Mammalia; order Cingulata; family Chlamyphoridae; genus Tolypeutes; species Tolypeutes matacus. The sequence goes on along the minus strand of JAKSZT010054279.1, from coordinate 344,972 downwards.
AGAAAAGTTGACCTTTTTAGCTATTTTTAAAATGAACAGTTCTTCTGTTTAATCTCTGAATTTATCTTTCTGAAGTCACTGGTTTCTAAAACTGGTCTTACGCAAAGGTCTGAAACCTAGGCAACTAACAGGGACTGCGTAACCCAGCCCTTGAAAGTGGCTTAAATTGTTTTCCACTTAAGAGAATCAATTCCCACTAAATCCTGAAATTGTGTATCAGGTTGGGCCCCCCAGGATAACTCCACATTCTACTGTGGAGCTTTAGAAAGTTGTCTTGTGGGTAAATGATGGCTGTTCTCAGAGGCTTCTCAGTGGGCATTGTCTCCATACCAAAGAGGCTGGAGAGTAAGGAGTACGTTTTCACTTCTGTAGCACCAAATGTAACTACCGATTTCTTTTTTATCTGTAAAGTGTATTTTAAGAGGCTCTAAAAAAGCAGCAAAATTGAGGATCAGAAGGTTTAAGAGTATCTAAAATTTAAATATTAAATCTTTCTCACAAACTTTATCTCCTTAGCAGAAAGTTACTAAATAAGTTACATTTAAATGCCCTACTTATATATTTTTAAAATCAGATACTTTTTATTTAAGAGAAATGATTTAACTATGAGGGGTAGGAGTAAAGGACAAGCTATATAGCCTATTCAAATTACATTAAAACCCAAATATGAAATAAAAACACAAGTGGAATTTTCCTAAAAGGAAGTAAATATTCACTTCCCTCCACCCCTCCCCAAGTAGGTAAATTAAGGAGAGGCAAATTACATGGACTGAGATACTTTCTCACTTTGTTATATGTAAAAAATAAAATAAAAATAAATTTCATGTTGCCAAAATATCTCTAAATGTTTAGGGTTATATAGTTTACAAATATATAATTCTACTTTTATAAACAAGTCAACTAGGGGAAATAAGTTAACACAATCATTTGAATTGGATGCCTACATACTGGACAGGGCTTATTTCTTTTTTTTAGCTTCTTTGCACATGTAGAACATGCCATGAGATGCCCTGTTTTGCCATGGACTATGCAGCCACTTCTAGGTCGACCTTGGCAAATGATATGAGGTCCAGTGGCATTAACGGGGAAGCTATATTCCATACTTTCTCCTTTATCTCATGTTCCTTCCCTCTCAGACTCCGTGGCATCTTCTTTTTTTTTTTTTTTTTTTTTTTGAATAAATATATACATTTCTCGATTAAATGTAATGGATACATGTAAATTTTTTGTTGTTTTGTTTTCTGTTTGTTTTTTTGTTTTTTTTTGTGTGTGAATCAAACAATATATTACACAATATATTTGGTTCATAGTAATGCATTCATACAGTATTTGTCCTTTTGTGTCTGGCTTGCTTCACTCAACATAATGTCCTCCAGGTTCATCCATGTTGCCATATGCTTTATGACTTCATTTCTTCTTACAGCTGCATAATGTTCCATTGTGTGAATAGACCACAGTTTGTTTATCCATTCATCTGTTGAGGACACCTGGGTTGTTTCCAGCTTTTGGCAATGGTGAATAAGGGCTGTGAACATCGGTGTGCAGATGTCTGTTCGTGTCACTGCTCTCAGTTCTTCTGGGTATATACCCAGTAGTGGTATTGCAGGGTCACGTGGCAAGTCTATATTCAACTTCTTTAGGAACTGCCAACGTGGCATCTTCTTGACTGCTGTGAATTATGCTACTAGAAGCTGATGGCTGAGAATATTCTTCCTTTCTTGGGACTGGGAGGCTTGTGTGATTCTGTCATCATTTTCCTCAGCGCATGACTCTTGAGAGTCATTTGCTGTCATTCTTCTGCAATCAGGAACATCAGTGCCCTCTTCTACATGTGTTGCATTTTCTAATTTGGCTCTTCCAGGTATTTTCCCTTTATCCCTTCCTTTAGCTTCAGGAAGCCAGTTCTCATGAAGGGCCCAGCATCTGCTGTGATGTGGGGGAAGGGGAGGCGCCATTTCATTGCATGAAGTACGCGTCCCATAGCCAGCTAAGGACATCTCAGGATCTGCTTCAGACGCATCTGTATTGCTCTGCCCTGCCTGATAGGCAGTAACTCAATATGCCTCATCATCTTCATCGGAGAGCTCTTGCCCTTCTTCACTAAGGCTAAGATCTTGTGAATCAAGAGATGCAACTGCAAATTCTACTCTGAATTGATCTGAAACCTGATCCAACCAATCACCAGAACGTTCACTTACACCAGCATCAAGGTCCAGATTTGATGGCGTCTCTGCCGATCCGCTGCTACTGCGTCTTTCACAGCATATCTGCCTTATGACACGTGGAGCAAGGCTGTCATCGGAGGAGAGGGAAGTGCTGTCAGATTTGTGGCACTTTCTTTGTTGTTCACCAGTTAAGTCATCTGAATTTTCTTCTGTCTCACTGCTTGATCTCCTTCTAGATGAGGTAGTTGGTCTAGAAATCTAATTTGAGGATGAAGGTTTCTCTTCCTGCACCTCTTGCACAGGGTCCCTTTGATCGCTGCCATCTCCAGGGTGACAGCTGTTTTCACTCACAGAGGTGCCTGAATCTGATGGTTCCTGCCAATCGAAGGCCACCAAGCTCCTGCAGATGCTGTATAGATTTTCCTGTGTTCTTTCACAGAGAAGCATGGCGCTCCAAACAAATCCCCTCGAAGCATGCAAGATGTTGTTGCTTCTCGCCATAGAATCATTTGGCCATGATATACTGGACAAGATAAAATATTACTTCTTTCATTGTGTAAGTGTCTTTTTGTGCAGCAACAGATTTAACAACTGCAAGAGTGACAGCTGTGGTCTCACCAGGGTCTCTTGTTCCGAAGCAGGAATCTGTGAGGTGCTTAAGCACCATCGGTAGATACAGACACGTTGGTATTGCACGTGAGCATGTGGGGTTTTTCGCGCCTGGAGCGGGGGTCTTTAGAGGCTCCCCAGTTCTGTTCATGGGGTGCACAGAAGCCTGGTGCCCTGGGCCTCGGCAGACCGTTCCACTCGTGCGGTCCATGCCACTGGGTCGTTTGAACGCACCAGATCCGGAAAACGAGGCTCCTGGCAGCAAAAGCGTCGGAACCTCAGTGGAGGGTTTAGGGCTGCCCCTCAGGCTCGGCTTCTTGCTCCATCCCCCTGCCAGTCCCACAGGGCCACAACTATTAGTATCTTTTTTTTTTTTAACCTTTTTTTTTTACTTTATTTTGTACATTTAATAATTGAAAATATAAACAATTAAAAACTAAAAAGTAAACACAGATGAATAAATACATACATTTCTCAAGTGTAATGGATACATATAAAATTTTTTTTTTTTTTTGAAACAAACAATATGTTACACAATCTATTTGGTTCATAGTAACGTATTCATACAGTATGTGTCCTTTTGTGTCTGGCTTGCTTCACTCAACATGATGTCCCCCAGGTTCATCCATGTTGCCAAATGCTTTACGACTTCATTTCTTTTTACAGCTGCATAATATTCCATCATGTGAATACACCACAGTTTGTTTATCCATTCATCTGTTGATGGACACCTGGGTTGTTTCCAGCTTTTGGCAATGGTGAATAATGTGGCTATGAACATCGGTGTGCAGATGTCTGTTCGTGTCACTGCTCTCAGTTCTTCTGGGTATATACCCAGTAGAGGTATTGCAGGGTCACGTGGCAAGTCTATATCCAGCTTCTTTAGGAACTGCCAAAGAGTCCTCCACAGTGGCTGTGCCATTCTGCATTCCCACCAACAGTGAAGAAGTGTTCCTGTCTCTCCACATCCTCTCCAACACTTGTAGTTCTGTCTTTTTAATACTGGCCATTCTGATAGGTGTGAAATGATATCTCATTGTAGTTTTGATTTGCATTTCCCTAATCATGAGGGATGTTGAGCATTTCTTCATGTGTTTTTTTGCCATTTGTATTTCTTCTTCGGAGAAATGTCTATTCAAGTCTTTGGCCCATTTTTTAATTGGGTCATTTGTCTTTTTAATATCCAGGATATATAAGTATATCCTGGATATTAAACCCTTATCAGATATGTGATTTCCAAATATTTTTTCCCATTGAGTCAGCTGCCTTTTCACCCTTCTGACAAAGTCCTGTGAGGTGCAAAAGTGTTTAATTTTGAGGAGGTCCCATTTATCTGTTTTTTCTTTTGTTGCACGTGCTTTGGGTGTAAGGTCCAAGAAACCACCACCTACTACAAGGTCTTGAAGATGTTTCCCTACATTTTCTTCTAGGAGTTTTATGGTCCTGCCTTTTATATTTAGATCTTTGATCCATTTTGAGTTGATTCTTGTATAGGGGGTGAGATAGGGGTCCTCTTTCATTCTTTTGGTTATAGATATCCAGTTCTCCCAACACCATTTGTTGAAGAGACTGTTTTTTCCCATTAGCGTGGGCTTGGTAGGTTTGTCAAAAACCATTTGACTGTATAGGTGAGGGTTTATTTCTGGGTTCTCAATTCTATTCCACTGATCAATTGTCTATCTTTATGTCAGTACTGTGTTTTTTGTTTTTTTTTTTTACCGGGAGGTCCCAGGGATCGAACCCGGGTCCCTCCATATGGGAGACGGACGCCCAACCAGTTGAGCCACATCCGACCCCCTACCGTGTTGTTTTGACCACTGTAGCTTTGTAATATGTTTCAAGGTCAGGCAGTGAAATTCCTCCCACATTGCTCTTCTTTTTTAGAATACTTTGGGCTATTCGGGTGCACTTACCCTTCCAGATGAATTTGGTAATTGCCTTCTCTAATTCTGTAAAGTAAGCTGTTGGGATTTTGATTGGTATTGCATTGAATCTATAAATCAGTTTGGGCAAGATTGACATCTTCACGATATTTATTCTTCCAATCCATGAACACGGAATGTCTTTCCATTTGTTTAGGTCTTTTTTACTTTCTTTTAGCATTGTTTTGTAGTTTTCTGCATATAGGTCCTGTACTTCCTTGGTTAAATTAACTCCTAGGTATTTGAGTCTTTTTGTTGCTATTGAAAATGGAATTTTCCTCCTGATTTCCTCCTCAGATTGTTCATTACTAGTGTACAAAAACATTACTGATTTTTGCGTGTTGATCTTGTATCCTGCCACTTTGCTGAACTCATTTATTAGTTCAAATAGCTTTGTTGTGGATACTTCAGAATTTTCTAAATACAGGATCATGTCATCTGCACACAGTGAGAGTTTTACTTCCTCTTTTCCTATTTGGACACCTTTAATTTTTTGGTCTTGTCTAATTGCCCTAGCTAGAACTTCTAGTACAATGTTGAATAACAATGGTGACAGTGGGCATCCTTGTTTTGTTCCCGATCTTAGGGGGAAAGCTTTCAACCTTTCCGCATTGAGTATGATGTTGGCTGTGGGTTTTTCATATATGCCTTTTATCATATTGAGGAATTTTCCTTTTATTCCTATCTTTTGAAATATTTTTATCAAAAAAGGATGTTGGATTTTGTCGAATGCCTTTTCTGCATCTATTGAGATGATCATGTGTTTTTTTCCCTTCAATTTGTTAATGTGGTGTATTACATTGATTGATTTTCTTATGTTGAACCAGCCTTGCATGCCAGGAATAAATCCCACTTGGTCGTGATGTGTAAGTCTTTTGATATGCTGTTGGATTCGATTTGCAAGTATTTTGTTGAGAATTTTTGCATCCATGTTTATTAAAGAGATTGGTCTGTAATTTCCTTTTCTTGTGGAATCTTTATCTGGCTTTGGTTTTAGGGTGATGTTGGCTTCATAAAATGTGTTGGGTAATTTTCCGTCCTCTTCAATTTTTTGGAAGAGTTTAAACAGGATTGGTATTAATTCTTTTAGAAATGCTTGGTAGAAGAATTCACCTGTGAAGCCATCTGGTCCTGGACTTTTCTTTCCTGGGAGATTTTTGATGACGGATTCAATCTCCTTAATTGTGATTGGTTTGTTAAGTTCTTGTATTTCTTGTGTCATTGTAGGTTGGTTGTGCGTTTCTAGAAATTTGTCCATTTCATCCAGGTTGTCTAGTTTGTTGGCATATAGTTTCACATAATATTCTCTTATGATTCTTTTTATTTCTGTGAGGTCATTTGTAATTTCCCCCCTTTCATTTCTGATTGTATTTATTTGCATCTTCTCTCTTTTTTTCTTTGTTAGGCTAGCGAGGGGTTTGTGAATTTTATTGATCTTCTCAAAGAACCAGCTTTTGGTTTTGTTGATTTTCTCTATTGTTTTTCTGTTCTCATTTTCATTTATTTCTGCTCTAATCTTTATTATTTCTTTCTTTCTGCTTGCTTTGGGATTGGTTTGCTGTTCTTTTTCTAGTTTCTCAAGTTGTTCAGTTAAATCTTTGAGTTTAGGTCTTTCTTGTTTTTGTTTTTTTTTTTACCGGGAGGTACCGGGGATCGTACCCGGTCTCTCCATATGGTAGACAGATGCCGAACCTCTTGAGCCACATCCGTTTCCCTCTTGTTTTTTTAATATGGCATTTAGGGCTATAAATTTCCCTCTCAAGACTGCCTTTGCTGTATCCCATAAGTTTTTTTTTTTTGTTTTTTTTTTTTTTCACCACCAGCATCCCCTTTAATAAAACATGGAAAGTTGTGAGACAGGAAAAGGGGGAGGGAGCAAAATATGACCATTTACAACCACAAAAAAAAACCTCTGTACATGTCTAGCGCCTGGCAGCGGGGAGGGCAGGCAGGGCAGCGGCAGGCCAGGGCCAGCCCTATTTGTAGAGGATGTCGTAGTGTCCAGGCCGGTAGAGAAGGTAGACCTTGGGCTCAGAGCCCTCCGGGAAGATGTGCGGGTTGGTGGTGCCGCCCTCGCTGCGGTCCATGTACTCCACCTGGATGGAGACGCTGAGGGCCTGGGCCAGCGCGATGATGTGGATGTGGTCACTCTCTTTGCACATGGGCTCCACCTCCTGCTGGCAGAACTCCTTGACGGTCCGCCCACCCTCGATGAAGTGCTCGAAGAACTTGCTCTCACGCTGCAAGTAACCTGAGGTGAGCAGCCGCAAGTAGACTACCAGGTAGTCTGAGGTGCTCTGGTCGTTGAAGGAGGCCAGCAGGTCGGCGACGGAGGTCTGCTTCTCCACCTGCTCGATCAGGTCCGTGAACGTATTGTGGAAATCCTCAATTGTGAACTCGGTAAAGCCCTGGGACACCAGGTCCTCTTTGCTTTTAGCAGACACAGCCTTGAACCGTTGCAATTCCTTGCTGTCATCCAGCAGCGCCTCCAAGTGGGAGAATCCGAAAGCTCGATAGAAGCAGTTTCCATCAGGCCTAGTCTTCCGGATGTACGAGTACTTTTTGTGGAGGTCCTTGATCTTCTGTTGATAGATGTTGTCATCCTCAGCATACTCCTTGTACAGGACCGAGCGCTCCAGCCGCTCTGAGACCAGAGGGTTTTGCACAGCAATCTCTTGCTGAATGCGGTCCTGCTGAGCCATGATGGCTTCATCATAGGCCAGACAGTTAACACCTTCGGAGTCGCTGCCCAGCGGCTCCTGCTTCTGCTGCTGAGGCTCCTCCGCTGCCATCTTTAAACAGCGCCCTCCCATAAGTTTTGATACGTTGTGTTCTCATTTTCATTTGTCTCAATATATTTACTGATTTCAATTGCAATTTCTTCTTTGACCCATGGAATATTTAGGAGTGTGTTATTCAGTCTTCACACATTTGCAAATTTACTTTTTCCTGTCTGTTATTGATTTCTAGTTTCATTCCATTATGATATGAGAAGGTGCTTTGTATAATTTCAGTCTTTTTATATTTATTGAGAGCTGTATTGTGACCTAACATGTGGTCTATCCTGGAGAAAGATCCATGGGCACTTGAGAAGAATGTATAACCCGCTGAGTTTGGGTGCAGTGTTCTGTATATGTCTGTTAGGTCTAACTTGTTTATCATATTGTTCAAGTTCTCTGTTTCCTTGTTGATCTTCTGTCTAGTTGTTCCATCTAATGATGTGAGAGGGGTGTTGAAGTCTCTGACGATTATTGTAGAAATGTCTACTTCTCCCTTCAGTTTTGCCAGAGTTTGTCTCATATATTTTGGGGCACCGTGGGTTAGGTGCGTAGATATTTATGACTGTTATATCTTCCTGGAGGATCGTCCCTTTTATTAATATATAATGGCCTTCTGCATCTCTTATCACTTTTTTGCCTTTAAAGTCTGTTTTGTCTGATATTAGTATAGCTACCCCTGCTCTTTTCTGTTTACTATTCGCGTGGAGTATCTTTTTCCAACCTTTTACTTTCAGCCGGTTTGTATCCCTTGGTCTGAGGTGAGTTTCTTGTAAGCAGCATATGGATGGCTCATGTTTTTTTATCCATTCTGACAGCCTGTATCTTTTGATTGGGGAATTTAATCCATTCACATTCAATGATACTACTGAAAATGCACTATTTATTTCCTCCATTTTATTCTTTGGTTTTCATATGTCATCTTGTTTTTGTCTCTCTTTTTACTTCCTTGGTTATCCTTTCTGCTTTTCTTTCTTCTCCATCTCCTCCAAGCCTCTCTCTCCTGTCTCTTTCAAGTTCTATGGCTTCCTTTAATATTTCCTGCAAAGGTGGATTCTTTTTTGCAAACTCTCTTAGTTTCTGTTTGTTTGTGAATACTTTATATTCACCTTCATATTTGAAGGACAGTTTTGCTGGATAAAGAATTCTCGGCTGGCAGTTTTTCTCTTTCAGTTTCCTAATTGTATCATACCACTGTCTTCTCGCCTCCATGGTTTCTGAAGAGAAATCTGCACTAAGTCTTGTTGGACGTCCCTTGTATGTGATCGTTTGCTTCTCTCTTGCTGTCCTGAGAATTTTCTCTTTATCTTTGACATTTAACATTCTGAGTAGTATGTGTCTTGGCGTAGGTCTATTTGGATTTATTCTTATTGGGGTACGGTGTGCTTCTTGGACATGTAAGTTCTTTTCTTTCGTGAGAGTTGGGAAATTTTCAGCTATTATTGCCTCAAATACTCTTTCTGCCCCTTTTCCTTTTTCTTCCCCTTCTGGAAGTCCCATGACATGTATGTTGTTGCGTTTTGTGTTGTCATTCAACTCTCTGAGCCCCTGCTCAATTTTTTCCATTCTTTTCTCTCTCTGTTCTTTTCTCTCTTCAATTTTAGCTGCTCTGTCTTCGGTATCACTTACTGTTTTTTCTATCATTTCGAGTCTGCTGTTGTATGCCTCAAATGTGTTTTTGACTTCACCTATTGTGTCTTTCATTTCCATGAACTCCATTACTTTTCTGTTCAGGATTTCAAATTCTTCTTTGCATTCTCTTAATGTCTTCTTGATGTCATTTATCTCTTTAACTATATGGTCTTTCATCTTATTAATTTGATTTTGGAAATTTGTGCTCATCTCACTGATTAGTTTTCTCAAATTTTTCATCTCTTCTGGGACTTTGCCGTATTCCTTTTCTTGGGCCATGTCTTCTATTTTCTTAGTATGGCTCGTATTTTTTTGCTGGTGCTTAGGCAGCTGGTTAGTTTGTATTTTACTTAGATGCTCTATCTCTTTCTCTTTTATAGGGTTTTATTGGCAGGAGGCTGTGAGTTACCACCGTTCTTTGATTTTTGGCTCAACCTTGATTGTTAGGTTGTTCTGCTGGTTGCTCAAAACTGGGCACTGGACCCAGTAATTGGTTGTAGAGTTGTTTCCTAGGGCCTTGGGCAGGGAGGCTATAGAGGCCAGGAAAAGCCTCTCTTATTAATTTTCTTATGTGCACTTCCTTGGTCTGCCAGGAGATGGCGCTTGTTGGCAGCTCTCAATTCAATGCCTGGTCGGAGCGTATTTGTTGTGACACAGACCAGATCAATGTGATAGAGCTTCCTGTCTGGGGGCTAGGAGCCCTGTGATTCAAACTTTCTGAGACCGTTCTCCAGACTTCTCTCGTAGCGCCCCCCTTTTCCCAGCTAGGAAATATTTCCACTCCCTTCTGAGTCCTCAACAATCAGTCCCTGTTAGTAGAGGATGAGATTGAGAGGTTTGTATATCTTTAGCCCCTTGCAGGCTCCAAGGCAAACAATGGCGCAGCCCCTCCCGGCCTGGAAGGGCTCTCGGGACAGGGCAGACCAAACCTGGGAGTCCAAAGCAGGGTCAGCCCCAGGCTCTCTCTCCCCTCTCCCGTGGTGTCCTCAACAATTAGTCCAGGCTAGAAGAGAGGGAGGTTGCGAGGGTCGGATTTCTCCAGCCCTTCCTTGGCTCCCAGAGGAAACCACTGTGTGGAAGGGTCCGTGGGGCTCCGCAACCCAAATTTGCGAGCCAGAACCTGAGTCAGCCTAAGACTGTGTCCCTCTCTCTCCCCTTTCCGGGAGTGGCAGATCCCTGGAGCCCCCTTTGTCTGTGGTCGCAGGCCCAGAGGCCCGAGAATTCTGAAGAGTGTGGGGGAGGGTGCCGGCAGCAGCAGAAGCTGCTACTTCCCACTCACGGTTCTGTAGTCACGATTTCCCTCTTCTGTCCCTCTCTCCTCTGGGTGGTGTGCAGCCTTCACCTGCTGTCCTAAACCCTAGAAGATCTTTTTCGGGGCTGTTTCAGCCTGTCCTCTAGCTATTTTTCTGGAGAAGAGATTCCCGTGTCTTACTAGTCCGCCATCTTCCCGGAAGTCCCCTATTGGTATCTTAACATTAGATCTTCCGATCCGTGAACATGGATGTCTTTCCATTTATTTAGGACTTCTTTAATTTCTTTCAGCAGTGTTTTATAGTTTTCAGTGTACAAGTTTTTGCCACCTTGATTAAATTTGTTCCTAGTTATTTTACTCTTTATGATGCTATTTTAAATGGAATTGTTTTCTTAATGTCATTTTCAGATTGCTCATTGCAATTGAGTTTTGTATGTTGGTCTTGTATCCTGCAACCTAGCTGAACTTGTTTATTGTAATAGTTTTTTAGTGGGTTATTTCGTATTTTCTATATACAAGGTCATGTCATCTGCAAATAGAGATAGTTTTACTTCTTCCTTTCCAATCTGGATACCTTTCATTTCTTACCTAATTACCCTGGACCCTCTGATACAATTCTGAATAGGAATTGTGAGAGTGAACTTCCTTGACTTTTTTCTGGTCTTAGGGGAAAAGCTTCCAGTCTTTCACTATTAAACATTATGTTAGCTTATATAGCTCAATGATGCTGTTTTGTTTTTTGTTTTTTTCCCCTTTTGGTTTCATTTTGGGTAGGTTTTTATTGCTGTCTTAAAGTTTACTAATCTTTTTTTCTACAATGTCTAATTTGCCATTAATATCATCCAGTATGTTTTTCATCTCAGATCTCGTAGTTTTCATTTCTAGAAGTTCAATTTTGGTCTTTTTTTTTTTTCATGTCTTCCTCTCTCTACTTAGCTTTTTGGACTTTTGGAATACAGTTATAATAACTGTTATTTTTGTTTGTTTTTAGGAGGTACTGGGGAATGAACCCTGGACCTCATACATGGGAAGCAGGCGCTCAACCAGTTGAGCTACATCCACTACCCTAATAACTATTTTAATGTCCTTGCCTGCTAAGTTACTATCTGTTTCGGTTTTGGGTCAATTTTGGTTGACTTTTCTTCTCATTATGATCGTATTTTACTGTTTCTTTGCATGCCTGGTAATTTTTTTTTTTTTTTTTAACTATGGTCACTTTTTCTTTTTTTTCTTTTTAGATTTTATTTATTTATTCATTCATCCCCCCCCTTTGCTGCTTGTGCTCGCTGGGTCAGCTAACCACGCCGTGTGGGCGGGCTTGCCTTCACCAGGAGGCCCCGGGAACCAAACCCAGGGCCTCCCATATGGTAAACGGGAGCCCTACTGATTGAGCCACAGCCGCTTCCCATGGTAATTTTTTATTGAATGCAAGACATCATGAATTTTACTTTTTTTGGGTACTGGATATTTTTATGTTTCTGTAAATATTCAGTTGCTTTGTTCTGGGCACAAAGTTACTTGGAAATGGTTTGATCCTTTTGGGTCTTACTTCCCCCTTCCCCCCTGCCACTTGCTGTCTGTGTCCATTTGTTGGGTGATTTTCTGTGTCTGTTTCTTGCCTTCTCTTCTCATTTTTCTCCTCCAGGCTTCACTGGGATTTGATCCTGGGGACCTATGATGTGGGAGAGAGGCATCCTGTCACTTTGGCCACGCCAGTTCCTGGTTTCTGGCGTCTCCCCTTGGCTCTCCCCTGCGTCTTGCTTTCTTTTGTTGCATCATCATCTTGCTGCGTGGTTCCCCGCGCCGGCCCAGCTTACCTACTTGCCTTTTACCAGGAGGCCCCGGGAATCAAACCCGAGTCCTTCAATATGGTAGGCAGAAGCCCAGTCACTTGAGGCACATCCACTTCCCTGGGTCTTGCTTTTAAGATCTGTTAACTGGGACCTGAGCAGTGTTCCGTTTAGGGTTAATTCTTCCTCTTGAGGCAGGTAGATCTCTGTGTGTTCTGCCCGGTGCCCTGTGAGACTTGGTGTCTTCCAGTCTGGCTGGTGGGAACAGGCACTGCTCCTGGCCCTGTGTTCCCGCTAATCCTTTTGGATGGTTCTTTCCAAACACACGTGCCCTGAGTGCTCACTGAGGACTCACGGGGACCCTCTATAGATCTCCAGGGTTCTCTTTGTGCTGTGCTCTCCTCTTGTATTGGCCCTGCGTACCTTGTCCTCTCAGTCTTCCCAGACTCCCAGCTCTGCCTCCTCCACTCGGGTCCTGCTGGCCCCTCCTGGGTTCTTCCTCCCTGCCCAGCAGCCTGGAAGTGCTCCAGGCGGTGTGAGCTGGGGGTGGTAGGACCCTCATTGTGTGCTGCCTCTCGGGTGTCCAGGGTTGTGACAGCCATCTTTTCATATATTTTTGTCCCATTTTTGATTGTTTCAGGAGGGAGGGTAAACCTGGTCCCTGCTACTCCATCTTGGCTGGAAGTGGACGTGTCTTCCTCTAGTCCTTTGACAGCTTTTTGGATAGTGATTCTGTGCTCCCGAGGGCTTGTTGCCCAGCGCTCCGAGCCTCTGAAGCTGGATAAGCAGGCTTCCAGCTCCTCGTTCCAGCCCTGGGAGATGTCACACGGCAGAGCTGCCAGAGAGTCCCATGTGAACCCCTACACACGTCCCCCCAGCTCTGTTCCCACTCACCTTTTGGGGTGCAATTGCTTGGTCTGCCAGCTAGCCAGCCCCCAGCCATCTTACCCAGTGGATCCTTTGTCTCCTTGGTGGCTCTCTGCCCATGCCCCTGCAGACCGTGGCTTTGTAGGTGCCGGGCCCAGGGATCTTCGCCAACATGGGACATGACAGCCTTGTGCAGGGAAAGGAGGTCATTCGCTGGAGTTAGATCCATTTTAAGCTTTCCTCAAAATTCATTTCCTGCCACTACTTGCTTGACCACGTGTGATACAAGGGAGCTGAGTGTGCTCCAGTCGTGCTTCTGCGTCTTCACGGCATCGCGGGTGTTCTGCCTCTGGGGCACCTGCGCCGTGTGCGTCCTCATCTCCCACTCTGGCCTCACTGCCTCCCGCCCAGGCTTACCAGAACCCACTCCAGCGAGGCTCATGGCCCCCGCCCCCCCCAGCCCCCACCCGCTGGGCCCACGGCGGCTCCACGGCTGCTCCATGGCGGCTCCACAGCTCTCCTGGCGTAAACACTCAGAGCCCTTTTCTGCTCTTGCCACAACAGCAGCACTTCCTCTTTTCCTTTTGCCTCACCGGTCTCCCTTCCTCTGTCTTCTTTGCTGGATCTCCCCAAATTCTTGGCATCGGCAGTTTAGTTCTTAGCCATCACCCGCCCCACCCCCACCTTTTTTTCTTTAAATATTATATCCTGCATTTTATTCAATACCATATGGCAAGAATAGTAACCTAGACTGAGACATCCATTTCAATCAGTAGATGTGTTGAGCCACAAGATTTGATAATAAAAGATACTGGATTTAAGGGACAATTCCCAGTTGGTCCAGGGAGGTTCCCAGCCCTGCACGGACAGCGGTATAAGAATAGTGTCTCTTCACACAGATCGGGGGCTGCCTTGAGCAGAGTGGCTCAGCCTCAGCACTGCCATTTTATTGAAAGCACTGTACGTTTCTTTCTTTTTTTCTTTCTTTTTTTTTTTTTTTTAACTTATTTACACATCTTTTGGGAGAAGAAATAACACTACATGGTACCAAAGACTAACCCAAAAACAATAAAACAAAAATAAAACAAAACAAAAAACAACAGCAAAAGCAATTCACCCCGAAAAGGACACAGATAAATAATAAAAAACATTCAGTTGCTGAAATATAGCTACATTAAGCCACCTCGATTTTCTTTTCCCAGTGCTTAAAACACCCCCACATAAAGCACTCTGTGAGAAGAGATGGGGCTGGTCCACCTCATCAGTGCAGAAAGCAGAGCTGTCTACTGCAGCGCTAAGCTCTCTGCCCAGTTACACGAGGGCAGAAATAGTCCGTCCTCTTACAGTAACGTATCGCTGCCGTATTCAATTCTGTTTCGACCGGGAAGGCGTCGCTGATTCTTTGTTCCAATCGGCCCAGCTCCCACACTAGCCCCTGGACAGTTGCATTGGAAGGAAGCTCACTGTCAGGTCCCGCCACACTTGCAGGGCACAGAGAAGGCAGCACACAGAAGGCTCTCTCTTCACGTGCAGACTCTGCCCTAGCCTCCCAGCACGCTGATGCAGTCGGGACACAGTAATCAGCCTAAAATCGTATTTTGAATATTCCCAGGGCATTGTGCTTTCTTTTAATGAGAAGATAATAAATAAACCAGGAATTCAAAAAGTTTCCAAGTTATGACTGATTAACTGCCAGACAGTTAATATTTATTTCCAGTTAATTATACACAATAACCAGTGCTATTCGACAGTCAACATTTTGTTTTTGGGTGTGTGTAAAAGAGACGGACTAGGGTACAGTAAAATTATGCCTACACAATGCTCTCCTAAGTTATTTCCTGGTTTGTATTGATGTCACAGTCCTAAGATTAATTCATCAAAGTTTTGTTAGGGGTCGTCACAGTTTTTAAATAGGCTTTGTAGAAAAAAAAAAATAAATAAATCACCTTGATTTAAGAAATGGCAGGCCCTGTCTTGTTGCAGAGCTAGCAAATCTTGGTGGCTTTTCTGTTTAAGTAACAGAACTTTTTTTTTTTTTAATATTTATTTTTATTTTCTACCCCCCATGCACAAACCATAGATCCCTAGTCTGTCTCCTTGTTGTCTCCTCGTCTTCTTTAGGAGGCACCGGGAATCGAACCCAGGACCTCCCATGTGGGAGACAAGTGCCCAACCGCTTGAGCCACATCTACTTCCAAAGTAGCATAAATTTAAGTAGCATAAATTGTTTGACCTTAAGACAAGAAGAAATTGTAACAGTTTCCTTTTTCATTTTCTTTAAATTGAAGTACTATTTATAAAATACTTTTCATCTTTTTTTCTTCAAATTATAGACAAACCTCCCTAATACAAAATATTGAAGGTGCAGAGTTTGCAACCACATTATACAAATAATTCCTTTCTATTGTACAGCTCTGATAATGTGAAATATTTACTCACAAGTCTCTATAGTGTTGTGAATAATTTATGGTGATGTTTGTCTGTAACTGACTTTCCCAATTGTTGAGCTACAGATCACACTACGCTTTTCATTTCATAGCAGCTACAAACATTTAAATAAGAAAAGTTTGTTACTGGTAGGTACTTGCACATGAAAAGCGTGCTATCTTTCCCGGTAAAACGTCACAATTCTGCCTGCATTGAAATAATCCACTTATTTATAGCAACAAATCTTGCCTTAAAAAAAAAAAAAAAATCGCCTAGCCCAGTGTCTTCTGCGTTACAAAAGCTTCATTTAAGGTTGGGGCTGTCATGTTGTCTGTCACCCACATAATCTTAGCATTATGAGCACTACAGGTGCAGATACTGTGAAAGCACTGCGTGGGGCACTAGACAGCTTTTTCAGGGTGAGGGGTTAAAAAGGGAGCGTGTGTGGCTCGAGTGGCTGAGCGCCTGCCCCCATGTGCAAGGTCCTGGGTTCAGTCTCGGTGCCTCCTGAATTTTTTTTTTTCTTCTAAAAACATAGTTCAAGCTTCTAACTAATTTGACCAAAACCATCAAATAAGTTTGACTGGAATGCCACAGGCTTACCCCCCTTTTTTGACATGCTTGTGCTTACCCCAGTAATTCCCAAATGTGGCCTTTGTGCCAGGCGCTCCACTGGCACGGCTCTTGTCTGCCCCACAGAATTGATTTGTCCCTCGGCCTTTCTCACCTCAGAGAATGGCAGCCCCCTTCGTCCAGTTGCTTATATGCCTGGACCTGCAGAGTCGTCTCGGACCCTCTTCCTCTCATGACCAGCTCTCGCAGGTGGGTTGGGCCTGCCCTCTCAGGTCCCGGGTCCCCCTGCTTCTCAGACCCCAGCTGGGGCCCTCCTTGGCCAGACCCCATGGCGTCCCCACAGACACCCAGGGCCTCTACCGCACTGCTGCCCGCTGGTCTTCCTAAAGCGAGCCTGGCCATGCCCCTGCCGCACGTGGGCCTGCAAGGCCCTGCGGGGCGGGCTTGGGGCTGGCGCCCCGCTTGACTGCCACTGCTTTTCCTGCGCACCTGTGGCCACCTTGATGCCCTCAGGTGCGTCCTCATTGCGGGTCTCTGCCCTGGACTCTGCTCGCTGTCTGGAGGCTTTTCTCAATTCCTGCGGGGCCTGGGCCTGCCTGCCCGTCGTGGTCAGGCCAGGGCAGTGTCTTGAGCCACTGCTGTGGCGCCGTCGCAGACTTTGCTGCAGAAATATCACAGGTGGTTTTGCACGTATGGGTATATATTTGGAAGGTAAATTCTTTAAAGTGGAATTGATGGATCTGAATATGTGTGTGCTTTTAATTTTGATAGACGGCGCCAAGTTGCCTTCCATGGGGGCTGTACCGCCTGTGCTCCCAGGTTTCCTGAGGTAGCCCGCCCGCACACCTACTGCTCCTGCTAATCTGGTGGGTTTTAGATAATTAGCGTAAAAGCAGGGACCGTAGATGTGTGTTAATGTCCTTTGCCCACTTCTCCATTGAATTACTGGGTTTTTCAGTTGACTCCTGAGAGATTTATTGTACATCCTCAGATCTTCAGTGGTGCACTTCTGAGTCTCCTGCCCGAGAACCGCGCGTCTCTGTTGTCTGCGCCTTCTGACACTGGCTTTTCTGACGTGTCCAGCTTGCCCCCTCCTGACGTCCCACTGCCTCCACACTGGGCACCCCACCCCTTCTGGCCCTCCTGTTTCCGTGAGAGCATTTCCTGCTTTCATCTCTTGTGTCTTGAATTCTAGCCAAACAAGGCACAGATAATACTCATACTACTTTGGAGGTTTTATCACAGGAAGCTCTTATATCCACTGAGTTGCTTAATATGGCACTTTGCACACAGTAGGTAATTATTTAATGTTTGTTGGATGAATTGGCCGTGCCTCCTGACCACCTGTGTGCCAGTCCCTGTGCTGGGTGGCAGGGATAGAGTCACCTGTGGACGAGAGGCTTGGCCGGGCGGCCTGCGACAGGGCAGCACGGCTCAGGTCCTGGGTGGCATCGGGGCCCTCAGGGTCCTCGTCACCCTGGCGAGGGCGCCTGCAACGAAGCACCTCTTGGCTCCAAACATCCGGGGTCAGCTCGTGCCGTGGCAGGCAGTCGCAGCCCTGTGTCCTTCTTCCAGGACGCCGAGGAGTGTGACAAGGCCGGCAGCGTGGCCACCTGCCAGGCGGTCATGCGAGCGGTCATCGGCATCGGCATCGAGGAGGAGGACCGGAAGCACACCTGGATGGAAGACGCCGACAGTGTGAGCTGGTGTTTGGGGCAACAAGAGGGAACTTTGAAGTAGGCTGTATTTGAGAAAACCTTTTTGCTGCACTCATTTTAAACGTAGTTGCAATCGTAGGGAATACAGTTTCTTATTAACCTAAGTATAAGTGACAAGCTCATTTTGGGAGGGCTTAGCAGTGCCCAGGGCTGAGCTTACCTCGCGCTCTAACTGAAAATCCTCAGAACTACCAGGCACTGATGCTGTGTGCTGTGGCCGAGGAAACTGAGGCATAGGTGCCCCCACAAGGTATTCAGGTTTCTCAGTAGGTGGGGGTCAGGCGCGTGGGCGGGCGTGCAGCACCGGAGCCTTCTCAGCTATTTAGCTCCTGCCTTGCTTCTGTGACAGACTTCTGCACCTCAGAAAGCATTTTGCATACAAGCTTTTCCTCCTTGGCGATTATTGCCTTGGAATAGGTTTCCAGAGACGAGATTATTGGTCAAAGTTGCTTCGACACGTTGAAGGTGTTTAATACAGATGTGTCCCTCTATTTTTTTACCTTTTCATTTTGAAATAATTTCAGATTTATAGAAAGTTGTAAAGCTGTACAAAGAATCCTCAAATGCTCTTCACCTAGATTTCCCAAATTTACCCATTTTGCCACATATGCTGTCATTTTCTTCACGCACACACACACACCCTTATATTCCTAAACTGTTGGAGAGTAAGTTGTAAGCATGATGCTCCTTTACCTCAAAGTACGTCTGTATGTATCCCTTTAAAATAGAAAGCTCTCTTGTCCTGCTTTACCACAGAACAGTTATCAAAAGCAGGAAAGTCATGTTGATACCTTAGTGTTATGTAACTTAAATTCCCACCTTAGAAGGAAAGCCATGCCCTGGCTTGGGAGCTGCCCAGGCCCACGGTTGTGGGGTCTTCTTGTTGCCCTGTAATGTGGACGAGGCCCCTGGCCGTCCTTGCTTCTTGAGGCGCACAGGCCCCGGGATGTGGGCTCGTCTGATGCCACCTGTGGCCTCTGCAGTGACGTGGCCTTGGTGCTGGGTCCGGGTGTGCCTGGTCCCTGCCAGGTTTTCCGTGGGGAAGTCACGGGTTTTCTTTGTCGTTAATAAGGGTCTTGTGGGGAGGTACTTGTAGACTGTAAATACGCTGTTCCTTGTCACACTTCTACCTGCTGACGTCAGGGTTCACCAAGACTTGATGGCAGCCCTTGCCTGAATCCATTATTACAACGGTGTTTTCCAAACGGTGATTTTCTAAGCATCCTTTCTTCTACGCTTATCAGTCAGAACTCTGCTGTAAGGAAGACCTTTCCTTTCTTCCTTTCTCCCTCACTCATGCATGTATTCACTTACTTACACCAGAAGAGACTGAGGATTCGTATTTTATTCTGTGGGATTTAATCCATCGCTGCCATTTTTTTATCGTGAGGCTCTAAGTCATGCCGGGTGTGCTCCTGAGTGCAGGCGTTGGCGCGGCCGCGGGCTCTCAGCAGCCGTGGTGGCTTCTCAGAAAAGCTTTTCATTATGCAATATTTAGGACACAAAGGGAGTATGAAGAGTAATTTAACAGACGTCGTGGAAGAGAATTCCTCAGTGTGCAAAAGAACCAAGGCTTGGTCGTTGAGCACTCTTTACTTCTGGATGCAGAGCTGGACTTCTGTGCCTTTCTTTTGTTTTCTTTATTGCTTTTAAAGAAACAACCTCGGAGCCCTCAGTGTGGGCGTCTCCTGTGCTCAGCAGATGGTGGGAACAGCAGTCCAGGCACTGTTTCGGACCTTCTCTCCACTTTTCTTGTCCTTTTCGCGCACCCTGAGAGGAGCCTTGCTGTGCTTAGGTGTGTGGAGTGTGCTCCTCGTGCCCTGCACGCCCCTGGTGCCTCCCGGCCCACCCACACCCAGAGCCACAGACCAGCGGGGTTGGTGGGCAAAGGGGTCTGGGAGATTGGGGGTCAAGCCCCAGGGTGCCTGGGCCAGCCTACCTGGAGACTTTGGGCACAGGGCCGTGGTCAGAGCTGGGGCGCCCTCCTGTGGCTCTGCAGACCACTCCTTGACCAGCGTCAGAGAAGGCCGCAGACCCGCCTGTCTGTGCCCAGGGTCTCTGCTGGCGTCTTGTCTTGGCATGTCCTTCTGAGCGTGCTGTGGCTGGGCCTTTCCTGGTTTCTGGGTAGGCTGAGCTAGAGGGAGGCCACATGCTTCAGGAGACAGATCTGAGCAAAGGGGTCTTAGTTGCAGTCCCCCTCCTGTTTCACAGTTGGGTGGGCTCTCTGAGAAGGCAGCATCAGCGTCCCGCCGGCATCTGATGGCTCGGACTGCAGCAGAGGGCTCTCGGCTTGGGCTCAGTTGTGCCCCATTTTGATGCTGACTTTCACAGTCGCAAACATTTGCTCCTGTCATGCTCCCTTTGGCTTTTCCTGCACCTTGAGGACCCCCTTGTTGCGGAAGCATGTTCAGTGTCTTCAGGCAGGAGGGCCTCGGTGGCAGTCTTGGGTGGCGGCGGTGGGGCCTTTGTCGAGAGGCGCGTGAGAGCCTGGTGTCGTGGCGTTGGGGATGGGGGTGTCAGCTAAAGCAGCGTTTGCAAGTGGTGCCTGAGCTCCCTGCTTGTTTGCATGACGCTAACCAGGGGATGAACTCAATCTGGGAGAAACTAGCAGTGCAGTTCTGTTTGAGTGGATGGGGTTTTTCTTTTTCTTCCTTGTATTCACCTGTATTTTTGCAGTTCTTCAATCAGTTTAACTTTTATAATGGAAAACAAACACTGCATTTAATTTTTACATGAGGAACAAGTGTGCCTGGAGCTCAGTCGGCCCTGTGTGGACGGGCCTTCCACCTACTGCTGGGGGCAGAGGCACCTCGGCTCCGGCAGCAGCCAGGCCACAGAGCCCACAAGCCCCTGCAATGCTGTCCAGGTCCCCATCCCTTGTCTCCCCTGTCCTGGGCCACATTTTCAGGTGGAACCCAGAAAGCCCTGGTGTATCTGCTAGACGTCAGCACTTAGAGGTGGGCTGCCCGGGGCGGCCGTGTCCCTGCCTGCGCTGGGCCACCTCTTTGATCTCCTTTCTGTCTGGTCTAGTGCGTGGCGCACGGGGCTCTAGAGTGCGCCCGAGCCATCTACGCCTACGCCCTGCAAGTGTTCCCCAGCAAGAAGAGTGTGTGGCTGCGGGCCGCGTACTTCGAGAAGAACCACGGCACGAGGTACGCTGTGGGGCCACCTGGCTCCTTGTTTTCTATGCGCCAGTCCCAGATTGGGTTTGAGTAGCTGCTGACTTAAAATCTTACATCTGGAAACCCGTGCGTGTGATGGGGGGGGCTGAGATGTGGAGGCACAGGTCGTGGTGAGGGCAGAAGGTTTTATGGCCTTTGGGACTTTGCAGCTGGGTTAATCTTTATAGCTCCTTCTGTGATAGGATTATCTCTGCTTTGTAGCTGGCACCAAGGTGGCCTGAGTGCCGCTGGGACTCTGAAGGCCGAGCATCCGACCTCCTGGGTGGCTGAGGGGCGCGGGCTGGAGGCTGGAAGCAGCTCTGTGCTGCTTGGGCCACTCAGAGGAGGCAGCCCCTCAGAATCGGCTTCTCGCTGTGCGGGCGGGGGCGCACCCGGGGCTAGGGAGGCATGGTTTCCATTTGCACTGTGCTGGCGTGGGGTTTTGGCTGGGCCCTGTGCTCTGAGGAGGTCCCTAGCAATTTTCTTTGATTGTGTTCTCTAATTGAAAAAACCTTTAGAGCCTGCCTTACTGGGTATAAACACTGATTAAATTAGGTGTTGCAATTTCTTATTTTAAGTGGGTAACTCTCAAGGGCATCGCACACACATCCACGTGCCCTCACATTCTCCCCACCCCAGCCCTCGCACAGATCTTTGGGCTTGGAAAAGACCGGGCCTGGCTGATTGCTCAGGGGCTTCAGCTTGAAACCTGGGACCCTTGTTCTTTTCTGTAAAGAGGTTGCTTAATCTTAGTCTTTTTAGGGAATCTTTCCACATACGTTACCGCAGCCCCACGCCCCCTGCCAGGTGGTTTGTAACTCCTTTGGGGAAGTTTCGAAATGGCTGCTCCTTCCTAACCATCTTAACAAATTCCCACTGTAAGAGTTCGCCTTGGACAGTCTAAACCCAAAGCCAGGAAGGGAAAGGCCTCTTCTGTTGGAGGGCTGCGTGTGGGCCCTTCTCCCTGGCTCGGGGCCGAGCCGTCCTCCTGAACCTCTGGTGACCGGGGGAGACACTGCCACTGCCCCCACCGGGACGCTCAGCTTGGCGGTTCCTGAGAGATCAGCATTTCGGCGCCCATCAGTGACTCGGGCCAAATGCTGACCTGCTGCTCAGGAGAGTGCATGGGGGCCAGGGCAGCTGCCAGTGCCCAGAGCATGCACAGGGCTCGATGGTGACCCAAAATAACTTTTTTCCAATATAAGGATATTTTTGGTGCCAGAAGAATACTCAAGCTCATAACCTTTATCAGTGGGATCCAGGGTGAATTCTGTGGGGGAAGGTGGAAAGGTGTCTCCTTTCCAAGACGCACAGCTATAAAGAGGTCTCCCACGGAACTCCGTTATCAGGCTGTGGTACTTAAACAATGGGTTGCTTTGTAGAGCCTTGTTCAGTGGTTGACTTCAATATCTTGATGGAGAAAAAAGACTTCCCCTCACTCTCCCCATCATAAAGTCTGATAAATTATTTATCGTGTCGAACTTTGGAGCAGCAGCTGTGTTTGGCGTGCCAGCGGATGCCGAGAGCGCCCGCATGCCCTGGTCTGTGGGCTCTCCCGTGACCGTGCCTCT
This sequence comes from Tolypeutes matacus, assembly GCA_026826555.1. Classification (NCBI taxonomy): domain Eukaryota; kingdom Metazoa; phylum Chordata; class Mammalia; order Cingulata; family Chlamyphoridae; genus Tolypeutes; species Tolypeutes matacus. The sequence goes on along the minus strand of JAKSZT010054279.1, from coordinate 322,508 downwards.
CTTGCAGGGAGTCCCTGGAAGCGCTCCTGCAGCGGGCTGTTGCCCACTGCCCCAAAGCGGAGGTGCTGTGGCTCATGGGGGCCAAGTCCAAGTGGCTGGCGGGAGATGTGCCGGCAGCCCGGAGCATTCTGGCCCTGGCTTTCCAGGTGGGTGATGTGGGCAGCAGCTGTGAGCGGCCCCCACAGTTCCTGGTCCTGCAAGCCCTCCCCGGAGTTCCTGGTCGGGTGGGCAACAAGCGGCGGGAGGGGCCATGCCTTGGCCGGTAGTGGTTGGACTCTAGAGCCAGGGCTGCCACAGGAGTCCCTGACCCAAGCCATGCGTAGGTTCTGAGAGTAGGAGACGCTCCCAGCTGGTAGGTGTTTGCCACTCAGTGTGACCACAGGACAAGCCATTGCTTTCCCAGAGAAGATGGCGGCAGGAGCCGGCAAACTCCACAGCTGGGCACAGCAGCAGCACGGTCCTACGTGCAGGAGTAGGGTTGTCCCCATGTGGCTTGGAGCTCAGAGTCATGTGGTTTTTGGGGGTCCCAGGAAAGATGGCTCAGTCACCACCAACGCCTGTGCCCTGTGAGCCCTGTGGAGGCCTCTCTGTGTACCAGGGTGGGAAGGGACTGTTGGACTTACAGGTAAGTCTGGGCTCTGGGGCGAGTCTGCTCTCAGTCTGTTAGCCCGGGGCATGCCTGGACCAACCCAACCCTGAACAGCGGTGAGGACGGCGGGCTGCCAGGCAGCTGCTTCTGCTTATGTGGGGCCGGGGCCTGGCCAGCGCGTTCTGAACCGGCGGTCGGGGCTGCTGTGTCCTCTCGCAGGCAAACCCCAACAGCGAGGAGATCTGGCTGGCGGCCGTGAAGCTGGAGTCGGAGAACAACGAATACGAGCGGGCCCGCAGGCTGCTGGCCAAGGCCCGGAGCAGCGCGCCCACGGCCCGGGTGAGCAGTGGCGGGCTGGGCGCTGGTGAGCACGGGCTGTCCTCGAGGCGCCCTGGCGCGGGCGTGATCTCCTGGGAAAGTGTGAGATGTGGGAAAGAGAGTCTGTGTTGTCAACACCAAGGCTGCGATGTGCTCTGTCCTCATTTTTTGGTGCTTGGCTTTAAAATGTATTCACTTATTTATACCTCATGTTATTCCGAGAGAGAGAGGAGACTGTTTACGGAACGTGTAAAAATATGGCAGGCTAAATGACATCTAAAGCGAGTCAGTTGCACAAGGCATGGATTCAGCAAGCTCTTAGGAAAGCCCCATCTTGAGGCCAGCCCCGGCACCCGGCGGGGACCAGGCAGCATGGTGGTGGGCGCCTGCTCCTGGGGGGGCGGGGCAGGGGCCACCGTGACAGTGCTGATGTCTGCTTCACAGGTGTTCATGAAGTCCGTGAAGCTGGAGTGGGTGCTGGGGGACATTGCCGCCGCCCAGGAGCTGTGTGCAGAGGCCCTGAAGCCCTACGAGGACTTCCCCAAGCTCTGGATGATGAAGGGGCAGGTCGAGGAGCAGGAGGGGCTGGTGGAGAAGGCGCGGGAAGCCTACAGCCAAGGGGTAAGCCCACCCGGCCTCTGCCCTCGGGGCAGGCTGTCCTGGGTCCTGGGCTGGGCCCTGGCCCTCGTGGAGCACCCTTCCAACCTCACTGCCCCCACCTTGCTGGGGACAGGGGGGCTGGGGGTCAGGGACTCAACGAGGCCCCGGCTTGCAAAGCCAAGATTTAGGACTGGAACCAAATTCCTTATGTTTTCCTTCTACAAAGCATGCTGCCCACGCCGCACTCGGGAGAGAGTAGGTCCCAGTGCACGTGAGACGAGGGCAGCTCTGTTCACACACAGTACATCCACGTGTAAGCCATAATGTGCACAGAGCATGACGGGGTGCATCGCGTCGACGGGGCCTGCCCTGTTGCCTTCGCTCTGGGGAGGAGCAGTGCTGGTCCTTACACACATCGCCCATACGTGGGGCTCGGACCCCCCAAGCTGAGGGCTTTGATCCTGAGCTGTTCAGTTACAGACGCCTGCAAAGGAATAACAGACAGCTGCCGGTTTGTGAAAGACGAGAGCCCCAGCATGCTGCGGAGATGCGGGGGGCCACGGCCCACCCCTGAGCACAGAGTCCTTTCAGAGGCATGCTGCTGGGTGGCTCACACTCAGGTTCCGGAGCCTTCCAAGGCATAGCATCCTCCTTGTCTGTGAATTGGGGTTGCCAGTCTCGCCTGCCTCAGAGGGTACCTGTTGCCAGGGTACGGCTTGGCTGGTCAGAGCTGGCGGGCTTGGCGGCCCGGGCAGCAAGCTTGGATGCTCTGACTCTGGGCACAGGTGCTAGGATGGACTCCGTCTCTGTCGCTGAATGCCTCCTGTCCCCAGAGGCCAGGGCATTGGGAGCACCTTTGGCTTTCTGCCTGGGCGTCCAGTGGGGAAAACGCCTTTGCTGCTTGGCCTCTTCAGTGGGCGGTGGCCCCAGCAGGGTGGGGAGAGCATCCTGGCAAGAGGCAGCTCTTGTCTGCATCATTCTGAGGCTCTGTGGCGCCAGGAGGTGGTGATTTCTGTTCCATCCCCACCCCGCACCCCAACCCGACTTCTGCTTTTATTTATTTATTTATTTAAAAGATTTATTTACTTTATCCATTTCAAACTCCCCCCTTCCCCATTTGCTGTTTTGTGTCCATTCGCTGGGCAATTCTCTGTGTCTGTTTCCTGCCATCTCATCCTCCTCCTCCAGTCTTCACCAGGATTCAATCCTGGAGACCTCCAACGTAGGAGAGAGGTGTTCTGCCACCTGCGCCACCTCGGTTCCTGGTTTTTGGAGCTTTCGGAGCATCTCGTCTTGTCTCTCCCCTGCATCTTTCTCCTGTTTCGTCATCATCTTGCTGCATGGCTCCCGGGGCCTGGTGGCTCAACAGCATACAGAGCCTGGCAGCCCATGCGCCTGCTATATATATATATATATATATATATATATATTTTTTTTTTTTTTATTTTTTTTTATTTTACTGGGCGGTCCCGGGGATCGAACCCAGGTCCCTCCATATGGCAGACGGACACCCAACCATTTGAGCCACATCTACCCCCCTCAACCCTGCTTTTAATTTTTGGTCACAGTTGAAGAAATGTCCACACTCTACACCCTTGTGGCTTTTACTGTCCCGGTTGGAGGAGAAGGTTGGACAGCTGACCAGAGCACGGGCCATTCTGGAGAAGTCTCGGCTGAAGAACCCAAAGAACCCCGGCCTGTGGTGCGTATTGGGCGGGCAGGGAGCTGGTGAGCCTTCCTCCCTGACCCGGCTGCTTGTCCCTGCCCTGGTTCTGTGGGGATGGTGGCCAGAGGTGGCCAGGAAGAGTCACAGTCCCTGCCTTGGAAGGGCTCAGCCTGGATGCTCGAACGTCCCAGAAATGGGTTTTGATACAGATTTTTTGTGCCCTAATTGGGGGCACACAGGAGAGTAAGAAGTTAATGATGGCAGATGGATGAAGCCATAGAGCAGACGCCACATGAGAGGGATCATCCAGGAAAGGCCTTGAGGTGTGAATAGGAGTTTGCCAGGTGAGATGGCATTCTGCTCATAGGAAACAGCCTGTGCAGAGACACTGTGTGGCTCAGAGTGACAGGGCTGGAGTTCAAGAGGACGGAGCAGAAGAAGGAAGCAGGAATCCTGGCCTCGCCTGTGTGTGGGGATGGTTTCTCTCACTGTGCATCTTCCCTTTGGCTTGTGGGGTGTCAGGATGCTGGATCTCAGCCTTGGGGGGCAGCGGTCCAGAGGGCCTGGTCAGCTGCTGTCACTCACTGAGCCCAGAGCCCTTTTGGACGAGGCTCTTCAGGAGCCATCTGCTGCACCCACTGCCGTGCTGCGGCTGGGGGAAGTTGACGCCACCTTCCGCCTCTCCTCAGGCTGGAATCCGTGCGGCTGGAGTACCGGGCAGGGCTGAAGAACATCGCAAGCACGCTCATGGCCAAGGCGCTGCAGGAGTGCCCCAGCTCCGGTGAGGGGGTGCCCCAGCTCGGGGGCGGGTTGCTGGGGTTTGAGGTTCCGGCCTTCCAGCAAGGTAGGTTTGTGTAAACTTGCTACCTCAAGAGTCTAAGCCGTGTCTGGACGCTTCCGGAGAGGCTCTGAGATGGTGCTATTCCTTTTTCTCTCAAAATCTAACTTTATTACTTTAAGTTTGTAAAGTGATGCTTATGTGGTATAAGCCAACATGGAGGGGGGAAGGGAAATAAAAATCACTTGTAAGTTTGCTACTCAGCGCTACTCTTGCTTGTATTATTGCAGAAAAATTGAAGTCATGCTGTGTATTTAGTTTTGGACCTTTTCTGAAAAAATTCTGTGGGAATTTTCTATTGTCGTTGAATCTTTAGAAATGCAATTTTTTATTGGCTTCCTAGAACCCTCTTGTGTGGACATAACAAAAACAAATCATTCACCCGTTCAGGTTGTCTCTAAGTTTTTTTGATCTGATACTACTTCAGGATTGGCATCTTTCCATATAAATCTTCATTAGCATTTCTGATTAGTTTCTTAGGATAAAATCTCAGACGTACACTTTGAGTCAGTGGGAACAAAACCTTGAGGTTTTTGATACTTGAAGGCGAGTGGCGTTGGGAAGTCGTGTCAGCCTGTACCGTCAGGCCAGTCCCCGGTGGGCAGGTGGGTGGTGGGCATGTGAGGCAAGTTCTGGGAGCGGCAGCAAGTGGAACCACAAGCAGCATCCGAGGAGGCCCCAGGGCCAGGCTTCCCCCTGCCCCGGGCAGCGAGTCTTCTAGACCCAGGAGGACCCCAAGGGAACCGCCGTCTGTTTTGCCTCCAGGCATCTTGTGGTCTGAAGCGATCTTCCTGGAGGCGAGGCCCCAGAGGAAGACCAAGAGCGTGGACGCCTTGAAGAAGTGCGAGCACGACCCCCACGTGCTCCTGGCTGTGGCCAAGTGAGTGGGCCCTGGGAGGTGCCCGTCCCGGCCGCAGGCCCTGCCCCCAGGCCACCACATCCCAGCTGTGTCCCTGGGAGTGGAACGGCCTTCCGTGTCCTGGGTTGCTGGGGCTCTTACTTGGCGCCTCCCAGGTGAGACGCATCTGTGGGCTTCTAGCCCAGATTCCTCTGCCTGGTGGGGGAGCTCTCGCCTGGCCCCCGAGCTAAGCCCTTGTCTCTGCCCTGATCCCAGGGTGAGGGGTCTCCATCCGGGGGCTCCTGGTGGAACTTACTGTTGCTGTCTTTACTTCACTTGTATTTGTGCTTGGGTTACAAGACAGAGGAAAACTTGCTGATGTTGGTTCAGTCTAGGGTTTAATAAGCAACACCCCTATGGCTCCAGGGGCTTTAGCCAAGAAATAGGCTTTCGTCATGTGGGGGCAAGAAACCCACCTGCTTCACCTTTATGATCCCAAGGAGCAGTCCATGGCCCAGCATGTGCTTTGGGCCATTCGGGGTGCTGGGGGTGCAAAAGTGGACATGCTACAGGCCGCCATCTAGGAGCGTGTGGTCCAAAGGGAAGGGAGAAGGCCACGAGTGGCTCTTACACCACGCGGCCATTGTGCCCTGCAGGCTGCTGCGAGGGCCGAACGTCAAAGGGCACGCAGCATGTGCCAGGCGGCAGAGGGCGCTGGTGCTGCAGGCAGAAAACAGCATGGCAGGGGCACGCCACGTGCCAGGGCACGGAGGGTCTTGAGAGCGCTGCCTGAGAGGAGCTGGGCCTGCAGGCCAGGCAGGGGTCAGGAGTGCGCCACGGCGGGGTGTGAGTGGCCGTCAGCAAGAGTATGGGCTCCTGGCTCTGGCTTCCAGGGCGGAAGTTCCTCTGGGTGACGGTGGTGTGTCTGGCCCTGGGGCTGGACAGGACGCCCCTCACCTTCCGTGATCTCCTGCCTGAGATGTGAAAGGCTGCCAGCCCTCTTCATGCTTCTGCCGGTCGCTGCTTTCCCCCTCTTCCACCAGGCTCTCGGCAGCAGCACTTGGTCCTGGGGAGGTGGCGCCACCTTGGACTGCCCGTAAGGTCCTTGGTCAGCACCTCCTCCAGCTGGCACAGGGTCCAGGGTGGAGATAGGCAGGTCAAGCCCCAGCAGGTCCTGACAGGAATGACGACACAGCAGGCCTGGCCTGGGCCTGGGCCTCCCTGGGCGCCTGCGGCCTGGCCTGTGCTCTGGCGGGATGGCCATAAACGCTTGTAAAAGGCTTAGCTAAGGTAAATAAGCCCCTCCCTGCTGTTCCCAGGCTGGTGCACCCTGTGTCTGTTATCAGGGCTTGTGCTCCTGAAATCACAGTTTATCTAACTCCGAGCAATTAAGGACACCACAAGGCTTAAAAAACAATCAGGCTATCAGGGCATGAAGTCACACAGTTTAGTAACTACAACCAAACAGCCTTCTCTCGAGGAATGGGTGGGTTGGTTGAGAGGAGGGAGCTGGACTCGAGCGAAGGGCCCATTCTCTTCTTGGGGCCCTCCCCTGGGCTCCCACTCACTCCGGGCTCCCTTCTCCTCCTTCTGGAACAGGCTCTTCTGGAGCGAGCGGAAGATCACTAAGGCCAGGGAGTGGTTCCACCGGACTGTGAAGATCGACTCGGACCTGGGGGACGCCTGGGCGTTCTTCTACAAGTTCGAGCTGCAGCACGGCACTGAGGTGAGCTGTCAGCGCTGCTGAGCCGACCCTTTGGGGCCTCTGCTTTCTTTCCCACCAGTCCCTGGGGGCGCCCGCCTTCCTCTGCTCCTGTGGCTCAGAGCTAGGTGGGGGTGTCTGAGAGGGCAGAGGTGAGCCCAGCGAGGGAGCCTTGCTATGTCCCTGTGACCCACCTCCTCGGCTGCTCTGCAGGGCAGGGGCCTTCTGACCACGTGAGTCGGACTTTGGGCCACGTGAGCGGGCTGTGGATTGGGGCAGTGGGGTCACGGTAGAAAGAGATGGAGTTTGGTGCCACGAGTGTTGCCTGGGACACAGTGGGCCCTGTCCTCTTGAGCCGGGCAGCACTGTGCTCTTAGCTGGAGCCAGGTGGGGTCAGAGGCCGCGCCGCGTCTCGCCGTTGGGCCTGTCGTAGACCCAGCCCGCAGAAGTGCCTCGGACGTCCTCGGTGGGGTAGTCGGTGCCCCTCGCAGGTGTGCAGCCCCACGGGTGCTGGCACACAGGGTGGAGAGACGACAGGGCCGGCCCTCACGCTGCGCCCAGAGGGCGCCGTCCAGGGGAGGCGGGCTCCGCGCCCTCAGCCAAGGCCTGTCCCAGACACGCAGGAGGACGGGCAGGTGGGGGCTGTGCAGGGCGGCTGGAGTCCTTGGCTGCCGCGGGGGCTCCTGCAGGGCAGGTCCAGGTCCAGGAGCTGCCTGTGGTCCCCCACCCCCACCCCCAGGAGCAGCAGGAGGAGGTGCGGAAGCGCTGCGAGAACGCAGAGCCACGGCACGGGGAACTGTGGTGTGCCGTGTCCAAGGACATCGCCAACTGGCAGAAGAAGATCGGCGAGGTCCTCGTGCTCGTGGCCGCCCAGATCAAGAACACCTTCTAGCAGAGCCACTCCTGGCCGGGGGTGCGAGGGGGCACCAGGGGCCACCAGGCCTCCAAGACTTCTGCCTGCGCTTCATTAAATGTTTTTTAACCAAGCGTGTCAGGGCTGGTCACCTGCTCTCTTCCTCTGATCGTCCCTTCGGCGTGTGCTCTAACCGCCCCCCCCGGGACTGTTGGGGGTGCCACCGGGTGCTGGGCTGGCAGCTCTGCTAGCCTCTCTGCACGATGTGGGCGTTTCTGGGCCACCGGCTCCTCTGGGCAGAGCCCCGTGTGGGGTCTGGCTTCTCTTGGGACTTGCTCCCTCCCCCCTGCCCAGGTGCTTGCAGCCTCCTCCTGGAGAAGGGACCCTGGGAAAGGGAGGCACGGGGTCTGCAGGTGTCGGGGAGCTGGCCACACGGGCGCCTCGGGTAGGGGAAGGGGCGCCCCAGTCAGGCTGGGAGCAGCAGCCCTGGGGCCTCTCGGCTTCTGAACGAGCCAGTGAGTATCAGCCTGCGTGAAACGCACATGTGCCTGGCAGAAGCGTTTTTCCTGTGGCAGGTGAGTTTACTAACTTGTGATCACAATCCCATTCTTTCTAACTGTCCTCGTCTCTAGATCGGAAAGTGTCTTACTCGGGAGGCTGGACTCTCAGTCAAGTGACTCCTCAGGCCTCGCACCTGTGTTTCAGACGGTCAGGCGGCCGCTTCAGTGTGAAGGGGTGTGCAGACCCTCGGTGCTGAGGCTGGACCCCTGTCCCGAGGTCACGGGTGGCTCCTTCTGCCCTGCTATCTTAACTTTCTGGAGGAGTGACGCTGGGCATGCGCACTCGGGAAGCCCCGTGCCTGCCCGCCCGGGAGGGGCCGGGGCAGGGCGACTGGCTGGGGGCTGCTGGGGCTGGTTGGGTTGCAGGGCAGGCAGTGGTGATGAGGGTGGGGTGTAGGGCAGGTCCTGCCCACCTGGTTCTCTCCTGGGGGAGGACGCAGCTGTAAGGACCCCTGGAGCAGGCTGCCCACTGCCATGAGCGCCCCCTCCGCCCACTGGGGCCACCTTGACAGAGCAGGGTCTCCCTGGGCCGACCGCTTAGTCCAAGAACCACAGGAGGCCCTGGGCCCCCAGGGATGGGGAGACAGGGCTCTGGGCAGCTGCAGCACCCCAAGGCCAGGTTGACTGGCTAGACTGGATAGGAGGGAGGGGACAGGGCTGGGAGTTGCAAGGCCCTCCCCCTCCTCTCCTCCCTCCCTCCTTCACTCTCCCCTCCCTCCTTTCCTCTAAGGAGCCAACTTCAAAAGCTGGTCCGCCTGCTCTGCTCCAGGGAGCCCCCACTGTCCCCGCCGGCCTGGGCGGGAGCACCGAGCTGCGCTCTCCAGCCGAGGACCCGAGGGTCATGTGCGCAGCCAGCTGGAGGGAGTGAGGGAGGACCCCGACCCTGAGAGGCCCATGGTGAGCTCCTCACCGCTGGGGAGGGGGTTTGCCGCGGCGGGTTGTCCACAAGCCCTGCGTGCCCAGCTTGTTCCCGCCTTACCCCATCGCCTTACCCCATCGGGGAGGCTGCTGGTTGGTTCCGGTCAGCGCCACAACCTGGGAGGGTCCACTGGCCGGGCCTTTCTGGCAGCACTGGGGAGGGGGAGGGGGAGGCGGAGGGGGAGGGGGTCTACCTAGCCGGCCCATGGGACGCAGGCTCAGCTTGTCCTCACCAGGCTGGGCTGAGACCAAGCCCCGGGTCCCCCTTCCTGGCAGGCCCCCGCGGGCACCCGCTCGCTCTTGGGCGGCCGCCGCCCTGCTGGCCGCTGTGTGCCCTGTGATCTGCAGCTGGCGCTCCTTGGTGCCGCCCTGTGCTGGCCGTGGCCCAAGCAGAGTGTCGATGTTTTCCGAGAAGGACCGTGGCTAGCGGCATCTGCTCTCGTGGCTGGTGCTGCTGGGTCCCTCTGGCCAGCCCTGCCTTGGGACACCAGGCCCTGGAGGCTGGCTGGGGCTGCTGCTCAGGCTTCCCGCCAGGGCGGGGAAGCTGCCGGCGAGTCCTGTCAGTTTCACCGGATTCACACGATTGATTTTCCAGCCCAGGGAGGTGCTGAGTCTGACTTCCAGCCCAGACTCCAGGGGGGGGGGGTGCAGCCTGTGGCCCCTCTGGGGCAGCTGCCCTTGCAGTGTGGGCTTCAGGGTGGGGGGCCTCTTGTCTGTGAGACACGGTCCCCTCCTTTCCTTGGGGAGGGGCCTCCTGTAGGCAGGTGGAGGGCATGATGTGGGGGGAACTCATCTCTTCCCCCTTTCCTCCTCTCCTCCCAGACACTTTGGGGGTTTCCCCATTGCTTCCCCTTCCTGTGGGTGTGGCCTGGGGCTCTGAGCCCTCACCCCGTCCCACCTGGGGTTCAGGGGAGCCTGTCCTCCCAGGTGCGACAGGGTGGGATTCAGTGAGCGAAGCGCCCAGCCCTGGTGGGGGTTGTGTCCATGTAGGTGTCAGTGTGGGGTAGGGGATGGGCACTACCTGGGACCCCTCACTGCCACACCGCCTGGCGCTGGCTCTGTCCCCCTGCGTTGAATGCGCAGCACCTCTGAGCTCCCTCGTCTGTGTCGTCTCTCCTTCCCTGACAGCACGGATTTTTCTTGTGGGACCCCAGTGCCTAGGACCCCTTGAAACCCAGAAGCTCATATGCCCCGAGGTGTTAGGAGAGACGCTGAGGGGTGTCCCCTCCCCCCTCGCGAGCCTGGTGCCCGCTGTCCCCTCAGGTGTCCCCGACGCCCGTGCTCGGGGTGCTCCTGCTGGCGCTGCTGGGGGCCGCAAGGGGCCAGGCCAGTGCCCGGGCCTGCAGTGTCGCCGAGGTGCTGCGCCACTACCGGGCAGTCATCTTCGAGGACCTGCAGGCCGCTGTGCAGCGCGGCACGCCAGGAGCCCAGCGCACCGGGACGAGCTCCAGACACGGCCGTCTCATTCAGCCAAAGCCAACCAGAGCCGGGGCTCCCCAGCGGCCCGCATGGGAGGGGACCTCCTGTGGCTCCCAGAAGGTAGGGAGGAGGCGCGCCCCCCTCGGCCTGCCCCTCTCGGTTGTGCTGCTCCACCGGCCACCCCTCAATCCGCGGGCTTTCTCCCCTCCTCAGGAACACAGTATCCTATTGTCCATCGCGTCCCTGGGTCGCACCCTGCGCGGGGCGGTGTCCGGGGGCCGCCGCGGGGACCTGGAGAAGGCGGCATGGACCGTGGCGGTGCGCACCGAGGCCGTGATGCGGCGTCATTGTAGGGCGCAGCGCCAGGTGTGGTCCCCGTGTACGTGCAGGGGGCCGGCCCAGGCGCCCCCAGCCCCACCGGCCACGCCCGGCTGCCTGGGCCGCGACTCCCTTCCCCGGAGTGGGGCAGTGCAGTGGGGTGGGGTGGGGGGCACGCCGCGGCACCCGCTGACCGCCTGTCTCCCGACAGCGGAGCCCGCGGCGTCCAGACTCTCGCCCTGCCCGGCGCCGAGGCGGCCGGGGGCGGCTCCTGCGCGCCCTGGAGGCCGTGGCCACCTGCTGGGAGAAGCTCTTCTCGCTGCGCGCCTCGGCTGCTGGGGCGTCCTAACGCGCCCCGCCCCAGGCCTGTGCCCCGCGTGGTGCGGGGGCCCTCAGGAGGCCAAGGAGAGCGAGTGGGCCGGGAGTGAGCCTCTGCTGGTGACAGCGGCAGCCGCCGCCTTGCTGTCGGCCTCGGTGCTTCCCCCACCGCGGGCCCAGCTCTCCCCGGAGGGCCCAGAACACTCTACGACACCCCAGAAAGGTGCGCGCCCCCCTTCCGGCCGCGACGCCTCAATAAACGAAGCTGACACTGCGCTGCGCGTCTGGCCCTCTCCGCTCGCCCGCCCGGCCGCGGCCCGCGCCCGCGGTGGGGGACAGAGGCTTGGGCCGGGTGGCAGGGGGTGTGGCCCGGCCGGCATGGGGGCGGGGGTGGGCAACACCTCCCCGCACCTGGCGGGCGCTCCCGGCCGAGGCAGCAGGGGGCAGACGCGGGACGCTGGCCCCGGCTTCCGCTTCGCGCGGCTCCAGGCTGCGTCACGTGGGAGGGATGCGTGTGGCCCCATTGGGGGCCCTAAAACCTCGCGTATCCGCAGGGCTCCGCTCTGGCTGCGGGGGAGAGGGCGGGGAACGGTGGAAATGGGGGGAGGGGAAGGCTGAGCTCGGGTGAATTCGGAGCAAAACAACCGGATAAAGGAAACCGGCCTGGAGGGAAGCTAGCCGTGGACCTGGCTGCGAATGCGGCCAGGTCATTTCCTGCGGCCCGGGGAGGAGGGGTCCGCCGCTCCGGAAGTGGGCCTCAGCCCCCTCTCCGGTTCTGTGGCACATTTGCCTGCCCCAGAGCCCACATAGGCCATGTCCCACCCCAGTCCGTGGCCCTGAGAGAAGGACAAGTAATGGCCCCGAGGGGCTGCTGGGCAGTAGACTCAGTGCTTATCAGCCAGCCCTGCCCCCATCCCCACATGTGAAGGAACCCCAGAGACCCCCAAAGCAGGCCTTGTCTCCCAGCTGCCCTGGACAAGCACAAAGAGCGGCCTTCCCGGTGGAGAATCGGCTCGAGTCACCACAGAAGGCGGGCTCTGATCAGTAGCTCTGCTGTACTGTCAGCACACGGCCTGGACAGCGGCTACCACTGTCTCTAAAAGTTGTGGAAACTGAGGCACAGGGAGGTTAGGAGCCTGCCCCAAATCCCACAGGTCAGAAGGGTCCAGACTACCTTCCGGGCCCCAGTGAGTGGCCGGGTCACTGGCCGGGTCACCAGGAGCTGCCACACACCCGGCGGCCCCAGCACTGGCCCACATCCCACGCCCGGAGCAGCCTTGTGGTGCGGCTGTGGGCTGGCGTGGCCATGAGGGGAGGGGCGCGCCAGTGAGGCCTGGACCGTGGGCAGATCCGTGCGGGTGGAGCTGGGACTCGGGCCGAGGAGGAGACATCCTCCGGCTGCTTGGGGGGGGTGACAGTGGTGCGGGGGCAGTGCGGGTACCAGCCCGCCACGAGCTGTGTGGCAGCCACGTTTAGGAGGTGAGGGGGCTCCATGGTTTCTGGTCTTAGGAAACCCTGATGGAGAAGTGGGCTTGGGGTGGGGCTGGCTTGCCTGTGGACACAGCGAGTGGACGGCGGCTCAGGTGGGTCTCGCTTCTGGGAAACAGGGACCGTGGGCAGAGGGCCATCTGCCTCCTGGGCTCTCCAGCAGTGGCTATGGCCAGTGTCGGGCGCACCCAGCCCCTTGGCTTCGTCTGTAGCAAGGAAAAGGCCATGAGTTGGTGCGCGAGCTGTGGGGCAGCAGAGTGGCGTGGGAGTCGGCCGATCCGGGGGGCTGGAGCAGGTGGGGGGCTCGTGGCCTGGGCCCCAGTGCCTTCTTCCTCCCACTGGGGCAGGAGAAAAGGAGCTGCACAAAGGGCCTAGTGTTCCTGATGGCAGCCGCCATGCCCTGCTTTCCTCCCCTGCCCAGGGGCAGCTGGCCTCCAGGGCACTGGCTGCAAGGGCCCCAGCCCAGGCTGGCCCACAGCTGTCACCTGCCACACCTCTTGCTCAGAGTGACCAGGCCCTGTACTGCTGGGGGGAGTGGCGGGGGGTGTTGGGCAACAGGGGAACCCCTGTCCATGCACAAAGAAGGTTCAGGCAGGAACCACAGCCTCCTGGGGAGCAGGAAAAAGAGCAGAGGCTCAGCGTTTCAGGCGCACGTAGCCAAGTCCCACCCGTGGTGTGGGGGAGTTGCCTCTGCGTCCAGATCCCACTGCTCCTGCCGAGGGCTCCTGCCAGAATTCCCCGGGGCAGTGTGTTTGTGTGTGAGTTTGTGAGCACACACAGCTGTGTGCAGTGGTGTCTGTGCACATGTGCACAGGCTGTCGGCTTGTGCCCTGGTGTTGTCCATGAGCGTGTGCAGCAAGAGGTTTTTTGTGTACGGCAGTGTTTTCTGAGAGCGTGTGCATGCAGGGATGTGTACAGAGATGGAGTCTGAGCATGTGCACTTGCTGTAGAATGGTCTGTGTGCGTGCAGGTGTGTGCACGGCAGTGTCTGAGCACGTGCATGCAGGGGTGTGCACGGCAGTGGCGTCTGTGTGTGCATACAGCGTGTGCACGGTTCAGGTTGCCTGACTTGCCCGACCTCCCACCTCTCCCCACCCTTCCCCCGCTTCCTGCTTTGCAGGAACCCCCCTGGAAAGCTTGCTTTAGACCACCTTGGCAAACCACCCCCGGGGGTGGGGGCCAGCAGAGCTGCCCTGCTCCTGGTTTGATCTCTGCCCCACTCGGCATCCATTGTCCACCCTCTGCCCCTTCTCTCGAGGCCATCAGCGATGTGGGCAGCCTAGGAGGCCACTCTGTCTTGCCCAAATCCTGCTGCTGCCAGCACGACTGATGAGGAGTGGCCCGGGCCAGCTCATGGGTGCGGGGACAGGCTGCTGAGCCCTAGAGCACGCCTCCATACCTGCAGAAACCATCCTTCCTCCCAGCATGCTGTGACCAAACACCCGTTCTCAATAGGACAGAATCCCCACCACTACCCCCCACCCCGGCTCAGCCACTTGAGGGCATGTGTCTTTAGTTCTGTCACCTGTGGCTTCTGCCCTGCCCCTAGGACAAAGCTCACTGGAGCACCCCAACCAGACCAGGTGCAGAGGAGGCTCACAGAGGGTCAGAGAGCAGGCCAGGCCATGGGTCCCTGCTCAGACCCTCGCCAGGCTCAGGGCAAGAAAGCCCCCGTGGCCCTCCGTGGCTCCATGGCAGCTGAGAATGGGATGGTGAACCTGCTTCCTGCCGGCCTCCTAGACACGGGCGGTTGCCATGGTGTCCACGGCAGAGGCCAGCACACAAGCTGCCCAGCAAGCGCAGGCCGGCTTGGACTGCCCAGAATTGACCTGGAGGTGGGCAGAGCCTGCGAGACCCCACAGGCAGGCGGAGCGGCAGACAGCCTGACCCTTTGGCCGGCCCCCTCCTGCTAAGGCGAGGTCCATGGCCTGGGGTCTGGTTCTCCCTCCATCAGCTGCTGTTTCTGGGCGTGGTCGGGGTTGGGGTGCACAGCGGCTCCGCACACATGCCTTCTCTCAGCCTGGCCTGGAGTGGCGGGTGCTGGCCAAGGCTGTGCAGCTTCCCGCAGCCCAGGGCCAGAGCCTCCGGGCGTGCAGAGGGGGCCAGGCCAGCTCCAAAGGGCCTCCCCAGACTGGGCAGCTTTGAAAGAACATCTGGAACAGAGGTGTGTGGTGTGCCCCCCTGCTCCCCACCCCCGCAGTTTCAGGCCACCAGCAGGCTGCAGGGCTTGGGACGTGCCCCTCCTTCCCTGCCCACCCCCACAAGGGCTGCAGCCTCAGCCTTTGCGCAGCCCTAGCTCCCCTCACAGGCTGCAGCAGCCCCTCCACTCACCCCCACTCTGTACCAGCCAGCACCCCAACCCTGGATCTGAGCTGAGCTGTGCCCAGGCTGAGCAAGGGGAAGGGGAGGGAGAGATGGGGCGCCCCTGGTGCCCTCCAGGTGCCCTGAGTGAGGCGGTGGCCGGGGCCCAGCGCCAGCAGCTCTGTTCTCCTGGGGCCGCAGCCTGGGGAGGGGACGAGGTCGCACACACACGAGCCACGCCGGCTGCAGGTGGCTCACGAAGCACCTGGCCCCGCAGGACGCCTGGCGCCAGGGCTCTGCCGTGCCCGTGTGTGGGAGCGCCATGCGGCACAGGTGTGCGGGGGCTGCCTCTCCAGCTGTGGTTGATTCGGAAACAAACAAGCCACCATCCCAGGAAGCAAATACTTGGGGAGGGGTGGCCAGGTGCTGGGGCCCATTGTCCCAGCCGTGGCCTTCGGGTCCCTAGGGGGAGGACCAGGGACAGTCCCCATCCTGCCCCCTCCCCAGGAAGAGACCAAGCTTTGTAAATAAACACAGGAACAAACTACCGGTACCACCCTCACCCCCTATTAAAACCCAGGAGAACCAGGCGGGAGGTTGCACCTGGTGTGTGTTTGGGGCGGGGGGTGCCCTTGTTTGGGGGATAATGGGGGGAGGTCGGGACCTTGGAGGGTGAAGCAGGGCCGCAATGCATGTGGAGGGGTAGGTGCGGCACGGGCCCAGTCGCCCCCCAGCTGCATCTTGGGGGCCTCTGCTCACTTCCGCGGAGGGCTTCTCTGGGCATCCTGGCTGGGTGAAATTCCTGGCCTTGTGCCCCCACCCCCGTGGCCCGACTGTGGCAGCTGCAGCTCGCGGCGCAGGCGGCTTGGTGGGGAGTCCTGGGGCGTCGGCCAGGGTCAGGGGTCAGCTTGGGCTCGCGGCCAGGTGGGCGGGCCACCCCGCCGCCCTCGGCGCCCCCTGCCCGGCTTGGCTCCCGCCGGCTGCGCGGCGTCTGGCTGGGGCTCCCGGGCACGGGGCTGTGCGCCGAGATAAGCGCCGCGCCCGCCGGCCGCTTCCTGCGCTTCCTGCGCTTCCTGCGCTGCCTCCCAGCGCCGCCGCCGCCGCCGCGCGCCCCTTCCTGTTTTCTCGCGGGGGCGGCCAGGGGCGTGGGAGCCGCGGGCAGGGCGCGCGAGACCTGGCGGGGTCGCGGGAGGCAGGACGGGCCCTGAGAGAGGGACGGCGTCGTGGGGTCCCGCAGGGGTGCAGGGGCAAGGCAACTGGAGGGTCTGGCCCCCGGGTCCACCGTGCCCAGGGCCCTTCCCTGGGGGCCAGTGTCTGTGCGCTGGGGTGGGAGGAAGCCGGCGCGGTGCCGAAACACAATGGGAAGGAAATCTGGCACTCCCGCCCCCAACCCGTCCCGGGCCTAGAGCTCCTCCGGCCTTCCCCCCCGTTTCTGTCCTGGAGCCTACCCCTTGAGCCCCTCCCTGCTGCCTGGAGGGAGAGCGAGGCAGGTCAGGGGTCCAGGGTTGAGCCAGCCCTGAAGAGCCTTGGTGTTGGGGGTGCTACCTGGGAAAGGGTACTTTTGGGGGGAGCTGCTCTAACATGAGCTTGTTAGATTTGGTCTTTACAAATGCAGATTTATGTAGATTTTAATGAAAACGCTGATCTTAGTAGCCCTGATCACAATAGCTCGAGGTATTGTGAACAGCCCACGTCGCTCAGCAAATAGACGTGTGAGCAGATGTGGCCTGGCCGTGCCGCGCCCCGTCGTGGGAGAACCCTGGCCGCGTGACGCTGAGTGGAAGAAGCCAGTTAGGAAAGACCTCGTGGTGCAAGGTTCCAATGACACGAGAAGTCCAGAGGAGGCAAGTCCGCAGAGGCAGAGCACAGCAGTGCTTGCCTCCGCCAGCAGGGTTGGGGGGCTGGGGGGAAGTGGGGAGTGCTGAAGCCCTAAAATCAGCTTGTGATGATGGTTACACAACTTTGCAAATATACTAAAAACCATTGAATTGTACACTAAAGACAGTTATGTAGGTTTTGTGAAATAGAAACGAAGTGGTTGGACCTTCTAAATTCTTGTCCAGTTCAGGTGGGGAGGCTGGAGGGAGAGGGAGGCACTCTGCTGCTTGCCCTCTTCCTCCACGTGTGTCTTGTGCCCTCCTTGCCCCACCCAGCATGGCCTCATCGGGGCCAGGTGTGTCCTGAGGTGAGGTCTGAGGTGAGAACCACGTCTGCCGGGGACGGATGCACTCAGCCCCACTTCCCCTGCCCGCCTCCCCTGGGGGCTGGAGAGGGTTCAGTGTCACCAGCCCCGGGGCCCCCGGAGTGTCAGTGCCAGCAGAGCTGCTCGAGCTTCCTGCCGGGAGCGAGGCCACCTGGGCCTGTTCCTGGCCGGCCTGACTCTGCAGGAGCTTAGTGTGGGGGGGACTTCCCTTCTCAGGCCCTTGGAGGAAGGCCAGAAGGGGCGAGGGGTGGGGGCAGGAAGCCGGTGGGAGGGCTAGAGCCAGCCCCAGGGCAGTGGTCCAGCCTGGGGGTAGGGATGGGATCCCCACGGGGTGCTCCTCAGGAAGGGGCTGGGCAGAGGGTCCTGCAGGAGGCCCACCGCATCTGCCACTGGGACCAGCCGCCTTTGGTGGGGGCCACGCAGGGAGCCTGTCCAGGCCCCACTCGTGTCCTCCCTTCTGATCTAGCCCCCAGCACCTGGGGAAGGAGTTCCTGGGGAGCACCCTGCTCTGCCCTCCCCCGGGCACAGGCACTGGGGACCTGGAGGCGCTTCGAGGGGCAGACAGGCTGAGCAGGCCGGGTGGGTGGGTACTGGTGCCCAGCAACCTTCTCTGGGTGAGTCCCTCAGGGCACCTCTGGGAGGCCCTCGGGCAGCTCTTTCCATGTGCTGAAGCAGCAGAACGGGTGGTCCTCTCCCTGCCTGGCCAGGGTCCCCACCTGGGGGCAGTGGCCCTCCAACTCCACTCCAGCAGTGGGTCCCCACCCACAACCCTGCGGAGGCTTTTCCCCACAGAAGGTGGTGAGATGGGGGTGTGGTCTGCACACGCGCGTGCCTCTCCCAATGCACAAACCCCAGGAGAAGCCAGTGCTGGCGCCCCAGAGACACCCAAACCCCACAATGAGCTGCGGTGGGCCCCCAGCCGCAGTCCGTGCCTTCCTACTGTGCGCCGGGCATGTACACAAACTTCCAGGGTGTGAAGGCCACATAGAGCGTCCTTGCTCATTCCTGTCTGCTGTCTTCACTGTCTGGGGCACCCCTGCCCTCCTCTGAGTCCATCTCCTGCCCTCCTCAACTGCTCTTCTCCTGTCTGCCCCTTTTCGTGTGTCTCGGGCCCGACTGCCAAGGGGCTGGCAACAGCGGGGTCCGGTTGCCGGCTCTTCCCCGGGTCTCGTCCTCCACCGGAGGGGCACCGACAACCAGCCCCCACGTCCCCTGCCGCCGTCTTCCACCCCCTCACCAGCCCCACTCACTCCCCACCCCCTTCAGGCCTGCAGACCCTTGTCCAACACGTACACACCCACAGGCCCACAGACACACAGCTTGCACCATCACGGCCTCACACACACGTTCACACTAACACGTGCACACCTGATGCATGCACGCAGAATCGCCCAGATCCCCAGACACCCCACTATCGCGTGGGATGTCGCTCCAGTGTGACTGAGCTGAGGGCAAGGACCAGCTGCCCCCACCTCACTACCTGCTGTGGGGGCTGGGGCACGTTGTGACCGTCCTCTTTGCTGAGACCCCAGAAGGCTTGAGTGTGTGCAGAGGAGTCACCCCAGGGGGTGCCTGGCCCGAGAAATCCCTGGAGGCGACTGCGGCAGCTCAGCTTTCCCTGAGCACATGACCCTGGGGAGAGTCACCAGGAAAACAGCCAGGGACCCGGCTGGCAGCTGCAGCACCCCAGCAGCAGTGTGGGAAGGGTCAGCGTGCTGGGGCTCCATAGTTGGGGGGCTTGAGCTGGGAGGCCTGGGGCCCCTGCCCTAGCCATAGACCCTACAACTGTCAGCTTCTGTCCCCCAGGCAGACCCTTCTGTCACGGAAGCCGAGCTGATAGGGAAGGGCTGACGGGCCCCAGGTGCACACATGGGTGTCAGCTCCACTGGCCCCCCTGGGCTTGGCGGGAGTTCCAAGATGGAGGCAAGGGTGATCACACCGAGGGGGAGGGGAGATTGCTGCCCAGGCTGACCCCCAGGAGGTGTAGTGAGTTGGCCGGTGGGACAGGAGGGGAGCGAGAGCTGGGAGGGTAGAGGGTCCCCACCACCAGGTCTCCCACTTACTCTGAGAGTGGGGGCGTGCCCTGGAGGCCCCTGCAGAGACAGAGCAAGGACTGGGGGGAGATTTGGAGGGCAGGTCCTGGGCTCCTGTTTTAGGAAACGGTGCTGCCCCCAACCGCCACAGACTTGAGTGTAGACAAGAAGGGCCCAGGCAACTTATTGCCACCTGGTCTGTTCGAGCCTGGGGGACCCAACGGAGCCGCAGGGAGACCCAGCTTCCAGCTGCTCCTTTAGAAAAATACAAGCAATTATTCCTTCCGTATAAGAAGCCCTGCTACGTTGATGCTTCTGATCAGGTAAACTCCTTGGAAAAAAAGTTTAAAGGTTTAATTAAAAATTAAATATATTGTATTATGTATATAAAAAAGGCAAAGTAAAAAACCAGTCTGCTTCTAGAAAGTGCACTTCAGGGCAAGGATTAGATGCTTCAACCAAAGTAATCCTGGTGGACTCAGGAGTCCTAGCCACGGCCTCCTAGAAGAGCCCCAGGGCTGGTTGGTGTAGGGTTCCCAACAGGCCAGTGGCCAAGGAGCTCAGAAAAGTGGCTGCCGGATGCGGAATGGGCACAGGCTCGGGCATGGGGTTCCTCCGGGGCTTTTACAGGCACCCCGCAAACACCCGCGAAAGAGACTAGAGCAGAGGCACAGCGATAAAGCTGCAGCAAGCTGTGGGGAGGAAGCCTGCGCGCACCCTGGCGACGCCGGGGCCGGGGCCTAGCCGGAGATGCACGCACTGTAGTAGACCGCGCTGCTGGCGTCGGACAGCGCGGAGATCAGGCTGCTTTCCTCGGGACACGACATGACGCGGGGCCCCAGCTTGGCCAGCGCCACAGGGTATGGGAGCCCCGCGCTGTCAGGCCGAGTCCGGCTGCAGTTGAGATACTGGTCGAACTCAGTGAGGTCCACGTCGCCCCACAGGTCGGCGGCGGGCCCCAGGGACTCCGTGCCCTCCAGCGGCGGCGCCTCTGGCGGCGGCGACAGCGGACCGGGGTATGGCCCCGGGCCGGGCGCGCCCAGGGCGCCATAGTAGAGGCCGGCTAGAGGCGCGGCGGGGGGCGCGGTCCTGAGCGCCTCGGCCAAGGGCGCCCCGTAGCAGCCGCCCGGGTCCCGGGGCAGCTCGGCGGGCGCGTAGGGCGCACGGAAAGCGCGCAGCGCACAGTCCTCGGGCGCTGGGGGCGGCGGGAAGAAGGCGGCCTCGCCTGGCTCCAGGCCGTCCAGCGGCGAGCGCTCAGGCGTAGGCAGCCCCAGGCCGTCGAACTCGGCGCCCAGCGGGGGCAGCTCGCGGAAGGCGCGGGCAGGGCCGGGCGCCGGGGCAAAGGCCTCGGGCGGCGGCGGCGCGGCCAGGCCCGGGAGCAGGAGGCCAGGCTCCAGCCGCCGGGCCTTGCGCGCCTGCTTCTTGCGGCGCGGCCGGTACTTGTAGTTGGGGTGGTCGCGCAGGTGCTGCACACGCAGCCGCTCGGCCTCCTCCACGAAGGGCCGCTTCTCGGCCGCGCTCAGCTCCTTCCACGCCTTGCCTGGGGGTCGCGGGCGCCGGTCAGTGGGCGGCCGTCGGGCGCCCAGCCGGCCGAGTGACCGTACCCGGCATGCGCCCTGGGCGCGCCGCCAGCGGAGGACACTAGCCCCACCAGGTCCCGGCCCCCGCCCCCGCCCAGGAGGGAGAAGCGCCTCCGTCCAAGGGCCCCCCAGCTCGCGCGCCCCGTGCCTCGCGCCCTTCCCCCCTCCCCCGCAACTTGGCGCTCACCGAGCATCTTGCTGAGCACCGCGTTGTGCAGGTCCGGATTCTGCTGGGCCAGCCGCTTGCGCTCGTCCTTCGCCCACACCATGAAGGCGTTCATGGGCCGCCGGATGCGCGACTCGTCGGCCGCCTGGCGCTCCCCGCGGCCGGCCGGACTGAGGCCATAGCGCCCCGGCTCGGGGCTGCGCGGCGGGCTGCGCGGCGGGCTG
>JAKSZT010054279.1:229584-301176 GCA_026826555.1 Tolypeutes matacus | reverse complement strand
GGAGAGGCGGGCGCGGCGGCGGTGACCGGGGCGGCGGCGGCGGCGGCGAGGCCGCGCGGCTCAGCGGCGGCCCCGGGGCCCGGGGCCCATGCACAGTCGCGGCGGGCGGGCGGGTCGTCCTGTGCGCCGTAGCCGGGCGGCGATCTCTGCATTCCAGCTGGGCGCGGCCGGGGCGGAACGGAGCGCGGGAGCGCGGCGGGCGGCGGAGGCGGGCACTGCGGGCCGGGCGGGCCGACGCGAGGACCGGGGGCGGCTGGCGGTGGGGACTGGAGGTGGCCTCGCGCCGGGAGGGCCCCCAGATATAGCGGCGCGGGGCCAATCGGCGGCGGGCGGCGGGGCGGGGCGGACCGAGGCCACCCCCTCCCCCCCTCCCCGAAGCGCCTTTCTTCTTGGGCCAGGACCGGATCCCACCGCGGCGCTCCCCGCGCCCTCTCTGAAGGAACGACCTCCCGAGTGGGAAACGGCTGCCGATGTGGGCCGAGGCTCGGGAGGGGAGCCTCTCTGGGGGGCCGTCGGGCTTTCGGAGCCGAGCTGCCGCCCCCACCTGCGGAGTCAGCCCCGGGCGGCCACTGGGGGGAGGGGGTGGCGGTGTCCGCTCCTGCTGCCCGCCCCTTCCCGGTGGGGTTGGGAGCTGTCCTCCTCCCCGCAGCGCAAGTCTTGCTGGAATCTAGTGTCCAACTTAAGGGGTGCCCTGGGGCAGGAACTAGTGCCTTGGACGTGCGCTTTTCAGGGCCCCCCAGCTCTCCACAAGCTTGGGGAGCGCTTACCCCTCCAAGGCCTCTGTCAGTCCTCATGTCACCTCCCCACTCCCCAGACACCTCGGAGCCCTGCAAACTCTTCCGGACACGCGGAGGAAGGACAGAAGGACAGGACGGGAAGAGGGAAACAACGCAGGAGTCGAACCCGGCCCCTGCTTTTCACCCTCCTTTCCCCTCCCAGGCCTTTGGGGAGGGGCTGGGATCAGCAGTAGTTAGCTCCCTGCAGGGCCTGAGCCAGGCTAGACCAGGGAGGGGCCGGTGCCTGCTGGGCCAGAGCTGGGGCGAGACCCCTCCCCTCGGGCGGGCGGCGGGCCTGTCCCAGCGACCATGTGGACAGCTGGGTTTCCAGACGAGCCTCCAGCCTCCCAGCTTCTCTCTGGGCCCACCCCACCGGGCCAGAGGCCTTCCCCTGGGTGCCAGCCCCCCCCACCCCCATAGCCAAGCGAGTCTCTCTCGGGGGAGGGGCAAGCAGCCACTGCTTGCCTGGGGTTCTCCCGGCTCTTCTGGACATCCATGGGCCCTGCCCCCCGGCGCGGCCCTGCGGCTCCGGGAGCCGTGTGCTAGTAGCCCCCTCAGACGGTGTGCAGCCAGCGTTCATGAATGGGGGCTCTCCGTGCGTCGAACAGCCCCCTACCCCTGTGGCTATTCCTGAGCTCACCCCGGGGGGCCCTCCTGCCCCAGGACGAGGCTGTGTGTCCTGTCTGTCCTGTGCCCCAGCAGGGACCGTCTGCCAGCCTGAATGTAAAGGGCTGGATTTCCGGGAATGGTTTCCAGATTCCCAGGCCCCTTATTCAGATCTGGCCTGTAGGTCCAGGGCCCATTGCGCCTGTGGATGGGGGAAACCAGTGCACCAGGAGATGGGTTTTCTGGTCCAGGGAGAAGCCTGGCCCCTTGCCGTGAGGGTGGGGGGAGGCCACTGGGGTGGCTCCCAGGCACATCTCCCCCCACAGACACAGTGGGGCTCCCCTTCTCCCCAGGTCAGCTGAGGCTCAGTGTCAGCTGGCGGGGGGGGGGGGCTCTCAGGGCCAAGGCTGCCCCCCCATCCAGTGCCTGGCAGAGGGTACTCCTGGGGTGCGTCGTCAGGGCCTGGCAGTGTCTGTTCTGGGGTGACAGATGCCGGGTCCTGCGAAGGCCTCCAGGGCCCACTGCTGCAGGACCTCCAGGGGCCCTGCCCAGCCGCTCTGCAGCCCCCGAGAGCCCAGAGGGGCCCAGGCAGTTGGGAGCATGGCGTCAGGCAGGGCGTGGCATTACCTCACCACCCCCAGCCCGGCGCCAGCCAGG
The DNA here is from genome assembly GCA_026826555.1 of Tolypeutes matacus. Taxonomy (NCBI): domain Eukaryota; kingdom Metazoa; phylum Chordata; class Mammalia; order Cingulata; family Chlamyphoridae; genus Tolypeutes; species Tolypeutes matacus. Next base: position 299,137 of record JAKSZT010054279.1, on the reverse strand, counting down.
GACCCTCCCTCCTGCCTGGGCTGTGCGGCTCAGGTGTCTGGCCGCCGGGACCTGTGTGCCAGGTGAGGTGGGGCAGGGCCGGAGCCTCCTGGGGTGCCCGCTGGCCCTTGCTGGGCCAGGCTACCCCTGGTGCTTCCTGCCTGGCAAGGTGGGGTGGGTGGTCCCCCCTTGTTCCCCACTGTTCAGATGGGAAAGCTGCCAGGCGGGGGGCTCCCCCTGATGGTACAGCTGGCTGCGCTGTGTGCTGGGAGGAGCGAATCAGATGCTTGTCTCCGTGTGTGGCCTCTGTGTATGTCTGACTCAAGGGCCGTTTCTCTGGGTGCATATGTCCGTGTGTCTGTGTGTGTCTCTGGGCTTTGGCTGTGTGTGTATGGGTGAGGTGGACACTCTGCTGTAAGGAGAGGGGGGCCTGGGGCGTGGACAGGTGGGTGGTACTGAGTGCTGCGAGCGCCGGCTCCCAAAGGCTTCTCTGGCACCAGGCTGTGGCCCCAGCTCTGACCGAAGGGAAGGGGTGGGCTTCACGAGTCCAGGGTGGCCCCCGTCTCGCCCCCTCAGGCAGGCCCGGCCCTAAGAGGGGCCCCTGTGTGCCGCTCTCAGGTCTCAGAAACGGGGCGTGGGGCAGGCCTGCACCCACTGCTCTCCCCCCGCCCGGAGGACCCCTGCAGGCGGGTCCTGCCGCAGATGCTGGGTAGTCCTGTTGGTGGCTCTGGGTGGGGGCTTGGCTCGGCTCTGGACCTCCCGGGCGCTGCCCCGGGCGCAGACCTCACAGGCTCCCACCAGCCCCAGCCACGGCAACTGCAGGAGCAGAGAGGCTGGGACCAATTACTGCGAGTCCCAGCGTGTGGGCCCACCCCCCTCCTCAGGCTGCCGTGCAGCCCCTGCAGCGCCCTGGGGCCTGGGCCGCGGAGCCAGGCTGCCGGCTGGGGGCTGGGGACTGCTCTCTGCAGAGGTGCAGAGGGCAGGGTGAGGACCAGCGGGCACGTGTGTGTGCAGCGTGTCTCGGCCAGTAGCAAGGTGGACACGGGTGTTGCTTGCCTGGGGACAGTGGGTTCACCTCGTCCTGTGCGTTCTTGCTCTCGGTCCTGGGGTGCTGGGGCCTGGCGTGAATGGAGCCACTAGGCTCCCCAAAATGCTGCCAGAAGGGTGGGTGTGGGGTGAGGGGAGAGGGGTCCGAGCAGAGGGGAGCCCCTCACCTGGACGGCCGCCCTCAAGAATATTGGACAGCGGCTGCACGTGCGACTTGCCGCCAATGTGCCACAGCCATCAGGGCCCTGGAGAGTCGCAGGCAGAGCTGGGGTTGGGGTGACGCCTGGGGTGACCATGCTGTCAGGGGATTCTGGGGTGTGGGTGGGTCTGGAGCATCCAGAGGGTGAGGACATGCTGCTGTGACTGCACGTCGGGGTGGGGCCTTGGCCGCGTGGTGGGAACGGGGGTTGCTGTGACTTGAGGGGGCAGCGTGGGGTGTCAGGGCACCTGTCCACCCTGGGGGGCTGTGGGGCTGCAGGCCTCTCTGGAGGGCCCCGGTGTTGAGGGCAGCGTGTCTGCAGCTGTGGGGTCTGACGGTGCTCAGGGACCGTCTGGGATGCTGGGTGCCGTGTGAGAGGGACTTGTGGGGAGCAGTGCCCACTTTCGGGGGTGTCTCAGTGGTCATGTGACTGGGAAGCTGGGGCACGCTGTGTGGGCCTCCCTCCTGCGGCACTCAGCGGGGGCTCCATGGGAACCAGGCTGGGGGGCCAGCAGCTCTGGGTTTCCGTGGCAACAGCAGGGAGGGGCCAGGAAACACCAGCTCAGGAAGGAAGGCCGGTGGGGAGGGGGGTGGGCTGAGCAGGCGCCAGCCCAGGCCGCGTTGTCCATCCATCCCCCACTGGCCCATGCTCCTGCCCTTGCTTTTGACTGCACCCCCAGACCCCACCCAGCTCCGTCCCCAAGGCCACCCCCTCCGGGCACAGTGCTCGTCCTCAGCCATGGACAGGGCTCCCGTGGCTGCCGTGGTCAGTGTCCAGGTCCCCGGGGCTGTGTCCAGGGCAGCCGTGATATTTGCCGGCGGGGGTGGGTGCCAGGCCCTGAGCGTTGTATCTCTCGGGGAGGGGCTCCCACTGCCTGCACACCTGCGTGCCCAGGACCCCCGCCTGGCTCCCACTCGGGGCCCCAGGTGGGGAGGCCACCCTGAGCACTGCCCTGGGCCGGCCCGGCCCCCGCCTCTCCTGCTGGGCTCTGGGTGACAGCTGCTGTCCAGGGAGTTCCGCCGTCACGATGCCAGGCCCCTTGGGAACCAGGGAGAGAAGCCAGTGCGGAGTGGGAGCGGAGGACCCTCGGTTTTCACCCCATGGAGTCAACCCCAGGCGGTCACACCCCCACGCGGTCACGCCTGCCCACTCCCCGCCCCAGTGGGACCCTGCAGCTGTGCACCTCTTTTCTGCTCTTGCCCTGGCTTTGGAGGCAAATACCTTTGGTGCTCCAACAGGCTGGGATAGCCAGATGGGCTGGGGGCAAGGGCAGGTCTCTGTCCTCAGGAACCACCTACCCTGGGACAACGCCCCCCATCCTGGCTTAGGAGTTCGTTGGTGAACACAAAAGACCCCACTCCTCTGTTCTGGTGAGGTGAGACAATCAGTAAATCTGCAGACAGGCCAGAATGCCAAGCAGTGGTTCAGGCTCGGGGGGGTGATGCCAGATAAGGGGTGCCAGGGTGGACACTGCCTTTCCTGCTACGAGTGACGTTTGAGCCAATTCCTGGAGGAAGCGTGCAAAGGAGCCACGTGGATAGATGGGGAGAAGTGTCTGAGCAGAGGGAGCAGCGTGCAAGGTCCTGGGGCAGGGACAAGTGCCTGCTGTGTGGGAAGAGCTCCTGGAGCTGGGGCTGGGGCTCAGGGAGCAAGGGCCTTGCTTTTTTCTGAACAAGACTTGGGTCCTTGGGAGGACTGTGAGCAGAGGCAGAATGTGATTTGACTCGGCTTCCACCACCACGGCCGGTCGGGGCAGGAAAGACGGACTGACCCTCAGCAGAGAAGGGCCAGGGCCAGGCAGGTGGGAGCTTGTGCCGGGGCCCCTGGGAGGCCGTGCTTCAGGGACCCAGGGCTTGCCACCCTGCGAGTCAGAGCTCCACCCTCACCCACAGCCCCTGACCCTGCCTGGGCCCTGGGGAGGGGGAGGGTGGAGGGGCCGCCAGGCTGGCGGGCTGGCAGGCAGGGAGGGCGGCGTTTCTGGGAATTGTGTGTGGGAAGCGCATTGTTAGAGCAAGTCTAGAGCAAGCTGCGGCCACCATGGCCTCTGGGGGATGCTGACAGCCTCCCCCAGCGCTGCCTCTGGGGTGGGGGTGGGGTCGCTGGGCCAGGGCCAAGGCTGGGATACAGAGTTTCCCCGAGACCCTGCCCCTGGGGGCAGCTGTCCCATGCTGCGGGCTGGGAGACCGGGCCCAGAGAATGGGGTGCTGCCACCAGCCCCCATGACTGATGGCAGGGCAGGAGTGCGCCCCCGTCCACTGATGTGGGGAAACTCCTGTTGGACCCCTAGTCCCTAAGTCCCTGCACTGCCCCACCTGACCTCAGAGAGGCCAGAACCCATAGGAGCCCAAGTGGGGTCACCTGGGGCCATCGCTCCCCAGAGCCCCTTGGGTGGGACCTGCAGGCCCCACACTGGGCTGGAGGTCTGGCAAAATGGGGTGCCAAAACAGCGGGTGGCTGCCTGGGCCGGGGGAGCTGTGCCCCGAGCCCTTGCCTGCCCACCCGCCTTTCCCAGGGCCATGGGAAGCGAGGGGGCCGCTCTGTGCGAGCTCAGCAGCTCGGCCCTTCCCACCATGGCCCCTGCCGCGGCCAGAAGGGAAGCACGGGTGCCGGCCCCCTAGGGTCATGGCCAGCTTTGGGTGGGGGTGGGGACATAAACACAAGAATAAATGTCCCGGGTTTCCCTTGTCTCACGTGGGCAGAGCACAGAAGGGACGCCTCTGGGACAAAGGGGCTCCCAGCCTGCATCGGGGACTCCGGGATGGTTGCTGCATGTGTCTGCCAGATCCCCATTCGGGCCCACATCTGACCCTTCAGCTCCCCCTCCCCAAGCTGGGGCACACCTCCCCCCTCTGACCCCAGGAGGGCTGTGGCCCTCACAGAGGGCACCTCCAAGCATCTCTTTCCATAGATGTAACTGAAGGAGCTGCTGGGGGGAGGCCAAGCATGGAAGGCTTCCTGGAGGAGGCAAAATCTCTTGAGGAAGAGCGATGGCAGGCTCAGCCGCGGGCCCAGGCTCCACGCTGGGGGCAGGCAGCCAGAGTACCCCTGTGCCCCCTCCGTGCCAACACCTCCCCACACACCCTGGCCAGCATGGCCCTTGGCTGCTTTTCTCCTTGCTTGTAACTATTTGACATTTTTCTGTTTGTCTACCCCGCTATAGAAGGGTGTGGACTTTCGACCAGCCTCAGACCTGGCGAGGCCCAGTGGGAGCCGTGAATGCCTGTAGAGCGCGTGAATGAGTTGAGGTGTCGTTGAAGCTGGGGGAGCTTGTGTTCTGGGGTCAGAAGTCTTCACAGATGGGAGGTGTTTGAACCGGTTTTGAAGCGTGAGTAGGAGTTCGCCCACTGGTGCTGGAGGCGACAGCATCCGGGCAGCTTTGCAGAGACCCAGAAGTGTGAGCCCACGAGGCGTGGAGGGGCTGGGGGTCTACCTGGAAGAGAGAAGGGGCCTGCCCAGTTCTCGGAGGGTCTGTGTGGCAAGACTTCAGTGCAGAGCAATGGACGAAGAGGGCAGCTGTGCTCCGGGAGGTCACGATGGCCCTGGTGTCCAAGCTGCACAGGGCAAGGCCTTGAGGCTGGCCGAGCCGGCTCCTTCTGGGTGTGGGGGTCCAGGGGCCCACAGGGGGTCTGTGCTGGTGTCATGTCCTGCCGCCACACACCTGCACACTGCCGTCCTTCCTCTGTCCGTCTGTTCACCTGGCACCTGTCCAGAGCCCCGGGAAGTGCCCTGTGTGGGTGCAGCCCGGCTCTCGGGTTAATGCCCCAAAGGACGGGCTCCCCCATTGCAAGGGCCTGGGATGGGTCTGGTTGGTGGGAGTGGCCAAGGAGCGACCCCAGGAGGGGTGGTAAGCTGTTGGGGGAAGCCCCTTTGAGGAGGCAGTTGCCCACTGGCTAAGGTCACCGGAGCCCACAAAGGCCCTGGGTCCAGGGATACTTAAGGCCAGAGCCCAGCCTGGGTCGGGCCCCTCCAGCTGCAACCCTGGCGTGGGAGGGAGGTTGCGAGACCCACTCACAGCCCCACAGCCTGGGCCACCTCTCGTGAACAAATGAATCCCACCCTGGTCTGCCCCCCAGTCGGTCAGCTGCTGTTCCTGTCCGGAAAGGAGGGGCTGGCGACTGCCGGGCCGGTCTGTGGCCCAGCGCTGCCACCTAGAGGCCACTGCTCACGCCTGGCTGCCCCATGGGTCCGTCCAGGCCGCGGCCCCTGCCCACAGTTAGGCCACACCAGACGCCTCCTGCGGGGCGCGTCCCCTGGCCCCGGCTGGCCGGTCCTCGGGCACGTTGTCCTCGTCCTGGTGGACGGACACACGGACTGTCTTCCCCCACCTGTAGCCGTGACACACCTCCTGACGAGGCTTGATCACCAGCCCCAGGAGATGGAGGTGATCGGCCCCCTTCCCAGCACTTCCTAGAGCCCCCGGCCTCCCCTCTTTGGGTTGGCACCTTTGAGCCAGGGCCCTGGCAGTGAGTCTCAGAATGCACAAAACTGATGCATGGCGTTGCAAACGACACAGTCACCAACCTGTTTTCAAGAAACCGCGCTTCGCTGTTGGCCCTGAATGACAAGGCTGAGGCGGAGCATCCTCCATGCTGGCCACTGCAGCTTACCCTTCCGGCCCGGGGGCCTGTCTTCTCTCGGCCTCTGTCAGAATCAAGGGCTCTGTCTCAGCATCCCGTGGCACTGGAGGTCTCTGCTCTGCCAGCAGGCCTTGAGTCAGCTCAGCCCCATCTGTTGGGAGGCCCGTGGCTCACCAGGGCAGCCAGGAGCCTGCTGGGACGCTGGTGCAGCGGGATCTCCAAGGCCACGGCTGCCACAGGACCCTGGTCGGCCGCTAGGCCCCAGGAAGGCTGTTGAACAGCCTACACAGCTGGACCTTCTGAGGAGGGCACCTGCTCCGACCCCGGAGCTGCCAGGAGGACCGGCTGGGCCAGGGCCCTGCTTGGCAATGAGGGGCAGCTCTGAGCCAGTCTGGAGACGCGTCGCTGCCCATGAGGAATGCCATGCGTTTTCCTTAGAATCAGGGTGAAGCTTATAACTGACCATGTTTTCCTTTTTTTTTTATGGTATGTTATTTATTTATTAAAGATTTATTTTTATTTATTTATCCCCCCTTGCTGCTTGTGTTCACCGTATCCATTTGCTTTGCGTTTTTCTGTGTCCGCTGGTCTCCCTTTGTTGCGTCAGCTCACCACGCTGCCGCCGGCTCGCCTTCACCAGGAGGCCCCCGGAATCGAACCCGGGGCCTCCCATATGGTAAACGGGAGCCCTATCCATTGAGCCACAGCCGCTTCTCTGTTACTTATTTTTAATTGTGGTAAATATACATAGCATGAAGAACACTGTTTTAAGTGGACAATTATTTGACATTATAGTCATTGGCAAGGCTGTGCAGCTTTTACTGCTATTTCCAGACTCTCTTCATCATCCCAAACCAAAGCTCTGACCCATTCTTCCTTCCTCCCATCCTGATAACTACTGTTCTGCTTTCTGTCTATTAATTTGCTTAGTAAAAGTATTTCATATAAGAGAATTTACTTCCGGGAAGATGGTGGACTAGTAAGACACAGGAATCTCTTCTTCTCCAGAAAAATAGCGAGAGGACAGGCTGACACAGCCCCGAAAAAGATCTTCTAGGGTTTAGGGCTCCAGGCGAAGGCTGCACACCACCCAGAGGAGAGAGGGACAAAGGAGGGACATCCTCATGACAGAACCGTGAGTTGAAACCAGCAGCTGCCACTGCCGGGACCCTCCCCCACACTAGGGACTCTTTAGAATCCTCGGGCCTCTGGGCCTGTGACCACAGACAAAGGGGGCTCCAGGGATCTACCACCCCAGGAAAGGGGAGAGAGAGGGGCACAGCCTAAGGCTGACTCAGATTCTGAACCACAAATTTGGTCTGCCCTGTCCCGAGAGCCCTTCCAGGCCGGGTGGGGCTGCGCCATTGTTTGCCTTGGAGCCTGCAAGGGGCTAAAGATACACAAACCTCCCAGTCTCCTCCTCTACTAACAGGGACTGATTGTTGAGGACTCAGGAGGGAGTGGAAATATTTCCTAGCTGGGAAAAGGGGGGCGCTACGAGAGAAGTCTGGAGAACTGTCTCAGAAAGTTTGACTCACAGGGCTCCTAGCCCCCAGACAGGAAGCTCCATCACATTGATCTGGTCTGTGTCACAACAAATACGCTCCGACCAGGCATTGAATTGAGCGCTGCCAACAAGCGCCATCTCCTGGCAGACCAAGGAAGTGCACAGAAGAAGATTAAAAACAAGGAGAGGCTTTTTCCGGCCTCTATAGTCTCCCTGCCCAAGGCCCTAGGAAGTGACTCTACCGCCAATTACTGGTCCAGTGCCCAGTTTTGAGCAACCAGCAGGGTAATCCTAACAACACAGGAGGAGCCAAAAATCAAAGAGCTGTGGTAACACACAGCCTCCTGCCACTAAATCCCTACAAAAGAGAAAGAAATTGGACATCTGCATATACTACATCCTAATCAGATGCCTAGATATCAGCAAAAAAATTATGAGCCATACTAAAAAAATAGAAGACATGGCCCAAGAAAAGGAATATATCAAAGCCCCAGAAGAGATGCAGCATTTGAGAGAACTAATCAGCAAGATGTGCACAAATTTCCAAAATCAAATGAATGAGTTGAAAGGCAATATGGTTAAAGAGATAAATAACATCAAGAAGACATTGAGCAAATGCAAAGAAGAATTGGAAATCCTGAACAGAAAAGTAGCAGAGCTCATGGGAATGAAAGACACAATAGGTGAAGTCAAAAATACATTAGAGGAAAGTGGATGTGGCTCAATTGATAGGGCTCCCGTTTACCATATGGGAGGCCCTGGGTTCGATTTCCGGGGCCTCCTGGTGAAGGCAGGCCAGCCCATGCGGCGTGGTGAGCTGACGCAGCAAGATGACGCAACAAAGGGAGACAAGTAGACACAGAAAAATGCACAGCAAATGGACACAGCGAGCACAAGCAGCAAGGGGGGATAAATAAATAAATAAATAGAATCTTAAAAAAAAAAAACACATTAGAAGCATACAACAGCAGACTCGAAATGATAGAAGAAAGAATAAGTGATACTGAAGACAGGACAGCTGAAATTGAAGAGAGAAAAGAACAGAGAGAGAGAAGAATGGAAAAAATTGAACAGGGGCTCAGAGAGTTGAATGACAACACAAAACACAACAACATACATGTCATGGGAGTTCCAGAAGAAGAGAAGGGAAAAGGGGCAGAAAGAAGAATATTTGAAGAATTAATAGCTGAAAAATTTCCAACTCTCATGAAAGAAATGAACTTACATGTCCAAGAATCACACCGTACCCCAATCAGAATAAATCCAAATAGACCTACTCCAAGGTACATACTACTCAGAATGTCAAATGTCAAAGATAAAGAGAAAATTCTCAGAGCAGCAAGGGAGAAGCAAACCATCACGTACAAGGGACGTCCAGTAAGACTTAGCACAGATTTCTCTTCAGAAACCATGGAGGCGAGAAGACAGTGGTATAATACAATTAGGAAACTGAAAGAGAAAAACTGCCAGTCAAGAGTTTTTTATCCAGCAAAACTGTCCTTCAAATATGAAGGTGAGTATAAAATATTCACGAACAGAAACTAAGAGAGTTTGCAAAAAAGAATACACCTTTGCAGGAAATATTAAAGGGAGCCTTAGAATCTGAAAGAAAAAGACAGGAGAGACAGGCTTGGAGAAGAGTACAGAAGAAAGAATAGCAGAAAGCATAATCAAAAGAGTAAAAAGACAGACAAAAATAAGATTACATATGAAGACTGAATAATAAAATGGAGGAAGTAAATAATGCATTTACAGTAATATCATTGAATGTGAATGGATTAAACTCCCCAATCAAAAGATATAGGCTGATAGAAAGGATAAAAAAACATGAGCCATCCATATGCTGCTTACAAGACACTCACCTTAGACCCAGGGATACAAACCGGCTGAACGTGACAGGTTGGAAAAAGATACTCCACGCGAATAGTAAACAGAAAAGAGCAGGGGTAGCTATACTAATATCAGACAAAACAGACTTTAAATGTAAAAAAGTGATAAGAGATGTGGAAGGCCATTATATATTAATAAAAGGGACGATCCACCAGGAAGATATAACAGTCATAAATATCTACACACCTAACCAGGGTGCCCCAAAATATATGAGACAAACTCTGGCAAAACTGAAGGGAGAAATAGACATTTCTACAATAATCGTCGGAGACTTCAACACCCCTCTCACATCATTAGATAGAACAACTAGACAGAAGATCAACAAGGAAACAGAGAACTTGAACAATATGATAAACAAGTTAGACCTAACAGACATATACAGAACACTGCATCCAAACTCAGCGGGTTATACATTCTTCTCAAGTGCCCATGGATCTTTCTCAGGATAGACCACGTTAGGGCACAATGCAGCTCTCAATAAATATAAAAAGATTGAAATTATACAAAGCACCTTCTCAGATCATAATAGAATGAAACTAGAAATCAATAATAGACAGGAAAAAAACAAATTTACAAATGTGTGGAGGCTGAACAACACACTCCTAAATATTCTGTGGGTCAAAGTGAAATCAGTAAATATATTGAGACAAATGAAAATGAGAACACAACGTATCAAAACTTATGGGATACAGCGAAGGCAGTCTTGAGAGGGAAATTTATAGCCCTAAATGCCTATATTAAAAAACAAGAAAGAGCTAAACTCAAATATTTAACTGAACAACTAGAGAAACTAGAAATAGAACAGCAAATCAATCCTAAAAGCAAGCAGAAGCAAAGAAATAATAAAGATTATCTTTATTAATATATGAAATAATGAAAATAAGAACAAAAAAACAATAGAGAAAATCAACAAAACCAAAAGCTGGTTCTTTGAGAAGATCCATGAAATCGACAAACCCCTCGCTAGACTAACAAAGAGAAAAAGAGAGAAGATGCAAATACAATCAGAAATGAAAGGGGGGGAGTTATAAATGACCCCACAGAAATAAAAAGGATCATAAAAGGATATTATGAGGGAAGCGGCTGTGGCTCCATTGGTTGGGCTCCCATTTACCATATGGGAGGCCCCGGGTTCGATTCCCGGGGCCTCCTGGTGAAGACAAGCCGGCCTGCACGGCGCGGTGAGCCGACGCAGCAAGATGACTCAACAAAGGGAGACAAGCAGACCCAGAAAAATGCCAAAAGCAAATGGATACAACAAGCACAAGCAGCAAGGGAGGAATAAATAAATATAAATAAAATCTTTTAAAAAAAAGGATATTATGAGAAACTATATGCCAACAAACTAGACAACCTAGATGAAATGGACAAATTCTTAGAAATGCACAATGAACCTACACTGATGCTACAAGAAATGCAAGAACTTAACAAACCAATCACAATGAAGGAGACTGAATCCATCATCAAAAATCTCCCAGCAAAGAAAAGTCCAGGACCAGATGGCTTCACAGGTGAGTTCTACCAAAAATTTCTAAAAGAATTATCACCAATCCTGTTTAAACTCTTCCAAAAAATTGAAGAGGCGGAAAAATTGCCCAACACATTTTATGAAGCCAACATCACCCTAATACCAAAGCCAGATAAAGATTCCACAAGAAAAGAAAATTATAGACCAATCTTTCTCATGAACATAGATGCAAAAATTCTCAACAAAATACTTGCAAATCGAATCCAACAGCATATCAAACGACTTATACATCACGACCAAGTGGGATTTATTCCTGGTATGCAAGGCTGGTTCAACATAAGAAAATCAATCAATGTAATACACCACATTAACAAACTGAAGGGAAAAAACCACATGATCATCTCAATTGATGCAGAAAAGGCATTTGACAAAAATCCAGCATTCTTTTTTGATAAAAGCACTTCAAAAGATAGGAATAGAAGGAAAATTCCTCAATATGATAAAAGGCATATATGAAAAACCCACAGCCAACATCATACTCAATGGAGAAAAGTTGAAAGCTTTCCCTCTAAGATCGGGAACAAGACAAGGATGCCCACTGTCACCATCGTTATTCAACATTGTGCTAGAAGTTCTAGCTAGGGCAATTAGACAAGACAAAAAAATTAAGGGCGTCCAAATAGGAAAAGTGGAAGTAAAACTCTCACTGTTTGCGGATGACATGACCCTGTATTTAGAAAATCCTGAAGTATCCACAACAAAGCTACTTGAACTAATAAATGAGTTCAGCAAAGTGGCAGGATACACGATCAACACGCAAAAATCAGTAATGTTTTTGTACACTAGTAATGAACAATCTGAGGAGAAAATCAGGGGGAAAATTCCATTTACAATAGCAACAAAAAGACTCAAATACCTAGGAATTAATTTAACCTAAGGAGTAAAGGAGTTATATGCAGAAAACTACAAAATAATGCTAAAAGAAATTTTAAAAGACCTAAAAAATTGGAAAGACATTCCGTGTTCATGGATTGGAACAATAAATATCATGAAGCTGTCAATCTTACCCAAACTGATTTATAGATTCAATGCAATACCAGTCAAAATCCCAACAGCTTGCTTCACAGAATTAGAGAAGGCAATTACCAAATTCATCTGGAAGGGTAAGTGCACCCAAATAGCCAAAAGCATTCTAAAAAAGAAGAGCAATGTGGGAGGAATTTCACTGCCTGACCTTGAAACATATTACAAAGCTACAGTGGTCAAAACAGCATGGTACTGGCATAAAGATAGACACATCAATCAGTGGAATAGAATTGAGAATCCAGAAATATACCCTCACCTCTACAGTCAACTGGTTTTTGACAAATCTACCAAGCCCACGCTAATGGGAAAAAACAGTCTCCTCAACAAATGGTGTTGGGAGAACTGGATATCTATAACCAAAAGAATGAAAGAGGACCCCTATCTCACCCCCTATACAAGAATCAACTCAAAATGGATCAAAGATCTAAATATAAAAGCCAGGACCACAAAACTGCTAGAAGAAAATGTAGGGAAACATCTTCAAGACCTTGTAGTAGGTGGTGGTTTCTTGGACCTTACACCCAAAGCTCGTGCAACAAAAGAAAAAAATAGAAAAGTGGGACCTCCTCAAAATTCAACACTTTTGCACCTCACAGGACTTTGTCAGAAGGGTGAAAAGGCAGCCAACTCAGTGGGAGAAAATATTTGGAAATCACATATCTGATAAGGGTTTAATATCCAGGATATATAAAGAGATGTTACAACTCAACAATAAAAAGACAAATGACCCAATTAAAAAATGGGCAAAAGACTTGAATAGATATATCTCCACAGAAGAAATACAAATGGCAAAAAAAAAACACATGAAGAAATGCTCAACATCACTCATGATTAGGGAAATGCGAATCAAAACTACAATGAGATATCATTTCACACCTATCAGAATGGCCACTATTAAAAAGACAGAGAACTACAAGTGTTGGAGAGGATGTGGAGAGACAGGAACACTTCTTCACTGTTGGTGGGAATGCAGGATGGTACAGCCACTGTGGAGGACTGTTTGGCAGTTCCTAAAGAAGTTGAATATAGACTTGCCATGTGACCCTGCAATACCACTACTGGGTATATACCCAGAAGAACTGAGAGCAGGGACACGAACAGACATCTGCACACCGATGTTCATAGCCACATTATTCACCATTGCCAAAAGCTGGAAACAACCCAGGTGTCCATCAACAGACGAATGATTAAACAAACTGTGGTCTATTCACACGATGGAATATTATGCAGCTGTAAGAAGAAATGAAGTCATAAAGCATATGGCAACATGGATGAACCTGGAGGACGTTATGTTGAGTGAAGCAAGCCAGACACAAAAGGACAAATACTGTATGAATGCGTTACTATGAACCAAATATATTGTGTAACAGATTGTTTGATTCAAAAAAAATGTATATGTATCCAGTACACTTAATTGTGAAATATATGTATTCATCTGTGTTTACTTTTTAGTTTTTAATTATTTATATTTTCAATTATTAAATGTACAAAATAAAGTTAAAAATAAATAAATAAATGAATAAAAGATAATTCATACAGTATTTGTCCTTCTGTGTCTGGCTTCTTTCACTCAATATGATGTCATCAAAGTTTTTCCACGTCTTAGTGTGTATCAGCACTTCACTCTTCACAGCTGAATGATTTTCCATCGTATTTCAGACCACATTTGTCTATCCAGTCATCTGCTGATGAACACTTGGGTTGTTTCTATCTTTTGACAATGGTGAATAATGCTGCAATGAACATCGGTGTGCAAATATTTGTGCCTGCTTTCACTTCTGTTAGGTGTATACCTAGCAATGTGATTGTTGGGTCACATGGTATTCTGTGTTTAACTTTCTGAGGAACTGCCAAACTGTTTTCCACAGTGGCTGCAACCACCAGTGAATGCGTGCTATTTCTCCACATCTTCTTCAACACTTGTTATTTACCATTTAAAAAACAGTAGCCATTATGGTGGATATGAAATGGAGTCTCATTTTGCGATTTTCTTTTTGTGTGCTTTTTGGCCATTTGTATATTTTCTTTGGAGAAATGTCTATTCAAGTTTTTTGCCCGTTTTTTTAAAATGGGTTGTTTGTCTTCTTGTTGTTGAGTTGTAGGATTTCCTTATATATCCTGGAAATTAAATCCTTATCAGATATGTTGTTTCAAAATATTTTCTCCCATTCTGTCGGTTGTCTTTTTACTTTCTCAATGAACTGTGTAGCAGTTTGAAATTATTTATGAATACCAAAAAGAGAAAGACTATGTTTGTAAATAATCTGTTCCTCTGGCTATGATACCCTTTGATTGTATTACATTCAGTGAGGGGCCTCTGATTAATTTTACTTGATAAAATCAATTCAGGGCTTCTGATTGGGCTACGTCAGTAAGGCGTGACTCAGGTTGAGTCCCCGCCCCCTTGGTGGGCCATTTAAATGGATGCTTACTCAGGAAGACATGTGGGAAGAGAGTGCTCTGTCAGTTTTGATCCTGGGGCCCCAGGGAGAGATGAGCTGTTCGCCTGATAGTTTGCAGCTGACCTTTGGAAGAGACTCAAGACTGACATAGGAAGCTGAGCCACAAGCCCTGGGCCAGCCTACAACTGAGACAGGGAAGAAGCTGGGCCCTGGAGCCTCAAGAGGAAGAGGAAGCCCAGGAAGTAGAGACCAGGCAGAGATCAGCGACCACGTTGCTTCAACGCGTGGCAGCTGACTTTGGTGAGAAAGCAGCCTTGACTTGGACTCTTCAGGGCCTTGTGACTGTGAGCTTCTACCCCAAATAAATACCCTTTGTAAAAGCCGGCAGAGTTCTGGTACTTTGCATCAGCACCCCTTTGGCTTACTAATACAAAGTGTTTTGATGACCAAAAGGTTTTAATTTTAATGAAGTTCCATTTATATATTTTTTTGTGGTTGTTGCTCATGCTTTGGGTGTAAAGTCTAAGAAACCATTGCCTAACACAAAGTCTTGAAGATGCTGTGCACTGTGTCCACCTTGGGAGCCTGCGAGGGAGGTAGGTGGAAAAAGGCTTTAGGCGGAGAGGGAAGTTTGCTCATAGCAGAACAGCCGCCGTCTCATCCAGACATACAGGCATGTCCGGCCTTTATTTGCAGGGTTATTTATACACTACAGTTATCACTCAAATGTTACACAGAAGGAACACGAAATACAACTTCCCAGAATCATTTCTGCTGTGCCCAGACACTATGTGTCTGGCCGGGCCAAAGACTTTATGAATTAGATACAAGGCATGCTGAGTCAGGGGACACAAGAAACTGAGCCAAGGACTTTGTGAGCTAATAGCTGATCTAGCAGTTTGGCCACTGCCCGAGTCTTAACCCTCACACAGATGCTTCCCTATGTTTTTTTCTAGGAATTTTACAATTTGTGTTTTTATATTTAAGTTTTTGATCCATTTTTTAAAAAGATTTATTTATTTCTCTCCCTGTCCCTTGGTTGTTTTGTGCTCGCTGTCTGCTCTCGGTGTGTTCTCATGTGTCTGCTTGTCTTCTCTTTAGGTGGCACTGGGAACCGATCCTGGAACCTTCTGGAGTGGAGAGAGGCGCTCAGTCTCTTGTGCCGCCTCAGCTCCCTGGCCTACTGTGTCTCTTATCGTCTCTCCTCTGTGTCTTTTTTCATTGCATCATCTTGCTGTGCCAGCTCTCTGTGACGGCCAGCACTCTTGTGTGGGCCAGCACTGCTGCACGGGCCAGTTCTCCACTCAGGCCAGCTTGCTGCGCAGGCCAGCTTGCCTCTCACTAAGAGGCCCTGGGAATTGAACCCTGGACCTCCTATATGGTAGACGGGAGCCCAATTGCTTGAGCCATATCCATTTCCCATTTTCATCCATTTTGAGTTAATGTTTACATGTGGTGTGAGGTAGGGGTCCACCTTCACTCTTTTGCATGTGGATATACAGTTTTCCCACCACTCTTTGTTGAAGAGACTATTCATTCCAATTGAGCAGACTTGGCAGCCTTGTCAAAATTCAATTAATCCTAGATGTGAGGGCTTATTTTTCAACTTTAAATTTTATTCCATTGGTCTGTATGTCTGTCCTTGTTCCAGTTGCATGCTGTTTTGATTACTGTGGCTTTGTAATAAGTGTTACGATCAGGAAGCATGAGTCCTCCAACTTCATTCTTCTTTTTCAAGATGGCTTTAGCTATTTGGGGCACCTTACCATTCCATATAATTTTTTTTTTTTTTAAGATTTATTTATTCATTTATATCTATCCATTTTTACACACACACGCACACACACACACACATTTTTGCTGTTTTTTGTGTGCCCATTCGCTGGGCAATTCTCTGTGTCTGCTTCCTGCCCTCTCTTCTCATCCTTCTCCTCCTGTCTTCACTGGGATTCGATCCTGGGAACCTCAGATGTGGGAGAGAGGTGTCCTACCACCAGCGCCACCTTAGTTCCTGTTTTTTTGGCACATCTTGTCTTGGCTCTCCCTTGTGTCACTCTCCTGTTATGTCACCATTTTGCTGCATGGCTTGGCGAGGCCTGATGGTGCAGCTGCATACAGGGCCTGGTGGCACACCTGCTCGCAGGGCCTGGTGGCCCACGCGCCTTCTATATTTTTCTTTTATTTTTACTGGGAGGTCCCGGGGATCGAGCCCAGGTCCCTCCTATGGGAGACAGATGCCCAACCATTTGAGCCACATCCGCCCCCCTCCATATAAATTAGATTTTTCCATTTCTGCAAAGACGGTTGTTGGAATTTTGATTGGGATTACACTGAATCTATAAATTGCTTTGGGTTGTATTGGCATCTTAATGATATTTAGTCTTCCGATCTATGAACAGAGAATATCCTTCCATTTATTTAGGTCTCCTTTATTTCTTTTAGCCATGTTTTGTAGTTTTCTGTGTACAAGTCCTTTACATTTTTGGTTAGATTTATTCCTAGATATTTGATTCTTTTAGTTGTTATTGTGAATGGGCATTAGAGCTATAAAATTCCTTCTGAGCACTGCTTTGCAGTTTTATGTCATTTTTTGTTTTGTTTTGTTTTTGTTCATCTCAAGATATTTCTTAATTTCCCTTGTGATTTCTTCTTTGACCCACTGGTTATTTAATAGTGTGTTGTTTAATTTCCTCTTATTTGTTAATTTTCCAGTTTTCCTTCTGTTATTGAGTTCTAGCTTTATTCTATTGTGGTCTGAGAAAATACTTGGTATGATTTCAATATTTTAAAATTTATTCAGGTTTGTTTTGTGACAACACAGGGTCTCTCTGGGACAATGTTCCATGTGTGCATGAGGAGAACGTGTTTTCTGCTGTTGTTGGGTGGAGGGCTCTGTATATGACCATTTGGTCTCATTGACCAATAGTGCTGTTGAAGTCCTCTATTTTCTTATTGGCCTGCTGCTTAGATGTTCTATCCATTATTAAAAGTGGGTATTGAAGTCTTTAATTATTATTGTAGAATTATCTATTTCACCCTTCAATTCTGTCATTTTTTGCTTCATATATTTTGTGGCTCTGTTGTGAGGTGCATATAGCTTATAACCTTTATGTATTCATGCTGGATTGAAACTTTATCAATACTTAATATCCTTCTTTGTCTCTTGTAATATGTTTTTAAAGCACTTTTATTGAAATATATTAAGATACTATACAATCTATCCAAAATGAACAATCAATGGCCTTTAGTTTAATTACAGTGTCATGCATTTGTCACTAAAAAAATTTTTAGAACAGTTTCATTACTCCAAAATGAAAAACTCCACACCCCTTAGCAGTCGTCTCTCAATCCTTCTATCCTTCCCCAGCCCTACATAAGCACTAACCTAATTCCATCTTTATAAATTGATTTATATTTACATTTTATATAAATGGAATCATATAGTATGTAGTACTTTGTGTCTGGTTTTTTTCACTTAGCTTAATGTTTTTATTTTGTACCTGATATTAACATCTTGTAACATTAACTTACATTTGTTCAGTTTCAAAGAAAAACAGTCAAATATGCAATATTACCCATATTCATTTTCACATGAGGTTTTACTATGCTAATCAAGCACATGTTATATATTTTTAGCTTTCCTTCTAGTAATATACATGACCTTAAACTTTCTCTTTTAACAAGTTACAAACACTATGATGTGCTTTCACCATTTCTATTCATTTCCAAAGATTAACAAACAACCTTTTTACCAGTTCTGCACAGATTAACCCTCAGCTTTCTGTTCTCTACTCTCCTTCTGAAGAACTATTCTAGTTATTAACTCCATGAATTTACACAATATATTTAGTTCATAATAGCACAATCATATAGTCCTTGTCCTTTTGTGTCTCACTTGCTTCACTCAACCTCATATGCTTCATGACTTTATTTCTTCTTACTGCTGCATAATATTCCACTGTGTGAATACACCACAATTTGTTTATCCATTCCTGGGTTGACAGACACCTGGGTTGCTTCCTTTTTTGGCAGTTGGGAATAATGCCACTATGAACTTCGGTGTGCAGATGTCTGTTTGTGTCACTGCTCTCAGTTCTTCTGGGTGTATACCCAGTAGTGGTATTGCCAGGTCATGTGGCAAGTCTATATTCAAGTTCTTTAGGAACTGCCAAAAAGTCCTCCACAGTGGCTGTACCTTTCCACATACCTAATAACAGTAAATGAGCATTCCTGTCTCTCCACAGCCTCTTCAACACTTGTAGTTTTCTGACTTTTTAATACTGGCCATTTCTAATAGGTGTGAAATGATATTTCATTGTAGCTTTGATTTGCATTTCCCTAATCACTAGTGACGTTGAGCATTTCTTCGTGTGTTTTTTTTTGCCATTTGTATTTCTTCATTGGACAAATGTCTATTCAAGCCTTTTGCTCATATTTAAATCAGGTCGTTTGTCTTTTTATTGTTGAGTTGTAGCATCTCTTTATAGATCATGGATATCAAACCCTTATCAGATATGTGATTTCCAAATATTTTCTCCCATTGAGTTGGCTGCCTTTTCACCCTTTTGATAAAGTCCTTTGAGGTGCAAAAATGTTTAATTTTGGGAGCAGATGTAGCTCAAGTGGTTGAGTGCCTGCTTCCCATGTCCAAGGTCCAGGGTTCAATCCCTGTTAACTCCTAAAAAAATAAAAATAAAAAAGGAGTTTAATTTTGAGGAGGTCCCATTTATCTATTTTTTCTTTTGTTGCTCATGCTTTGGGTATAAGATCCAAGAAACCATCACCTACCACAAGATCTTTTTTTTTTTTTTTTTTAAAGATTTTATTTATTTATTCATTTATCCCCCCCTTGCTGCTTGTGCTCGCTGCGTCAGCTAACCACGCCGCGCGGGCGAGCCCGCCCCCACCAGGAGGCCCCGGGAACCGAACCCAGGGCCTCCCATATGGTAAACGGGAGCCCCACTGATTGAGCCACAGCCGCTTCCCTTACCACAAGATCTTGAAGATGTTTCCCTGCATTTTCTTCTATTAGTTTTGTGGTCCTGGCTTTTATATTTAGGTATTTGATTCTTGTACAGGGTGTGAGATAGGGGTCCTCTTTCATTCTTTTAGTTATGAATATCCAGTTCTCCCAGCACCATTTGTTGAAGAGACTGTTTTGTCCCAGTAACATGGACTTGGTATGTTTGTCAAAAACCAGTTGGTCATACAGGTAAGGGTTTATTTCTGGACTCTCAATTCCATTCCACTGATCAGTGTATCTATCTTTATGCCAATACCACGGCTGTTTGTAATATGTTTCAGGGTTGGGCAGTGAAAGTCCTCCCATGTCGCTCTTCTTTTTTTAGAATGCTTTTGGGTGCACTTTCCCTTTCAAATGAGTTTTTTTCTTTTAAGATTTTATTTATTTATTTATTCTCCCCTGCCTTGTTGTTTTGCACTTGCTGTCTGCTCTCTGTGTTCTTCTATGTCTGCTTGTCTTCTCTTTAGGTGGCACCAGGAACCAATCCTGGGACCTTCCAGAGAGGAAGAGAGGCGTTCAATCTCTTGTGCCACCTTGGCTCCCTGGTCTGCTGCATCTCCTATTGTCTCTCTGTGTCTCTTTTTGTTGCATCATTTTGCTGCGCCAGCTCTCTGCGTGGGCCAGCACTCCTGTGCTGGCCAGCTCTCCACTCGGGCCAGCTTGCCGCATGGGCCAGCTTGCCTTTCACCAGGAGGCCCCAGGGACCAAACCCTGGACCTCCTATATGGTAGATGGGAACTCAATCGCTTGAGCCACATTTGTTTCCCTCCAAATGAATTTGGTAATTGCCTTTTCTATTTCTGAAAAGTAGGCTGTAGGAATTTTGATAGGTATTGCATTGAATCTATAAATCAGTTTGTGTAGGATTGACATCTTCATGATATTTAGTCTTCCAATTCATGGACATAGAATGTCTTTTCATCTGTTTAGGTCTTCATTGATTTCTTTTAGTGGTGTTTTATTGTTTTCTGCATATAGTTCCTGTGCTTCTTTGGGTAAATTGATTCCTAGGTATTTGAGTCTTTTTGTTGCTGTTGTAAATGAGATATTTTTCCTGATTTCTTCCTCAGATTTTTTCAGTACTAGCATACAGAAACATTACTGGTTTTTGCGTATTTATCTTATATTGTGCCCCTCTGCTGAACTTGTTTATTAGCTCAAGTAGCTTTGTTGTAGGCATTTCAGAATTTTCTAAATACAGGATCATGTCATCTGTGAATAGTGAGAGTTTTACTTCCTCTTTTCCTATTTGGATACTTTTTTTTCCCTTGTCTAATTTCTTTAGCTAGAATTTCTATCACAATATTAAATAACAATGGTGACTGTGGGCATCCTTGTCTTGTTCCTGATTTTAGAGCGAAAGCTTTCAACCTCTCCCCATTGAGTATGATGTTGGCTGTGGGTTTTTCATATATGACTTTTTCATATTGAGGGTTTTTTCTTCTATTTCTTTCTTTCAAAGTGTTTTTATCAAGAAAGGATGCTAGATTTTGTCGAATTCCTTTTCTGCATCAATCGACATGATCATGTGTTTTTTTCCCTTCAATTTGTTAATGTGGTGTATTATGTTAATTGATTTTCTATGTTTATCTGTCTTTGTTATTAGGTTGATGTTGGCTTCATAAAATGTGTTGGGTAATTTTCCCTCCTCTTCAATTTTTTGGAAGAGTTTAAACAGGAATTGGTGTTAATTCTCTTGAAATGCTTGGTAGAATTCACTTGTGAAGCCATCTGCTCCTGGACTTTTCTTTGTTGGGAGACTTTTTTTTTTTTTAGGGGGTACCAGGGATTGAATCCAGGACCTTGTGCATGGGAAGCAGGCACTCAACCACTTGAAGTATATCCGCTCCTTGTTGGGAGATTTTTGATGACTGGTTCAATCTCTTTAAATTTGATTGGTTTCTTAAGTTCTTGTATTTCTTGTAGAGTCAATGTAGGTTGTGTGTTTCTAGGAATGTGCCCATTTCATCTAGGTTGTCTGGTTTGTTGGCATACAGTTTCTCATAATACCCTCTTATGATTTTCTTTATTTCTGTGGGTCAGTCCCACAGAAACTTCCCCACTTTCATTTCTGATTTTATTTATTTGCATCTTCTCTCTTTTTTGATTTGTTAGTCTAGCTAGGGGTTTGTCAATTTCATTACTCTTCTCGAAGAATCAGCTTTTTTTTGTTGTTGATTTTCTCTACTTTTTTGTTGTTGTTCTCAATTTCATTTATTTCTGCTCTAATCTGTACTATTTCTTTCCTTTTGCTTGCTTTGTGAATGGTTTGCTGTTCTTTTTCTAGTTTCTTCAGTTGTTCAGTTAGATCTTTAATTTTAGCTCCTTCTTCTTTTTTAATATAGTTTAGGGCTATAAATTTCCCTCTCTGCATTGTCTTCACCGTATCCCATAAGTTTTTTTTTATTTTTTAAGATTTTATTTATTTATTTCTCTCTACCCCCTCGTTGTTTGCACTTGCTTTCTCTGTTTGTCTTTCTTGTTTCTTTAGGAGGCACCAGGAACTGAACCCAGGACCTCTGATATGGGAAGAAGCCCCTAATCGCTTGGGCCACTTCCGCTCCCAGCTTTGTTGTGTCTCTCATTGTGTTTTTCTTTTTGTGTCTCTTGTTGCATCATCTTGTTGTATCAGCTTGCCGCGCCTGCCCATCGGGTCAGCTCGCTGTCTTGCTTATCCTCTTTAGGAGGCACCGGGAACCTCCACTCCCTGTTTTGTTGCATCTCTCATTAAGTTTTTCTTCTTGTGTCTCTTGTTGCATCAGCTTTCTGCACCTGCCCATCACACCAGCTTCTTCTTTAGGAGGCACCAGGAACCGAACCAGGGGCCTCCCATGTGGTAGGTAGGAGCGCAATTGCTTGAGACACATCTGATTCCCTCTCTCTTCAGTTTTGCCAGAGTTTGCCTCATGTATTTTGGGGCACCCTGGTTAGTTGCATAGATATTTATGACTGTTATTTATTCCTAGTGGATTTTAGCTTTTATTAATATATAATGGTCTTCTGGATCTCTTATAGCTTTTTTGCATTTAAAGTCTATTTTGTCTGATATTAGTATAGCTACCTCTGCTCTTTTTTGTTTACCATTTGCACTGAGTATCTTTTTCCAGCCTTCCACTTTCAGCTGGTTTGTATCCCTTGGCAAAGGTGAGTCTCTTGTAGGCAGCATATGAATGGCTCTTTATTTTATTTTATTTTTATTTTTTTAATCCATGCTGTCAGCCTCTATCTTTTTATTGAGGAGTTTAATCCATTCATATTTAATGATATTACTGTAAATGCATTATTTACTTCTACCATTTTATTCTTTGGTTTTCATATGTCATATCTTATTTTCTCTTTTTACTCTTTTCTTTATCCTTTCTGCTATTCTTGCCTTTTACACTCTCCTCCAAGTGTCTCTCTCCTGTCTTCTTTCAGGCTGTAAGGCTCCCTTTAATACTTCCTAAAAGGCAAAAAAAAAAATTTTTTTTTCTGTTTATTTGTGAGTATTTTAAACTTACTTTCATAGTTGAAGGACAATTTTCCCAAAGAAAGAATTGTTGGCTGGCCATTTTTCTTTTTCATTATCTTAATTATGGTATAATTACATAATTAATTATATGTAATATCTTCTCACCTCCATAGTTTCTGATGATAAATCCGCACTAAACCTTACTGGGCGTCCCTTATATGTGATCGTTTGCTTCTCCCTTGCTGCTCTCAGAATTTTCTCTTTATCTTTGATGTTTGACATTCTGAGTAGTACGTGTCTTGGAGGAAGTCTATTTGGATTTATCCTGATTGGAGTATGCTGCGCTTCTTGGACATGTAAATTCATTTCTTTCATGTGGGTTGGGAAATTTTAAGCCATTATTTCCTCAAATACTCTTTCTGCCCCTTTTCCTTTCTCTTCTCCTTCTGGAACTCCCATGACATGTATGTTGTTGTGCTTCATGTTATCATCTAACTCCCTGAGCCACTGCTTATTTTTTTTCCATTCTTTATCTCTCTGTTCTTTCTTCAATTTCAACTGTTCTGTCTTCTGCATCACTTATTCTTTCTGCTATCATTTTGAATCTGCTATTGTATACCTCTTATATGTGTATGTGTGTGTTTTAGGAGGTAACAGGGATTGAACCCAGGTCTGTGTACATATGAAACAGGCAGTCAATCACTGAGCTATACCCCCTCCACTCAAATGTGTGTTTTTTTAAACATTTTATTGAAGTACATCATTCATACATGAACATACATAAACTATAAGTGTTCAGTAAACATTGTGAACTTATAAAACAAATATGCAGAACATCATACAGGGCTCCCACAAACACCCTGCATTGTTGTGAAACATTTGTTAACAAATCATGAGAGCATCATCAAAGTTTTACTACTAACTATCGTCTGTTTTTTTAAAGGATTTATTTATTTATTTACATTTATCCATTTTTACACCACCACCCCTGTTTTTGCTGTTTCTGTGTCCATTCGCTGGGCAACTCTCTGTGCCCATTTCTTGCCCTCTCTTCTCATCCTTCTCCTCCTGTCTCCACTGGGATTCAATCCTTGGAATCTCTGATGTGGGAGAGAGGCATCCTACTGCCTGTGCCATCTCAGTTCCTGTTTTTTTGGTGTGTCTGATTTTGGCTCTCCCTTGTGTCACTCTCCTGCTACATCATCATCTTGTTGTGTGGCTTGTGGGGCCTGACGGTGCACCCGCACATGGGGCCTGGTGGCCCATGTGCCTTCTATATTTTTCTTTTTTAAATTTTTACTGGGAGGTCCTGGGTATTGAACCCAGGTCCCTCCACATGGGAGACAGATGCCCAACCACCCGAGCCACATCCATCTCCCTGCTACATTCTTAAGGTTGGCCAAAGATACCCAAAGCTACAGTCATTTCCCATACAGGATGGTCATATAATAAATCAGGCTTAGTTTATGACCAGCATTCTAAAAACCAGACCTAGGAAGAAAAACTAAGTCTGGGGACACATGCATGGTTTCTAATATAGCGAATGTTTAGCCTACCCTGATTATAAAAAAATCAAGACAGCGAGAATATTCGTGTCAAATGTGTTTTTAATCTCGCCTATCGTGTCTTTCATTCCCATGAGCTGTTATTTTTCTATTCAGGCTTTCAAATTCTTCTTTGTGCTCTCTCCCTCAGTGTCTTCTCTATTTTTTTCATATTTATTTTATTTTTTGTAGTGTATCTCAGTGTCTTCTTGATGTTCTTTATCTCTTTAGCCATATTCATTGATTTGATTTTGGAGATTTGTATGAACTTTGTTGATTAGTTGTCTCAAATCCTGTGTCTCACCTGGGGCTTTGGTATATTCCTTTGCTTGGGCCATTTCTTCTATTTTCTTAGTATGGCTTGTAATTTTTTGCTGATGTCTATGCATCTGAATATGATGGTACATTTACACTGATGCTCATTTTCTCTCTCTTTCATAGGGAGTTAGTGGCAGGAGGCCTCATGTTACTGCTGGTCTTTGATTCTTGCTTCAACCTGTTCTAGGTCTTTTAGGATTGTCCCTGTTAGTTGCTCAAATGTAGGCCATGGACCCAATAATGGATTGCAGACCTGCTTTCCAAGACCTTGGGGAGGGAGGCTGTAAAGGCTGGAAAAAGCCTCTCTTATTTACTTCTAATTTCCTCGTATGCACTTCCTTGGTTCGCTAGCAGATGGTGCTCCTCGGTGTATCTCTCAGTTCCAAGTCTGGCCAGAATGTGTCCACTACAACAGCAGACGGCCACGTGGCAGAGGCCCTGCCTGGGAGCTAAGAGCCTCGCAGATTAAACCTTCTCAGAGGCTGTTCTCCAGCCTTTGTTGGCAGCCCCCTCTCTGTTCTAGGGCAGAAAATAATTCCACTCCTCTCCGCATCTTCAACAACCCATCCCTGTCAGTGGGGGGATTGAAAGGCTCGGGGCTCTAGTCTGTGCAGGCTCCAAGGCAAACTCAATGGTGTGGCCCCACCTGGCCTGGAACGGCATGTGTTCTTCTTTCTCCCACTTCCTGGGGAGGTGGATCCCTGCCGTTCCTGTCTGAAGCTGCTGGACCAAGGCCAGAGAATTCAAAATTGTCTGCTAATAGGGTGGGGAAGGGTGCCGGTGGCTGTAGCTGAAACTTCTACTCATAGTCTGTCAAGATTTTTTTCCTGTGCCTTTACCTTTTCTGGGTCATGTCCAGCCTTTCCCCAGTGTCCTAAAACCTAGAGCATTTTTTTCCCCAGGCTGTTTCTGCCTGTCCTCGCTATTTTTCTGGGAGAGAAGAGAGTCCCATGTCTATCTAATCTGCCATCTTCCCGGAATCAGGCCTCTTTTTCTTTTGTAATATGTTTTTTTTTTTTTTTTATGGGTAAAAATCAAAATTCTCACAATACATACAAACATTTGCAAAATGATATATAAATATATATGCACATGTGTATTTGCTTACAAAAATGTTATTTATATATTTATATATACATATATTTTAAGAGGTGCTTAGATTACCTGTAATATGTTTTAACTTAAACTCTATTTTGTCTGACAATAGTATGGCCACTCTGACTCTCTTTTGATTACTATTTACATGGAATATCTTGTTCCACACTTTCACTTACCACCTCTTTGTATCCTTGTACCTAATAGAGTTTCTTGTAGACAACACATAGATAGATCATGCTTTTTCATCCAATCCAGCTAGATCTGCCTTTAATAACTGAGAAGGAAGGATTTACTTTTGCCATTTAGCTATTTGTTTTCTGTATTTTTTTTTTTTTTTAAAGATTTTATTTATTTATTCATTTATCCCCCCCTTGCTGCTTGTGCTCGCTGGGTCAGCTAACCACGCCGTGCGGGCGGGCTTGCCTTCACCGAACCCGGGGCCTCCCATATGGCAAACGGGAGCCCTACTGATTGAGCCACAGCCACTTCCCTGTATGTTTTGTATATATTTTTTGTTCCTCAATTACTCCATTACTGTCTTTTTTTTTTTTTTTGAAATGGCAAATCTTTTATTGTGTTAAAGTAGAACTGTTTTTTTACCAACATCGTTGTCAAATGAGGATCTGGCAAACTTGGATCCAACAGAGAACTGACAAGAATGACTTTAGGAAAGGTGTATCAGAAAGTAATCTGAGTATCAACTAGAAGATAGGCCCTTAATGAGGTTTTCTAATATTTTCACAAAGAATTCCCTTATGATCATATTGCAACTCAAACATAACGAATGTGGAATGTATCTCTTCTTTTGTGAGGGAGGGAATTTATATACACACATACACTCACAAAGACATACCAAACATACACACTTCTGATTCTTTGTTATAAGAATTTAAAATATAACCTAAAACTCTTTTTTTCTTTGTTTTGTTCAAAGTAACATCCCAATCAGATCTTCCCACCTCACACAGCAATGGCTTGCTATGGACAAGTATGGAGGCTGCAGGTTCCACACAATTCTTTCCTGGCTTGCTGTGCTTCCATCCCTTTCACTTCCACCAAAGCAAGCATCTCTGAATTTAGAGGTGGGAAGGACATTATTGAACAATGTTAATATATATTCAAGGCAATCAACCTATAACCTTAAAACTTTTAAACTATTACTCATTCAATCCTCACAATATACTTTATAACAATGATTTCAGGTGTGGACAAGTCACTGGGATATGGGGAGAAAGTATAATTTGTTTTTACATTTTTATATTTCCAATGTCTACCTTTTGTTTTCTAATATACATATTAGCACAGGAGTACATATATATGATTTATAAATCTCCATATTGGGGCTGTGTACATGATTTTTTTTTATTGGAAGGATGCAAAATCAATACTTTTGGAGGCCAGTGGTTGAAGTGGGCTGACCTGGGGCTGGTTCCCAATCTTGGCAAAGTGGGGAGAGACTCCTCTTTCTTTTCATTCTACTAAAGACTTCTCAAGTATGCAACCTGGATTGCTCTGTTTAGTTCAGGTGAAATCAAGTACTGGCACTTGCTTTTTACTCCATTTCATACTTGCAAGTTAGGCGCTTAAGGTGCTGGCTTCCAAGAACCTTGCTAACCTACAAAGTCAATATAAAGGTGACTAGTCTACATGGTATAACATTTTATCCTTTAGTAAACTGAGGTTATCCAACTAGTGAGGAGAATTTATTAAAGTGGTCTCTCTGAGCTCCAGCAATTAAACTCTAACTAAATATAGCTTATAAGTTTGGAAAGAGTGTTATAGGTAAGTGAAAAAAGTAGTTAAGTTTTTATAAGATTTAGAATTCAAACACTCCAATAATAATTACAATTGATATTTGTTTAAAGCAATACATTTATAGCCCAAATAGTCCTTAAATTGTACAATTTAAGTTTTACCAACTTCCTAAAAGCACTTTGAGTACAGCTGCATTCGGTTTCAATTACATGATTATTTCTTTGCCCATTCTTCTCTTTCTTTTCTTTCCCGAATAACTTCTTTCAGATATGGTTCAAGGTAGAATTTATCCTCCTCATACTTCGTCCACTGTTCTTTAGGCAAAATCTGATGCTTCATGGTCAGGTCCAGTGCTCTCTTAATGCGAAACAGCCTGTCATTATAAAGGTTCTCAGGAAGCCTTCTTACGGCTTCTTTTACATCTTCGTTCTCGAATATCGTATCATCTTGCATTAACCCTAGTTTATTGAACCCTGCAGCACTGTAATACCATTTTCGAATACCATCCAGCCATCGGCCTGGTGCTGCAACAGCAGGCCGGCCCGCCATTTTGACCTCCCATTACTGTCTTTTAAAAAAACATTTAGGGAAGTGGATGTGGCTCAAGCAGTTGGGCACCCTCCTGCCACATGGGAAATCCCAGGTTCGGTTCCCAGTGCATCCTAAAGAAGATGAACAAGACAGCAAGGTGATATGACTGGCTGGCATGGAGAGCTGAAACAACTAGATGATGCAATGAAGAGACACAATGAAGAAACACAATGAGAGACACAACAAGCAGACAGTAGAGGTGGCTCAAGCAATTAGGCACCTCCCTCCCACATGAGATGGTCCCAGGTTTCGTTCCCAGTGCTTCCTAAAAAGAAGACAAGCACAATGAACAGACACAGAGAGGAGACAGCGAACACAAACAACGGAAGGTGGGGTGGGCGGGTGCGGGGGGGGGAGGGGAGAAATAAATAAAAAAATAAAAATAAATCTTAGAAAAAACAAAAAAAAACTTTTAGTTGCATTTTTGTAGTGTACCATTTGCTTCCCTCCTTCTTTCCTTTTCTCTATATATTTTCTTAGTGGTTACCTTTTTAATTAAAGTTAGCATCTTAAAATAATAAAAAACCTAGTTCAACTAGTAATAACCCAGTTTCAGTAGTATAGACATCTTTACTCCCATCTATTTCTGCCCCTCCTCCTTATATTATTGACTCAGATTACATCTTTATACATTGTATGTCCATTAACATATATATATTTTTTTAGGGAAGTAACTTATGCTTTATTGTCTTGTATAACATATTTTAAATGTTATTTTACAAATTTTCCTTTTGAGTCATATGGGGTGGGGGAAGCAGTTACAAACCAAAAGTACAATACAGGGTTTTTTTTTTTTTTTTTTTTTAAAGATTTTATTTATTTATTCATTTATCCCCCCCTTGCTGCTTGTGCTCGCTGGGTCAGCTAACCACGCCGTGCGGGCGGGCTTGCCTTCACCGAACCCGGGGCCTCCCATATGGTAAACGGGAGCCCTACTGATTGAGCCACAGCCGCTTCCCAAATACAGGGTTTTATATTTACCTATGGAGTTACCTTTACCAATGATCTTTATTTCTTTTCATGGCTTCGAGTGACCTTTCATTTTAGCCTAATGGACTCATTAAAGGGATTTTTTGTAGGCTAGTTCTTCTGGTAATGAGCTCTTTCCAATTTTGTTTATCTGTAAATGTCTTAATTTCTTCTTCATTTTTTAAGGATAATTTTGCCAAATATAGAATTCTTGGTAGACAGTTTATTCTTTGAGGACTTTATGCCACCCCACTGTTCTGTCCTCCCTAGTTTCCAATGATAAATCAGCTTATAATCTTATTGGGGATCTCAAGTATGTGACAATTCACTTCTCTCTTGATGCTTTCAGAATCCTGTCTTTGGATTTTGACAATTTCATAACACTGTGTCTTGGTGTCAGGATCTTAGTCTATCCTGCTTGAAGTTCATTGAGCTTCCAGGATGTGTAAATTCATGTCTTTCATCAGATTTTGGAAGTTTTTGGTCATTATTTCTTCAAATACTTCTGCCCCTTTCTCTCTCTCTTGTCCTTCTGAGACTCCAAAGATGTGTATGTTGTACATATGCTGGTGTCCCATAGGTCCCTCAGGCTCTATTCAATTTCCTTCATTACTTTTTCTTTCTGTTACTCATCCTGGATAATTTCAACTTTGCTGATCCTTTCTTCTGGCTGTTCAAATCTGCTGTATCTTTCTGATGAGTTTTTCATTTCAATTAATTTGTTTGGTTCCTTTTTATAATTTCCATCTCTTTATTTTGTTCAGATGGCATTTTCCTAATTTCCTTTAGTTCTTTGTATTGGATTCTTTTAGATCATTGAATATATATTTAAGAGTTGATTTAAGTCTTTGGCTTTTAGTTTCAGTGTACAAGCTTCCTTAGGGGTGGTTTCTGGCAAATTCTTTTTTCCTGTGAATGGGTCAGACTTCCCTGTTTCTTGGAGTGTTTTGTAATTTTCTGTTGAGAACTGTACATTCTGAGTATTATCTTATTATAACTCTAGGAATGTAGTTCTCCCCCTCTTTTGGGGTTGCTAGTTTGTTGTTATTGAGGGTTAGAGCCATCAATTTGTCACTTTTTCAAACTATTTTTGCTCCCAAACAGATAGGGAAAGGGAAAAGAGAAAGAAAGAAAGAAAAAAGATACTGCTTTTTTAAACGCCTCTGCTGCTTTTGCCTAAGAAGGTGGCAGCCCTCATAGCTGGCCCTTCAGGGATCTTAAGTAGTTGGTCAAAAGCTGTGATCAATGATCAAACCACGTTGAGTCCACCCTGGCACCAGCAAGCTGCACCAGCATGAGGGGCTGCAGCTCCCACTGCTGCCTGCCAGGCAGCTTGGGGATGATGGTGGGGAGGCCCTGCGTGAGGGTACAATTCACAGATATATGCAATTACGTCTCTTCTTCTTGCTTTTCTCTGGATGTTGCACACACAGTGTTCCACTAGACTCCAGAGTTTTAAACTAGTTGATCTGGACAGTTCCTGTCAGTTCAGTATTTGTTTTGTGGAGGGACTGATTCCTACTCTATCATTGTCCCACAGTCCTCATGTTTTCCTTTTCACTGTGACTGCTGAGAAACTTGGTCATATATAATTAATGCCACTGAGAGCCCAGGGCACCTCATCCTAGGCAGCCCAGGCTGTCAGATGCTCCCTCTCTCTCCGATTCCTTGGTCTGAATTCTGGTGGCTCTGGTGGCCCTGAGGCGCACAATACAGCAGACATTAGTCTCCTGGTCTGCTCCCTCCTCCAGAATCACGTCCCCTCCTGCAAACCATCCCAGCTTCTGCTTTGCTGAGGAAGTGTCAGGCATCTGGTGTGGACCCTGCCCTGTCACCCACTTGGCCCTTCCCACAGCCTGGGCCCGTCCCCGGGCATCTGCTCTCCAGCTGCTACAGGGACCACGGCTTTAATTACTCCATACCAGACCCATTCTCAGTGCCTGACGTCAGTCACCCCCATCACTCCTGTCAAGCCACCAGAAGCCCGGAAAGTCAGGTACTATCATCTCCCCCATTTCACAGTTCAGGAAATGGAGGCACAAGCGGTCACTGACTCGCCCACGGGCGCCGGAGGCGCAGCGCCCAGGATTCTGGCCCAGGCAGGCTGATCCCCCGAGGCAGTGGCCTTGCCCAGGTCCCCTGGCTTCTCTCAGATCCGGCATCCAGCTCCTGTTTGCTCCCACTTCCCGGGCGCCCCCACACGGGGCCTCGTGAAGAGGCAACTTTTGGCTAGAGGTCGGGGTCAACCCAAACCGAGCTCAAGGACGATAGGGGAAAATTTCCGGGCTAAGCGCTGCCGGCTTGGGCCGGAATGGGGGTGGTGGCGGTCTTGGTGGTGGTCGGTGGGACAGAAGGGGTGGGTGAGCAGGGCGGGGGGGGGCGCATCCCTGTGAAGGAATGGATTCGAGGGTGTCAAGCAGGAACCCAGCACTCCCCGCCCCGCCACTGGAGCCTGAGAGGCAGCGCACAGGCCCGAGGTGGGGCGCGTGCCCGGCGCCCGGCGAACGACCCTCGGCTGCCCCGGCCCCTCGCCCTTCACTCGCCTGCCCCCCACGCCCAATCGCTCCAGAACCCGGCCCGCGGCCCTTTCTCGCGGTGGCTTGTGGGTCTGCGAGTCCTCGGGCTGGGCCGGCCCGCGGCGACCGTCGGCTTCGGGAACACACTTCCCAGAAGGCCGTGCGCCCGCGCGGGGTCGCCTGGGAGCTGTGGTCCGAGGAGGGGCCGGCGCGCGCGGGGAGGGCGGGCGCGAGAACCACGTGTCCCAGCATGCAGCGCGGCGGCCGCGGGGCCGGGGGTTTGAACCGAGGGTCTCCCACCCGCGCGGGGCTGCGTAGGCGGCGGCGGGCCCAGAGTCGCGGGAGGAGCGGGAGGCGGCGGCGGCGGCCGGGGTCGGGGTCCGAGCCGGCGGCCGGGACCGGCGCGGCGGGCGCTGGGGCGCCTTCCCCGTGGCGATGATGGGCAAGGAGGAGGAGATTGCGCGCATCGCCCGCAGGCTGGACAAGATGGTGACCAAGAAGAGCGCGGTGAGGGGCGCGGGCCGCTAGGACCCCGGGACCCCCGCCCCGCCAAGGCCCCGCCGTGCCCGCCGAGCTTCGTCCGGGCCGCGGGGACCCCCCGAGCGGCAGGACGAGACCCCGTCCCGGCAGAGACTCCCGAGTCATCCCCGTGCCTGTCGGGACGCGGGGAGACCCCCGCCCGGGGCCAGCCCAGCCTTCAACCCCGCACTCCTGGCAGAGGCCGCGATCTGGCCCGGACCTTTGCCCGGGAGCCACCTGGTCTGAACTCAGACCCCTCCCGCCAGGTCGAGACTCTCCTACCGGGCTCAGCCCCCTCTGTCTCTCCTCAGGCCGCCCCCTCCCGGGCGTCATGGAGACCCCGGTGTGTACAGCCCCTTCCTGCTGGCCACGCCGTCCCCTCACCTTCCTCCCTCCCTGCCTGGCTATCCTTTCTAGCCTCCCACAGAGCCCCCTCCCCCCACCCGACCCCTCAACTCAGAGCCCTCCATTTCACCCCAGGTCCCCCACATCTTTTCTCACCTGCAAGAGTTTGGCATCTGAGCTCCCCGCCACCCCCTCCCGGCAAGATCCTTCCCCTGGAGCTCCAGTGCCTCCACTAAGGCCCTTGTCATCCCCTTTCACAAGCCAGAGGCCCTTCAGGCCGCATCCCCACCAGGACTGTCTAATAAATTCTCCCTCCCTTAGCCAGAACTCAGCCTGCAGCACCTTGGGTGTGGGTCAATGGTAGAGACCCTCGGGGAAAAGCCTGTGGGCTTATGTGAGACTCCTGAGGCTGGGCCTGGGCCCTCTGTTGCTCAGGTCCCAATTCCAGCACCCCCTCCAGTGTCATGACAGTTGCAACCTGTGGCCTGGTCCCACGGGGATGCATCTTCGTATCTTGGTGGATGGCACCTGCCTGCACGGTAGTGGGGAGGGGTCACTGAGGTCCAGCGGTGGCACACAGGGCTCCATAAACATGACCTGCTCTTCCCCCAGACAGCCCCTCGGAGCAGGGCCTCCTGGGGCAGGGCCCTGTGGCTTTATTCTCATCTCTGCCCACAGGGCCAGTCCCCAGGGCTCTGTGATGGGGTGGGGGTCTGGGAGAGGCTTTTTGGGTCAAGCAGGGTTGAGTGTGGGTCTCTGGTGACAGCTTCTGGGCTGGGGTCTGCATGGGGCCGTCCCGGGAGGGGGTGGCTCACATTCATTCACTCAGCAGGTCATCAGGGATTGTGCCCCTGGGATCCGTGGGATCCGTTGGATCCGTGGGCAGATTGTGGGAAAGGACCCTGCAGAGAGTACGGGTGTGGCAGACAGCCTGACGTAGCTGTTTCCAGAGATGACGTGGAATGAAGTCTCTTCCCCTAGTAAAGGCGGCAGCACAGAGGATGATGCCCGCCCAGGCCGGGGTGTGTGTGCAGAGAGGGGCGTGGGACCAGGGAGGGGCACGTGTCTAGGTGGAAGGCACAGTGTGTGGGAGCAGCCCCCAGGGAAGAGGGGGAAAGGGTGGAGGCCAGTATGGACGAACCTGGGGCTGGAAAGACGAGGCTGGGGAAGGGGACTGAGGGCTAGCAGAGGCTCCTGGTGTGTTCAGGCGTCCATGGGTCCCCTTGGGAGATGTGAGGGTTGCGTGTGGGGGGACGTTGGAAGTTGTTGCCGCAGCCGTAGCTTCCAGATAGACATTTTTATTCCTCTTCTGGTCCAGAGCAGATGGGAGGTGTCTCAGAGTGGCTGGGGATGACGAGTGGTGGGTGGGGCCTGCCTTGTGGGGCCGAGGAGGGGGCTGCTGCCTGGATAGACAGGCCACCCAGAATAGGGGAGGGATGCTTGGCCTGGCCCCTCCCATGGCCTCTGGGTTGCAGGATCTCGTAGCTTACACCCGTGGATGGCTGGGTCATTGGCCCATCAGTGCTCATTGACCTGGCTCCCTGCCTTTATTTGGCAGGGAGAGACACGTGAACACATCAGTACAGGATGATGTGATCAGCGAAGCTGAGGAGGAGGACGCAGGTTGCAGTTTAAGTAGGAAAGGCTTAGGTGCTGCCCTTGGAGCAAAGCTTTGGAGGAAGGAAGTATGCTAGTCCTTTAGACATCCTGGGGAGAACATTCCATGGAGTTGCAAAGGCCCTGAGGCAGGTGGGCTCCCATAGCTAGGACTGGGAGGAGCTCTGTGCCTGGAGTGCTGGGCCTTGTGCACAGCCCTGTTGGCAGCCTGTGAGGACCTTGGGGCAACGCAGCCAGGGGATTGGAGCAGGAGCTGAGGGGTGCAGCTGCCAGATTGCATGGGGGAGGGCAAAGGAGGGAGACTTGTGGGAGCTGCTGCAGTCCAGGTGAGGGTGTATATGTGGAGCAGCCCGATGGGAAGGTGGGCCAGTGGGATTGGCTGTTCCTGGTGGTGGTCCCAGCAGGGGAAGGATGTGTTCCTGGTGAGACCCTTCCCAGCAAGGAGACCCCTGCAGCCTACCCCCAGGGCCTGGGGCCGGGTGGGGGCTGCTGATGGTGGGTTCCTTCAGGCTGGTCGCTCCCCTGGGGTGTGGCGCTCCCTCACTTCCCAGGAGGGGCTGGTTGTCACCACCTGACCCGGGTTGGGAGTCTCCTGATGCTCAGGCTGGATTTCCCTTGTTCCTGCCCTGGGGGCAGTGAGGGCCACCTGCTGAGCTGTCTGTGAGTCTCCAGGTGGCAGAATCGGGCTTCCTTCGACCCTGGGTGGCATCTCCAGATTTTCGCTGCCTGGTGCCTCCCAATTCTCCTGCCCTTTCCACTGACCTTCTCAGAAGGTTGTTTAGTTGAGGCCCCCCTTCTCCTCCCAGGAGGGGGCGATGGACCTGCTGCGAGAGCTGAAGGCCATGCCCGTCACCCTGCACCTGCTCCAGGTGAGCCCCTGTGAGCCAAGCAGCCTGCAGGGAGCCAGGGATAGTGGTTCCAGGGTGCCTGGACCCGAGGCTTGGCTCATCCTAACCACCTGTTCCTGGGGAACTGGACCCCCTCCTCTTGTCTCTCGGCTTCTTGAGCTGAGCTGGCAGCGTCCTTGGGATGGGGAGGGACGTCGAGGATGGCTCTCGTGCCCCAAGTGGATCTGTAGCCATCCCAAAAGCCCTTCCCCGGCACTGCCGTGGGGGCCCGTGGAGCTGTGCGAGCGGGTGGGTCCCCGTGGGAGGCCCCTGACGCACCGTTTGCCTTGCAGTCCACCCGCATCGGGATGTCGGTGAACGCCCTGCGGAAGCAGAGCTCAGACGAGGAGGTCATTGCCCTCGCCAAGTCGCTGATCAAGTCCTGGAAGAAGCTCCTAGGTGCGGGTCAAGCGCCCGTGGGGCCGCAGTGGGGCCAGGGGCACCCCGAGAAGTGCCGGCCTTTCGCCGGTCAGCCTGTGCTGTCGTCGGTCGTTTGTCGTTAACTAACAGGTAGCGAGAGGAGTCTGGGCAGCGCCCGCCTGGCACCAGGAGCCCGCTGCGGACTTTGGGGCCCTCTGCGGTGCGGGAGGGTGGTAAAGGGGATCCCTCAGGGGCAGGGGTGGGGCTCTGCGGCTGGAGGCACGGCAGAGGGGGATCCGTGTCCAGCCGGCAGGCGGGGCTGGTGCGGGGTCCTGGGGGCAGAGGCCAGCGCTGGGTGCCTCAGCCACAGCTGCAGGGAGACTTCGGAGAGGGCTGTGGGTGGCAGGTGGCGGGCAGAACTGTCGCCGAGACGGGGAGGACATGGGGCAGGGACCCAGAAGGTCAGCTGTGTGTGGGGAGGGCATTCCTGTAGGACAAGGAGAGCGGAGAGTTGAGGCTAGGACTGGGCTGACCAGCATCGAGGGGGGCCGAGGTAGAGGAGCCCTGGAAGCGGTCTGAGGCAGGGAAGGTGTGGGGGCCGCCCTGGGCCGGGGGTGGACAGCCAGGCCATCTCTGCCTGGGGGCAGTGGGATGATTCTGGCTTGCAGTGGGCCCCCTTTGGGCCCTGGGAGGCCAGCGCCGGGCTCTGTGTGGGGGACGTTCACCTCAGGGAAGGGGGTGGGACCCCCCTCCAGGCCACAGCCAGGGTCCAGCCCTGCCCGAGGCCGGGGACTTGAGGAGGTGGGGGCTGCCCACACCCTCTTGGCCGGGCCAGCGTCCAGCCACGGCCACACCTGGCTCCTCCCCGGCTGTGGCTCTGAGGCCCCTGCCGGGCACGGCCTGTTGCACGTGCCGCAGCCACCTGGCTTTACCCAGGTTCCCGCCTTGCCTGTGGAGG
This sequence comes from Tolypeutes matacus, assembly GCA_026826555.1. NCBI lineage: Eukaryota > Metazoa > Chordata > Mammalia > Cingulata > Chlamyphoridae > Tolypeutes > Tolypeutes matacus. The sequence goes on along the minus strand of JAKSZT010054279.1, from coordinate 263,030 downwards.
CCCCTGCCCTGGCAACTTTCTGTGCCTTGGGGTCCCTCTGGGTGGATGATGTGGCCAGGGTGGGCAGGGGGGCAGATCTCAAAGGCCCCGTGGGCAGCAGCACCTGTGGGTTCTGGTGCCGGCTTGAGTGGGGGGACGTGTGGGGAAAGGCTGTTGGGGTGGTGGTGGCAGGACTTGCAGGGGCTGACATGTTGCTGGGGAGGGGACCCCCAGCAGCCCCTCGCACCCCCTGGGAGGCCCTGTAGTCCTCAGCATCCCTCTGACGCGTTCAGCAGCCCCTTGCACCCCGACACCCCTGGGTAGCTCCCCCAGCCCCCTTCCCTGGTAGCCTCCTGGGTAGCGATCTGCTTGCCTCTCAGCCTGGCTTCACCCTGATGAGCCCCCTATGAGTTCCCACCCACTCATTTCTGGTAACTGCAGATGCTTCAGACGCCAACGCGCGGGAGCGGAGGAAGAGCGCTTCCACCTCGTCCTCGAAGGACGCCCCCGACGCCAAGGACCCCAGGTAGCATGCCATGGGGCGCACGCCCCTGTGTGGTGGCTCGCGTCAGGCCAGGTGCCCTTGGGCCTCGGTTTCCTCAGCTGAAAAGGGGTGCCATGTCCTTTGGAGGAGCTGCTCGTGATCGGCGGCTACCTCTGGAAGGCCGTGGGGTCGGCTGGCCCCGCCCAGAAGCCTTCCTCAGACGCCCGTGTGGATGTGTCTGCTCACGGGCCTCGCTCCTGAGCCCGTGCACCCAGCCGCCTCTGCCCTGGTCTGGCTGCCACGGGCTGTCCCTGGTGTGCACCTTCCCAGCGCTTCCTGTGGCATGTGCAAGCTGAGGGCTGGCAAGCGGGCAGCTGGGAGAGCGCAGGAATCTGATTCAGCGAGCTCTGCGGTCATTCCCTTCAGGAAGTCCTGCTTCCCGCTTACTTCCTGCGGGACTCTCAGGGTGATGGGGGACATGGGCGTGAGGGCAGGGCCGGGCAGCCGCAGCCTGGCCCTGGAGGTGTCCTGCCCCGTTTTATGCCTCGTGGCTGGTCGGTTGGTCATCTGTGACAGTGAAGCTGGCCTTAGAGGACCCCGAACTCCATTACCCCACCAAGGCAGCTGATGTCAGGGGAGAGGTGTTTCAGGTGGACTGTGTGTCTTGGGCGCTCCGAGGATGGGGACCCCAAGACAGCAATGGTTTGAGTGCCCACATCTGCCCTGGTGGTCTGAGGCCAAGCAGGGGCTGAGGAGTGTCCTCGTTTGGGAAGTGTGACCAGAACCCACTGGGGCTGATTTGGCCAGGATGCAGACGGGCTGTGCCGTGCAGCCAGGCCCCAGCTGCCGTCTGTGTCGTCAGGCTCTTAGGTCGGGGGTGGGGGGTGTGGTCGTTAGCTGCGAAGCCAGCTTTCCTGTGCACCGCGCCCCGAGCAGGTGAGGCCCCTGCTGTAGCGGTAGTCGCCAAGGCAGGCCCCAGGCTGGGGGCACGTAGGCTGCATGCGAACCCAGTGGCCTGTCTCTTTGCAGCCGCAAGAGGCTGGAGCTGCCCAGGACGCCGACAGCCCCTCGGATCACCACTTTTCCTCCGGCGCCTGTCACCTGCGATGCCGTGCGCAACAAGTGCCGTGAGATGCTGACTGCCGCCCTGCGGACTGACCGTGAGTGCCCAGGGCCGGGGCCAGCCACCCGCGATGTGTGCTTCTGGGGGTCCTGGGGAGACCCTGCCCCTTTCCCAGCTCACTGCTGCCCACCTGGGACTCGTGCCCCTCCGGCTGCTGGGGTGCTGGGTAGGCAGGGTGGCAGGTGAGACGCACGGACTGCGTGGGGCCCAGGGACACGCCCCATGCGGCTTCTACCGGGCACGACCCCAGCGGACGTGGCTGGACGGCTCCCCTTGTAGACGACCACGCGGCCGTCGGTGCGGACTGCGAGCGCCTGTCAGCCCAGATTGAGGAATATATCCTTTATATGGGGCTCCTGGGTGGGGCCGGGGACCGGCAGGCCTGGTCAGGGCCTCAGGGCCCGCAGCAGGCCTCTGGCAGGACTGTTCCTTGACCGGCTGCACGCATCTTCCGGGACGTTGGGAACACGGACATGAAGTACAAGAACCGGGTGCGGAGCCGCATCTCCAACCTGAAGGATGCGAAGAACCCTGCCCTGCGGCGGAACGTGCTGTGCGGCGCCATCACGCCCCAGCGCATCGCTGTGATGACGTCAGAGGTGCGCCCCGCGGAGAGGGGCTTTGGAGTGGGGGGCTTCCACTGCAGGGAGATCTGGTAGGGGGTCCCGTGAGGAAGCGGGAGGTGGGCTGAGCACGCAGTCCCGTTGCCCCAGGAGATGGCCAGTGACGAGCTGAAGGAGATCCGCAAGGCCATGACCAAGGAGGCCATCCGAGAGCACCAGATGGCCCGCACGGGCGGCACGCAGACGGACCTGTTCACCTGTGGCAAGTGCAGGAAGAAGAACTGCACCTACACCCAGGTGAGTCCCCACGCACCTACACCCATGCCCAGGGGCGTCCCCACGCACCTATGCCCGCGCCCAGGTGAGTCCCCCTGCACCTACACCCAGGTGAGTCCCCATACACCTACGCCCGTGCCCAGGGGAGTCCCCATGCACCTATGCCCACGCCCAGGTGAGTCCCCCTGCACCTATACCCAGGTGAGTCCCCATGCACCTACACCCAGGTGAGTCCTCACGCACCTACACCCGTGCCCAGGGGAGTCCCCATGCACCTATGTCCTGGTGAGTGTCCCATACACCTATGCCTATGTCCAGGGGCGTCCCCATGCACCTGTGCCCACGCCCAGGTGAGTCCCCCTGCACCTATACCCAGGTGAGTCCCCATGCACCTACACCCAGGTGAGTCCCCATGCACCTACGCCCGTGCCCAGGGGAGTCCCCACGCACCTATGTCCTGGTGAGTGTCCCATACACCTATGCCTATGCCCAGGGGCGTCCCCATGCACCTGTGCCCACGCCCAGGTGAGTCCCCCTGCACCTGTACCCATGCCCAGTAGAGCACCCAGCACTGGTATTCTCTCCTGGATCCTAGGTGTCCTCAGGTGTCAGTCCAGCCCCATCTGCCCACGATCTCAGCCATGGAGGAAGCAAGCTCTTGGCAGGTGCTGGGCAGGCCATGCCGGCAACCTGGGTTCAGGGCCCAGGAACCCTCCGTGCCCAGCAGGCTGTGTTGGGCCTCAGCTTGCCCGTGCTGCTGCTTGGCTGGGCCGGGGGCTCCCCTCCCTGGCCTGGACAGTGCAGGTGTGAATGGTGCCAGGGTGCCGGCCTCAGCGTGGATTTTGCTCACTGTTCCAAGCCTCTTGGTCCCCATCTGAAGCAAGGAGTGACAGTGGCTTTCAGAGAGCTGCTTCCTGAGACCTCCAGTGCCTGGGAAGCAGCGCTCTCAGGCGGTGGGTCCCCCTGGCTCCGGCCCCACAGAGGGGGCCTCACAGGCGTGTTGTGGTGCACTGGGCTGCCTGGCGCTGCTGCGGGGTGACTCAGTCCCTGCTGCCAGGCGGACATGGAGGTGCTGGAGGTATCATGTGGTCACAGCTACCGGGCCGAGGATGGCACCCAGGAAGGAGACCTGAGCCCACAGGACAGGCGGGGCGTTGGGGTGCGCAGGGCGTGGGCACCTGCCTGCCCTCGGGCCTCGAGCTTCTCTACGGTTTGCAGTTTGGAAGTGTGCGCGTCAAGAATGGCAGCCTGGCCTGCTCCCCGGGGGAGACCTCGGCCCCCCAGAGGCACACACCCTGACGTAGGGCTCCCTGGGGAAGGCCTCACATCCTGTCGGATCTCTCCCCGCCCCTCCGCCTTGGACTGCGGGTGGCGGGAGGTGCTTGGGGCCCAGAGGCCCCACGAGGGAACGTCAGGGTCACTGGGGCAGCCTTAGCTCGGGGCACTGTGAGGCTGTGGAGATGGCCCCGCCCGGAGGCCGGACGACCGAGCGGCTTCCAGGGCTGCTGCCACAGCAGGGCTGGCTGAGAACACGGAGGAGCTGCTGCCACGGCCACCTCCTGCCCTGAGCAGCTCTGCCGAGGCCTGGGGGCGTCTCCTCTCACTGCTGCCCCCCCTGCAGGTGCAGACACGGAGCTCCGACGAGCCCATGACCACCTTTGTTGTCTGCAATGAGTGTGGAAACCGCTGGAAGGTAGTGTAGGCTCAGGTGCTCCCTGTCGTCTCTAGCCGGCCGGGCTCTTGGGTGCCTTGGGATGGTGGTGGGAGGCCCCAGGGGGTGCCCAGCCCCAGGCCCTGCCATGGTCACGGGGCCTCCATCCCAATCTTGCAGTTCTGCTGAGCCACCAGCGGGCCCGTCTGCAGCCTGGGCTGGCCGCGGCCCGCCCTCCGGGCTCCGTCACATGCAGCTTCTCTGGAGACCCACCCTCTGCCCCCGGCCCTCCCTAGAGGGTGGCGCCCTGCCCCCATCCCTGTCCTGCCTGCCATGCACCCTTCTCCTTTTTCCAAAATTATTAAATGTTTCTTTTTGCCACTCTGCTGTCTTTGGCTCTTGGTCCAGCCGCGTGGCCTGGCCCTGCCTTCCGTGTCCTCTCTGTCCCCTCCTGGCCTGGGTTAGTCTGCTGTTGGGCAGCAGCTGGAGGAGGCAGCGGCTCCCCATGGACCCTGTGTGACAGTGGATGAGCATTTCTGGGCAAGGGGGCTCTGCCCGTGTGTGCCTGCGGGTGAGGACGTGTGTGCCTCAGGCAGGGTGGGAGGTTGCAAGAGGGCTTGCCCGCCCAGATGGCAGCTGCCAGCCTTGGGGGTCATCCTTTGCTACATGCCAGGACAACTGTCCACCGAGGACCGGGCAGCCGTCCCCACTGCATCCCAGGCCCGCAGAGGCACTGCGGCCAGCACGCTGCGTGGCCAGAGGAGTCCACGGGTGCTGGGCAGGGCTGGGCCCAGGTCCCTAGAGGAGGGGTCAGGGCTGGAAGCCTGAGGCTGTTTGGGGAGGCAGAGCCCAGGGCTGGTCTCCACCTCGCACGGGGCACCCTCAGCCCCTCTTCTGGGCCAGGTCATGGTGCCAGCTGGCTTGATGCTCCAGGAGACCCCTGTGGGACAGTGCTGCTTCATTTCTTAATCCCTCCAAACATGGAATAAATAGAGGGACTGCTTCGTTTTAAAAATATCTTCAATAATAAAACATCTTATTTGAGGGGGAAATGGAGATAAATACGAAAATGCTTTTTTCTTTTTTTTTTTTTTTGATAAAACACATAGTAAGGACATGTTTCCAGCTTTAAAGTTTATAAACTTATAAAATAGAAATCAGAGTCCTGTTGTCTCCAGCCTGATACTGAGGCTCCGAGTCTGGTTCTGAGGTCCTGGGTGTGACAGTCTCTGGGTCGCCACGTGTTATAAAAAGTCGGGTGCAGCACTCTTCACCAAAGGCCTTTCTCAGGGCTGCTGGCTGTGGGAAGGAGGGGCTGGGGTGTGCTCCTGGGGCTGGTGAGCCAAAGGCAGCCTCCTGGGAGGGACCCTGCTCCTGCCCTGCAGGGCCCCCATGGGGGTGCCGTGGCCGTGGGGCGGTGAGGGCAGAGCCGCTTGGGCCCAGCTGCCTGCACGCTGCCCAAGCTGGACCTTGGAGCATGCAGGCACAGGCCTGGGGCTCTTCCGGCCAGGCCTGGCACCTCCCCGCAGCCACCTGTGGACCTGCCCACGGGAGGGGTCCTCAGCGCGTCCGTGCTGCCCAGATGAGCGGCTCTAGGCCTCAGATGAGGACTGGGAGGCCTCTCTGCGCAGCAGGGCTCGGAAGGCAGGCGAGCCCAGGAAGCGGGGGTAGGAGTCCCGGTGCATGAGCGTGTAAATCTGCAGCTGGGCGTCGTCGAACGTGTGAGCGGATGGCTCCTGCATCCTCTTGTTGATGCCCTCCCGCACGCGCGAGTCCAGGCTCACCTGCGGGAGAGGCCGGGCTGTCACGAGGGCCGCCGCCCTGCCCCTCCCCACGGGCCGCAGCCCACCCGTCCCAGGGGCCGCGCACCTCCTTGGGGGAGAGGATGGACACGTAGTCCTCGTAGATGAGCCGCGCCTTCTCGTCCACCACGTGCTGGTTGCCCTCGGCCTTGAGCTCCTCGCAGGCCAGCCAGAAGAGCATGTTCTCCTCGCTGTACTCCGTGCGCAGGAACTCGCGGAACACGGAGCGCCCCGCCGGGCTGCGCATCAGCTTGTCGAAGGACTGCGCCCAGCTCCGCGCCTCCTCAGGGCTCGGTGCCGCCCTGCGGGCAGGTGTGGCCAGCCCCGTCAGGCCGGGGCGCCCGTGCCCAAAACTGCCCCCGACGCGCGCTGCTGCATGTGGGCTGCGGACTCACCAGGCTTCACAGCTGGGCAGGGACTGCAGCTTGGTCTCCCGAGAGGCCCGCCACGCTCGCCGCCGCTCCTCGTTCCTAAAGGCAGAGAGAAGGGGTGCTGCACACGCAGGCACGGCACTCGGCTCACGGGCGAACGTGGCCCCGTGCGGCGTTAGGCACAGATGCAGGGCTCTCGGCACACAGGTAAACAGACGTGTGTGAACGTGCAGCACATGGGCAAACGTGGGTGCTTGGCACACGTGAACAGCCGCTGCGGGGACGGGCAGTTGCCGGAGCCTCTGCTCCTTCCGTGGTGGTGTGTCCGCCTCCCCCCAGCTCTCCCACCCTCCCACCTCATCCTACTCTTCTGTAGTTGGTGGTGACCCCAGCTTCTTGCCTTTGGGGGCCCTAAGTGCTCTGGGTGCTCCCCCAGCCTCTTTTACATCTCCCCCTCCTCCAGCCAGTGATGCAGTCCCCGCCCCCTACCCCTACAGCCAGAGCTCCCAGCAGGGCCTCATCCCGAGGACCGCCCCCCAGGTCTGGCCTGTTTCTCACTGGCCCCTACAGCCCACTGTCCACTGAGCACTCAAGGGGCCCAAAGCCGATGAGGGTCCCACTCCTAGAAAAGCTGCCCTCGCTCCCCAAGGGGCTCTGGTCCCATACGCTGCACGGCCGCCCCGGGACGGCTGTGTGATCTGTGCTCCGGCCCTGCTCGCGGGAGTCCCGAGTGGGGCGGCCCGGTGCCCCGGCTGCACGCGCACCACTGCCCCACAGCCCAGACCGGCCTCCCGGCCCCCACCTACCAGGAGCAGTTGCAGCAGCAGCACCAGCACAAGCAGCAGGGGTTGCGGCTGGAGGCAGCCAGAGGGACAGCTGGGGAGGCCACTGGGGGGCCCGCGTCATGACCGGACATTGAGGGGGGCTGGTCCGCCTCCTCTGGCCCTGTGTGCTGGGGGAAAAGGGGGGCTCAGGCCAGAGCCCACCTGCCCGCTGGGGGGGCACACTCCCCAGTGCATGACCGAACCCCCCCAGCTCGGGTCCATACCCCATCTCCCCCCAGGGGGAACAGAGGTAGAGGGGTGGGGGGTGCACCTGCTTCTCAGCCTCATGTGGGGTGGGCATGGATGGACAGAGGGGCTCCCCCAGGCTCCGTGGTGCTTGCTCCAGGACCCTCACCGCAGCGCGGAGGTCTGAGGAGAGAGGCCGAGGTTCTGATTAAGAACTTGTGACCCCAGCCCGTTTGCCCCTCAGGAAGGGTCCCAAGAGGGTCTCTTCCTCCCCCTTCCCAAGGTGTCCTGTGGGGGTCTGCTCCTCTGCCTCCCACCTCCAGCCTCCCCGCAAGGTTATAACAGGGCTGTGAGAGGGGCCAGGGTGAGTGGGGAGGGGCCCTTAGGCCTGAGATCCCAGGACCCCACAGGCAGTTCCGGGCACCCCCACCCACTCAGGCCTGGGAAGCCGGAAGCCTGGGTTCCTCTTTCTTGGTTTGCGGCAACCTGCCCCACCCCAAGGGGATCTGGGCCCCAGAATCTGGGCTATCAGGCTGGTGGATGGGGGTGGTGGCCAGACAGGGCTGCTCCCTTCCCCAGCTCCCTCCATCTGGGGTTTTCTGCCCAGGCAGGGGTGGGGGTAGAGCTGGGTGGGGCTGCTCCCCACCAAGAGTCCAGAAGCTGCCTATGGGCCCAAATAGCCAGAAGGCGCAGGCTGGGCCTGCAGCTTGGAGGATTTGAGTGAGACTGGGGCAGGGCTTCCGGATCGTGCAGGAGGTGGAGCAGTGGCCCCTCGGCCCTCGGTCCTGCTCGGTACGCTCCCGCTCTCCCAGACCTCCCGCCTCCGCCGGCGCCGCCCCCTTTGCTCGGCGCCCCGCGGCTGCCGGCACCCGCGCCCCGCCCGCCGCCCCAGGCTGCGGAAACCGCTGAGGCCCGAAGGGCGCGCCGGGCAGGGGGAAGCGGGGGCGGCGGCGCCGTCCCCGGGTAGGTGCCGCGGGGTCCCCGCGCCGGGGGACAGGGGCGGCGTTCTGCTCAGCCCCTTCCACGGGGTAGGCACGGCCGACCGCCTCGCCAGGCGCGGGGAGCGTTCCGGTGGAGACGGGTGGGGACGCGGAGCCCCCGAGCCGCGGCCAGCAGCGCCGGCGTCCCACCGGCGGGGCCGGGACCACAAGTGCCAGCGTCCGCTCGCGAGGGCGCAGGCCTGGCCAATCAGCGCTCTGGAGGCAGTTTTGAACGCCTCCCCCCACGCCCACCTCACCCCAGGTGAGCGCCCACCGTCCTCGGCGCCTCCCGGCACCTCCGCTACTGGGTCCTTCCCCACCCTCTCGCGACCCTTCTGTCTCAGCGCCAGGAAGCTCACGACTTGGTTCCACTTTATTTTCTTGTTTAATTACTCCCCACCCCCAGCCCGGGGCTCACGGACTTGTAATCCTGGATTCCGTTCCTGTGGGCCTCTGCGGGTCTCCCAGGGAAGGGATGGAAGGGTGGGGACTCCGGCGCAGATCCTGCCCGCATGAGTCGGGCCACCCCGCCCGCAGCTTCTGGAGCAGGGACGCCGGGCTCCCGCGGGTCGGACCGCGTGTGCGCCACGCTCAGTCATAAGCCTCTGGGGAAAGGCACAGCGTCTCCCTGCTCAGGCCCTCACCAGCTGTCCGCTTCCCCTGAGAGCTGGAGGGAATCCTCAGACTGGGTCCCACAGGCTCCCCGCAGATGGAGAGACAGAAGGCACCCCACAGTATGCCTTTCCCTTGGGGGGCCGAGATTCTAGGGAAAGGAAGGGGAGCGGCAACCTCTGATGTCTGGTGGCTGGACCCCAGACGGCGACTTCCCTAGAGCCAGCTCCTCCTCCTCTATCCATGCCCCCTCCCCCCAGTTCTCTGAGGGCAAGGCCCCAGGCCCTTCCCCTCCCCACCCCAGTGGCACCGTGAAGGCTGCCTCCCATTGGGCCACTTGCTCCAGCCACTTCTGAGTTGGAGGAGGGGCACCTGTTTTGGGGCACAGGCCAGGGTGCTGGGGGCCGAGTTAGGTACTGAGGTGGGTGCCAAGCCCCTTCTTTTCAATCCCTGTGGCCCTCAGGCCAGACTGGGGCCCCCTTGTGTCCTCGTGGGTGCCCTGGGCCGCCACTTCTCTCTCTGGTGGTGGGTCCTGGGTCTGAGCTAGTGTGCTCCTGCCCCTCAGACTGGCTTCTGGGGGGCTTTGGCCCCCAAGTATGGAATGGGAAAGGCTGTCTGGGCAGCTAGTCTGGCCTCCGGGGACAGAGGCTCCCCGGGGAGTGGTTGCCGCTCCGCTCCACAGAAGGAAAAAGAACGTCGGTCCCTGAGCCTGCCCAGTCCAAAAAAAGAATAAGAAAATGTGACAATCCCAGAAAAAAATGCCATGACCTTTGGGGAGGGGTGTGTTGACAGAGGAGCTGATTCCCGCTCCCTCTAATGCTACCTGTAGTCCTCCCGGGCTTGGCTGGTGGGAAGGGCCCCAGCCTGGCCCCCTCCAAGGCGGCCTTGGCCTCCCCATCTCGCCGGTGAGCCCCCGCGACAGGAATGGTGGGGGCGGCTCCCCACTCCCTCCAGGCTGAAGGTGCTCTTGGACACCGTCTCCTCCCTCAGGACCCCTTCCCTCGAGCCCCTAATGCCCCCACTCCCACCTTAAGAAACTCGCCATGGCGCCCCACTCACCAGCGACCCAAAGTCGGGGTAGGGGCGAGAGGGGCCAGGTTCACACTGGGCCCCACCCTAGCTGTCGAAGGGGCGTGCACTGCAGCAGGAGGGACTCAAGTCAGACACCAAGAGGTACCCCTGCGGCGTTCTGGGGGAAGGCCGGCGCCGGGAGCCCCGATCGGCTGGGGTCGGGGGCGCTGCGCCTCCCCTCCGTCTCGCAAGGTTGAGTGGCTGCCAGATCCAACTGGGGTGGGGGCGGGGGCGGAAAGGGTGTCCCGCCCCGGCCCCTCCCCACCAGGCTGCGGGGGGCGGGAGACGCGGAAACCTGGGTCCTTCCGGCCCCCACCTTTGAGCAATCACTTCCCCAGGCCTTGAGCTGCAGAAAAAGGGGAACCTGGCTGCAGCGCCCCTCCCCCACGCGCGGGGGGCAGGTCTCAGTCCCTCCGCGGCCCAAGGTCCACGTGGACCCCGAGCGGGGAGTCCCTGGGGTGCGGATCCGAGCGCCGGGTCCCGTGGCTCCCGCCCCCACAGCCCCGGGGGACGGCCGCCGGCCCCGGGCCGCGCGCGCACTCACCGGCCGCGCTCCCGAGCCGCTCGCGCCGCCGCCGCCGGCCCCGCGCTCCGAGGTCCCAGCTCGCTCGTCGGGGAGGGGGCGCGGGGACGCAGTGCGCAGGCGCCTGGGCCGCACTTCCCCAAAGCGCGGGGCCGGGACTTCCTCGCGCCGGGAGGGGTGTCCGTCCGCCCCCGCCCCGCCCCCCGCCGCCGGGCGCGCCCCGCCCCGCCCGGGCCCGCAGCCTCCGCCGCCTCCTTCCCGCCCACCGGGCCCGGCGCCGCGCCTCGGCCCGCGCGGTCAGCCGGGGAAGGCCCCGGGAGGTGGGGAGCTGGGAGCAGCTGGGGCTGCCACCGTGGTGGGCTGCGGGTGTAGCCGTGAGCCCCCTCTCTGCTTAGCCGGGCTCTTGAGGCAGCAGCGTTCATGCGGGGTGCCCACGACATCCCTGTCCGGCGCCAGGCCACCAAAGAGAGCCCCTCCCCACGGGCCCACGGGCCCCGGGGCCCCACAGGCTACTTCCCCCTCTAGGAAAGGAAAGGGCTGACGCGTGGAAACGCCTGGCCCCCTCCCCGCCTCTCATCTGTGAAATGGGGTTAAGAACTCGGGGCCAAGAAGGGGAGGCCGCGCCCCTGCGCTGGGCGCTGCTCTGCGCGCTCCTGCCCCCGTGGCCACACGGAGGCACGTCTGACTCCGCAGGTGGCCCCAAGATGTCCTGGAGTTGAGCCCACACAGTCCCCTTTGCCACCAGCGTCCTGTCCCTTTGGCGGACTCCGCTAAGTCCCTTATCCCAGCATGCGTCAGGGCGGCATGGCCCCTCGAAGCCGTGTCCGCGGGCCCTGTGCGCCGCCCCGCCTTTTCACAAAGCGCCTCCCCTTCTTTTCAATCCCTGCGCCCCTCAGGCCACACCGGGGCTCCCTTGTCCCTGTGGGTGCCCTGGGCCACCACTTCTCTCTCTGGCGCTGGGTCCGGGTCGCCTGTGCACGTGTGTCACAGAGCTCCGTGTGATGGAAAGGGCGTGGCGATGCCGTGGCCATGGCGTTCACTGAGCAAGTACTTGGAGTCACCAGTGGACAGACCAGCCCTGGAGTTGCCTGCTGGGTGGGCTGGGCAGGGGGACTGTCAGAGGTGAGGGTGGCTAAGGGGAGAAATGGAGCCATGGGGAGGGGGTTGCCGTGCTGAATGGTGCCCAGGGGCCTCGCTGAGCAGACTGGGAGGTGGCCAGAGCCAAGCTGGTGATGGCCAAAACAGCAGGCCTAGGCCTGGGGTGGGGTGGGGTGAGGGCTCTTCACTTCTCCCAGAGCAGCGGGGAGGCAAGGCTGGGTGGGAGTGCGTGGCAAGGTCAGGGGGCTGAGGTGGGGCCTCAGTCAAGGACAGGGGACCTGCAAGGAGCCTCGCAATGCTGTAGCACCTTCCGGCTGCAGTGCTGCTGAGACGGCAGGGGGGGTGGGGGGTGACGACACCGGACGGGGGACAGCGGCTGGGAAGCCCTTCAGGAGGTGGCTGCTGCTGGCTTTGTCCTGAGGGCAGTTTTGTTTCTGCGTTTTTGCCCACAACAGTACAGGGGCTGGACAGGATGGGCAAGCATCGGGCCAAGGCTTCCCGATGGGACTGGCCCTGGAGCACCCAACACTCCTCCACACTGCGCCTGCCCAGCCTGAGCAATGCGGGTGCAGGGGCAACTGGCCGTGGGTGGGGTCAGTGCACTTTTCTCCTCTGTCCACTGGGCTCTGCTTACCATCCTGTCGCAACTGCCCCTCTGTCCCCTCTCCACCTCTCCTGATGAGTCCTCCTTGGCATGGCCTCCTCTGGAAAGGGCAGATGCTCACAGGGTCCCTGTGACATGAAAGCTGGACTCCCTTTTATCTTACAGGGAGCTGCATTAGCTAAGATCACCCCCATATTCCAAAGGAGAAACTGAGGCAGGATAGGCAGTAACTTGTTCAAGGCCACATGGCTGGTGATGGTGGAGATGGGATTTGAACTTGGGACCCTCTGGCACTAGAGCTTGAGCCCCCAGCCCTGTGTCCATGCATGATTTCTCAGTCTCCAGGACATGCGGCCTCGGCCCTCCACTTTGCTTTACGCTTAGTGCTTTCGGCAGGGCAGAAGACCCCTCCAGGCCCTGCAGAAGTGTCCTCAGCCACTTTCCTGAACCCTCTCCCCGGGCCTGGAGACCCTGGCTTATCCCCCATTCCCTTCCCTGGTGTGGGGATCCGGGGACACCGTGTATGCCCACCAGAGACCTGGAGCAGAGGGCTCTCTGCCGGAGCCCATGTCTTGCTGGCCTCCTTAGGGTCTGTGTGTCTGTCTTCATCACTCTGTCCCTCAGCCACCCCACCAGCAGTGATTGGGTCCATGCCTGTTTGCTTGATGCAGAGTGACCCCCGCCCCTCTGGCGCAGTCCCTGTGTGTGAGGCATCCCGTGGCAGCAGCCCCATGGCCTTCATTTTTTTTTTAAACATTTATTTTATTTATTTATTCCTCCCCGCCCCCCCCCCCCGGTATTTCTGTGCTCACTGTCTTGCTCTCTGTGTCCATTTGCTATGTGCTCTCTGTGTCTGCTTGTCTTCTCCTCTTCTTATCTTCTCTTTAGGAGGCACGGGGAACTGATCCTGGGACCTCTGATGTGGGAGGGAGACACTCAAACGCTTGAGCCAGCTCCCTGGTTTGTTGTGTCTCTCCTCATTGTCTCTTTCTTGCGCCAGCTCTTTAGGCAGGTCAGCTCGCTTTCACCAGGAGGCCCTGGGAAACGAACCCAGGGCCTCCCACATGCTAGGCGGGAACCCAGTCACTTGATCCACATCTACTTCCTGCCATGGCCTTCATTTTCAAGGTGAAATGAAGCTCAGAGGAGCAATGAAATAAATGCGTTTTTACTAACAGATGAAATGCAGCATCTGATGTGGTCCTGGCTGCAGGGAGGTTGGCCAGGGCTGGCTGACTCCTGGACACAGAGACCGCCTCCCCCATCTGTCTGTCCCCTGCCCAAGCCCACCTTCTCTCCCTCCCTTCCTGATATCTTCCCCCTCCTTGCCCCTTGCCCATTTCTTTCTCCTTCTTCATTTCCCCAGAAGATGTACTGGATTCTTCCCAGAACTGCCCCTGATTTCTGAGCTCTACACACAGGTCTAGGCTTGGCCCTGGCCAAGGGCAGCAGCAGCCCCAGGAAGGGTGAAGGGTCAGGAGGTGCCGTGCTGGGGGAGGAGGGCTGGCTGAGGGGGCGTGGGCCTATCTCGTGGCCTGTTGAGCAGGGCTCCTCTCACGGCCCTAGGGCCGGGCTGAGTGCAGCACCAGCTGCTGCAGAATGCTTACGTGAGGACGGCACCGGCCCGGGCACCGGGGGACATCTGCCCCGACGCGCAGGGGCTCTGCAGGGCTCTCCGTGGGCTTCCTTGTCGGGATGAGCCGGCCGCTTCCTTCCTGTGCTCACGTGTGTGCAGGGGCGGAAGGGGTGCAGGATGGAGAGGCAGACCAGGGGGCCATGCTCTCTGTCTGGGACAGTAGGGGCCCCTCTCGCCACCCTGTCTCTCCACCCTCTTGGGGCGGTGTGAACATCTGTCCCGGACTGGCGACTCTCCAGCTGGCCATGCTTTTGCTTGTGCGGTCACATCCCCTGCATGGAATGCCACCCCCTCTAGCCACCTCCATTGAATCACCTGCCTTTTGGGGTCCCACTTGAGCCCCACTTTCTCCCAGAAGCTGCCCTCATTTCTGGGGGGTGTGGCTGTTGCTGAGCTAGGCTTTCCCCCCTCTCCTCCTCCCATAGGAGGCCCCCATGGACTTGCAGGACTAAGTTGCCTGACGGGGCAGCCTGGGATTGGGGGGCCCATCACTTCAATTCCCTGCTTTGCTGGGGGAGCACCCCACAGGGCCCTGGGAGAGGCAGCGTCTAGACTCTCTCCCGGGGGGTCCCGGGGAGGGAGAGCGGAAAGACCAGGGGGAGACCGGAGAATCAGAGCTTTATGTGGGTCGATGGGCTGCGGTCCGCGCAGCTCTGGGGCCCCGTCACCGCGGGAAGATGCTGCCATCGACATTCTTCTCCAGAATGGTCTCCACGCGCCTCCGCTGCAGGGAGAAGGGCTGGGGCCGGTGTGTGCGGGGAGGCGGCGGGCTGCGCTCCCCTGCCCGCGCCCTCCCGGGGCTTGCACGCACCTCTTGCCGGTCCAGGGGGTCCGGGATCCGTGTGGGCTTCAGCTGCGGCGGCAGAAAGAGCTCCAGCCGGATGGCCGCGCGGGCGGAGCTCTGCTGCTGGACGAGGAGCGAGATTTCCTCGGCCTGCGGGCCCCAGAGGGTCGCTGAGCAGACGGGGTTCGTGGCCCTGTCCCGCGGGTCTCCCGCAGCCTGTCTGTCCTGGCCTCACACACGCCCCGGTGGCTGGTCTGCCCGCTCCAGCGCCGCGTCCCTCAGGCGCACCCAGCCAGCCTGCCTCTCGCCCCGCCCCTCCCCCCGGGCGTCCCTCCGCGCCGCTCCCGTGGGTGCCCCGCTCACTGCGCCGCCTCCCGCAGGAGCCCCGGGGCGCCCCAGCCTTACCCGCATGCGGGTGTAGCGCAGCCGCAGGGCGCGGACCCGCCCGCGGGCCTCGGCCGCCTTGAGGACCCCGAGGAGCCGGTTGTGGCGCTGCGCGGGCAGCTCTACGGGCTGCGTCCACGCGCGGGGGTCGGGCATGCGGTCCAGCAGCTCCAGCGACTCGCGCGGGAAGATGGACGCCGCCGCGCCCACGTCCTCTAGCAGGTCGCCGAAGAGCAGGTGGCGGTGGCACTGCGCGGGGCTCATGGCCGCCAGCCCCTCCGGCGACAGCGCCCAGCCCGGCTTGGGGGGCTCCGCGGCGGGCGCCCGCCTCGCGCGCTCCTCGCGGGGCCCGGCGCCCGGCGCGCCCTCCGCGGCTCGCTCCCGCGGGCCCCTGCGCCCGGCCTCCCTCGCTGCCGCTGGCGGCTGCATCCTCCGGCGCTGCCTGGAGAGAGGGCATCCTGGTGTCGGCCCCTGCGTCAGCGCAAGGGTCCCGCGTCCCCCCACCAGGCCTGGCATAAGCCCCTCAGCCTGAAGCTGCCAGCCTCAGGACACACTTGGTGCTGGACGGGCTGCTCTGTGCTCAGGGAGAAAAGGCTGGTCTGGAGCGCCTGAGTTGATCCGGGCTCTACCCAGGGGTGATCACATGGGATCCTAGGTGAGGCCTCTTGGACCCCTCCCCTCGAAGTCACCACTGCTACTGTGCTCCCCCTTGCTTATCCCCTCCACATCTGCACAAACATCACCAGTGCCCCCCACCCCACCCACTGGCTGCTGATCTCTTCTGCCCCTCACTGGCCCCAGGACCCTCAGCCTCAAAGTTGGAGTTTGGGGATGGTGGGCATAGAGGACCCTGGAGGAAGCTTGGTGAGGGCTGAGGGTGGGTCAGAGCAGGGGACAGCTTGCTTGCTGCGGGGGGCTCCTTCCTCCTGCAGCCCCCTGCTGGGTCTGGATGGGAGAGGGAGGAAAAGGGTCCACAAGAGCCAAGAGAAGCCTGCCAGGGATCTCCTTAAACCCCACGGCTGCGTGGGAGTGGGCCCAGCTGTGGTCTGGACATCTCCCTGCGGCGCCCCCTCCCTCTCAGCTCTGGCCAGTAGGCCCCAGGCCCTGTCCCTGGGTCCCCCATACCCTGTACCTTCTGCCTTCTCAGGTGGGGGCCTTCACCTCAGCCCTGGACCCTCTGGGGCTTGTTGACATGGTTGCCTGGCGAATGGAGTTCCGCCCCTCCCCCAATCCGGGGCGGCCCGGCACAGTGGGGTCAGAGGGCCTTCCATAGCCCACCTGCTCCCTTCTCTGGGGTTACGAACAGTAGGGGAGGTGACCGTGGGCCTTCTCCCTGTCTGGCCTGGCCTTTCGGCTCCCACAGGTGGCAGCCCCAGACACACCGTTTTGGGAGCTGTGAGCCTGTTTTCCTGACTTGAGGGGTCCTCTGCAGCAAGGTTTTGGGGGCTGGGGACTCTGCTCTCGTGGTGGCTGAGGCTCTTTCTCGTGGGGTCCCCTCTGCAGCCCATCCTGCAGGGAGCCACTGGTGGTCACAAAGACGAAAGTGGGGCACAGAGCAGAACCCTGCATCTCTTCTAGGGCAAATTTGGGGTCCCAGACTTTCCCCAAGATCAGACCCGGGTTCTGGTGAACCCTAAATCTCTGGATTCTGAGTCCTCTTTTTCTGTAATTTCATCTATTTCTGCATTTGTTAATTTCACAATGTGTGTGTTTTATAACTGAGTTTCTCAATTTGTTTGTTCAGTAATTTATTCATGTATTCTCAATTTAGTCTATAGTTCATTAATTCATGTGCTTATTCCACAGTTTAAATCATGCTAAAACGAGTGCAGTAAGTCCACCACTTATTCGTGTATTCCTTGTTTCCACAGCCTATATCCTTCACTCGCCCTGAAAACCAAGGCTGGCCGAGGACCCTCACATGTGCTGGCTGGAGCCCCTAAGGGGGGACTGTCCTGGATTTGGGGGTGGGGATCTCAGCTGAAGCAGGAGACTGCTGACTGTTCCTTGTATTTGGAAACTTGGCCTCCTGGTGGAAGGGTGAACTAGGACTTGAGAGGCGCCCCCTCACCCCCAGCCTCCTCTCTGCCCCACCCCCAGGCCCAGTCCCACCCCCATAGCTCCCCCCCAGCCTCCTTTCTTGCCTTGACCCTCCTCCCATCCTAGAGGACTCCACGCCCTGCACAAGCTGTTCCCCTGCTGTCTCCCTCCGGCCATGCCTGCCCCTTGGGGTTTGCTTGTCCTGGTGCAGTACCAGCAGGTGCTTGAGAGAGATTCAGGTCCCTGGGCTGCCAGGTTTAGGGCGGCCCCCCTTGCAGGCCGCCTCCTCCGGCAGCCCTCGAGGACACATGCAGCCTGGACTGGGCCTGTCAGCCCACGCGCCCCGTGCGGCTCAGACCCCTGGCCTGCCTCTGTGGTGGCCCCTCTCTCAGCCTCCCTGGGTCTAGCCCAGGGGGCATGTGGTGGGCTTGCTGGCTCCTGGGGGGTGTCACAGAGAGCGGGATGTGTTCTTTTGTTGTCTTTCAAGAAGGGACTGTAGTTTTCCATTCTTTTTGTAGGACTGAGAAACTTTGCTTCGCCCTGTCCCCAGCCCACCTGTTTGTCTATGCGCCTTCTGCTCAGTGTCTTGGGGCCCAGCAACTGTGGGGGGCCTCCTAGGTGGGTTTCCCTCACCTGTTTTTGTGGCCAGGACTTGCATAGTTTTCAAGACCAGCGGAAATGTGGAGATCTAAAAGCATGTTTATTGCTGCCAAAGCTTGGAAATAAAACTTCACAATCAATAAGTTTTATGAAATGACTACAAAAGCTGCAACTCAGGACTTTTGTCTCTGTATGTAAATAGTATGAAGTTCAGATCACAAGGACAAGGTAATTTATTTAAGATGAACTTAAAATGGTTAAATTCCTTCATCTTCTCTAACAGCCCAGCATGGCAGCTTGCGGGCCTTGCAGCTGGGTTGCCCGGGGATGGTGGCACTGCGCCAGATCCGCCCTCGCGTCCCTGGTGGGCGGCCACCTGCCCAGGCGGCAAGGCTGGCTCCTAGCCGGCCGCCGGGCGTTTCTGCTCTCTGAGTCACCGTGGGTGGGAAGCGAGGCCTGTGGCGTCTGAGGGCAGCCCGTGTCGGGCTTCCGGTGCGACTACCAAGCCTGCGTCCTGGGGGCCGCGGGCCCCCATCGTCCCGGCGTGGCCCGCGTGGTTCTTGTTGCCTGCTCGGGACACGCATGCTTGCGGTGTTTAGCGTGTGCTTCTCTGACCCTGCTGGCCCTGAGGGACACATGCCCTGGGCCTTGCCCAGCCGTCCGGGGGGGCGCCGCCTTCTCCGGGACCCTGGTCTGACCCTTCTCTGGCCCTGGGGCAGCGCCCTGGCATTCCTTCAGCACCCGCACTTCTGAGGGCGGGGGCCATGCCTGGCGGTGCTCTGTGCTGGCTCCATCAGACACACTTAGGGGACACCTGCTGAGTCCCGGGCTCGCCAGGCTCTGTGGCACATGTGGCAGAGTCACGGCAACAGGCCGAGGCTGAGCCAGCGGGGGCTGTGGAGCGCCGAGGGCGAGCTGGGGGCATGGGGGGAGCAGGGCTGAGCTGGGCTGAGGGGGCAGGAGGCACAGAAGGGGGCACGGGTCAGGGCAGGATGCTGCCATGCTGCCCAAGGCCGCCCGGGAACCGTGTGCTGCACGCCGAGGGCGTGTCAGCTGAGCAGCACAGACCACGCGTGCGGCATCGGGGACATCGTGTTGAGGACGTGTCAGAGCAGGGCCACGCAGACCGTGGGATTCTCAAGAGCACACGCCCTCTGCGATTGAAAACATGCCCTGGGGCCCACAGTGGGGGGCCGGGGATGCCCTCTCTGCAGAAAGCGTGGCCCTGCGAGGCTAGGTGGGGCAGAGAGTAGGTGGGGCAGCCTCGGGCGTGGCAGTTACTGGCCACCTGGCCGAGGGCCCGAGGTCAGAAGTGGGGATGGACAGTCGGGTTCCACCGAGCTGGCGGGCCTCTCTGTTCTTCCTTCCTCTCCCCGCCTCTTGACCTGCCCTTCCCTTCTCCTCCCCCACCTTTGCCCCTTTTCCCTTCCAAACCCTCCCCCCTTGCTCCTTTGGGGCCTCAGGGAGGAGGTAGGTGGTGGACTCAGGTGGGAGGGGAAGGGAGAGGTCTGCAGGTGATGGGACTGCAGGTGCCTCTGCCCCCACCCCGGCCTGACCTTTAACCCTGGCCCTTGTGCTGTGGGCACCAGCTTAGGGCTCCTCTGTGCCCCTTCCCCAGTCTGTGTCCTGGGCTGGGAGGGCCTGGGATGGGCTGCTCAGACCGTGGCAGGCCCAGCTGGGGAAGGGGCGCTGCAGGAGTCCCAGCCTGCCTGGGTTCCTGCCCTGGGCTCCCAGGCAGCATGTGGGCTGCGAGAGCACCTGGAGGGCTGCACCTGTGGTCTCACTGGGTGCCAGAGCCCTCTCCCTGCACCTCCCGCCGCTGATGTGCAAGGCTGTCGTGTGGCCTGCAGTGCTTTGTGGGTGCCTTGCTGTGGGTGTGCACGTGTGGGGCCCACGTGCTTGTGTGGTTGGGGGTTTCTCTGCATCTCTGAGCAGGTGCCTGCGTCTGTTTGCCTGTGAGCCTCTGTGGGCCTCTCTGCAGGAATGTGTGCCTGTGTGCATGTCCCCATGAGCATGCGGCTTTGACGTGAGTGAGCCCACCTGTGTCTGTGCATCCCCGAGTGAACCCTGAGTGTCCCCGAGGCATGCCTGCAGTGAAGGTGCAGAGCTGAGTCCTGGGGGACAGCTAGGGATGCTGAGTCCTGGGGCATCGGCCTGCTCTGTCCTTTCTTTTAATCCAGGTATCCTAGCGACACTGCTGCCCGTCTCCTAGCAACCAGGCCCCCATTCTGAGGGGTAGATGCTCTGAGTAGCAGGGCGAGGTCTCAATCTCCTTCAAAGCCCGTGGGGGAAGAATGATCCCTAAAACCCAGATCAGGGATCACCCGCCTGGCCTTGACCTGTGACCTTTCATCTGAGCCGACAGTGCTGGGTGCAGGCTGCACAGCACTTGGCTGTGAGTGAGGCGCAAACGTTGCCCTGCAGCCCGGCCGTGGGGGGCTCCCTGGGCTTGCCTCAGCCCTCCCCAGCAGGCTGCTTCCATCCCTGCTGGGGGCCGCGGGGACCCCGCAGCCGTCTCGCTGAGCGCCAACTGCCTGCGGCTGCGGGGACCACGCTGCTGTGCCAGCCCTGCACGGGGAGCCCCGGTCGGCTCCGAGTTTGTCTCCGTACGGCCGCGCAGGCTTGTCTAAGCCGGGGCCAGGTCCGCGCACGCCAGCCTGGGGGGTGCGGGCTGCGGGCACCCCCGGGCCCTCACGCGCCCCTCATGTGCCTATCCAAGGCTGAGCCTGTGTGAGATGCACGAGTCTGCGAACGTGTCTCTCCATCTCCACCCCTCGTGCCTGAGCCTGACCGTGTCTGTGTGTCTGTCCTGTGTTTGTGTTCAAACCTGTGTGTGTGTCTATCCATGTCTGTGTGTCTGAGCCTGTGTGCCGCAGTCTCTCTGCCCGTGGCTCGTCACGTGTGTGCCCTGTTCCCCACAGCTGTCCGTGTCCTCTTGGGGCCCGGGTGGCCCTGGGCGCGGTGACCCACCTTCCCTGCAGCCCCCCCTCCTCCAGCCTGTGCTCCTCCTCCTCCTCCCCCCAGCTCCTGCCTGGCAGCTCGCAGCGGCTGCATCGACTGAGGAGAAGGAGCAGCTGCTGCCGCCGCAGCCCCAGCCGCAGTGCCAGCCACCCAGCACTGAGGAGGGGACCGCCAGCCCCACTCCACTCCTGCCCCGCTCGCCTGCCAAAGCTGGGGTCTCCACTGTCCCATCGCTGGTCCGAGGTAAGGCCCGGGCTGGGGGTGTGGGGGCAGGGAAGACGACCTGCGCACAGGCTGCGCTTTCCCAGGGCAGAGCTGGGGGAGGGGCAGGAGGGAGCAGCTGCCCTGTGTCCTGGGGGTCACAGGCCCCCTGGGCGTCAGCCCCTTACGTGTGTGTGGGCGTAAGGGCAGGCCTGGGCGTCTGTGTACACGTGTGCCCCTATGTCCCTGCTCTGTGTGAGTGTGGTGACTATGAGTCCCTGGGAGCGAACACGTCCCGGGGGTAGCTGCATCCATGCGTCCTGCGTGAGTCCTTGTCCTTGTGCATGCACACATGTCTCTTTGTGCTCCCCAACTGTGTCCACACAGTTCCGTGTCTCTGTGTCCTGGTGTACACACACGTGTACACATGTATGCCCTGTGTGCACACGTGTGCACGCATGTCCTGCGTGCACTCGTGCCTGTATATTCTCTGTGCCCATGTATGCCAGTGTGCTCCGTGTGCACACGTGTGCCTCAGTCTGTGGCTGCCCGTGGGGTCCACGTGCCCCGGGGGCTGTGTGCCGGGCGCGAGGCCTCGCTGGCGTGCCAGGTGCCTGCAGTCTCCGCCTCTCTCTGAGCCCAGGTGCTGCGGCGCCTGCAGGGCGGCATGGAGTCCGTCTTTCCTGCCCCGCTCTGGGAGGTCCTCTACGGCAGCCACCTGCAGAGCAACCTGTCCTTCCTGAGCCCCAACCACAGCCTGCTCCCCCCCCACCTGCTGCTCAACACCAGCCACGGCGCCTTCCTGCCCCTCGGGCTCAAGGCGGCCATCGTGGGGCTCTACCTGGCCGTGTGTGCGGGCGGGCTGCTGGGGAACTGCCTCGTCATGTACGTCATCCTCAGGTAGGCCTGGCCTTCCGTGTCCACCCAGTGAGCCCCCGAGGGTGACCCCTTTCTGACCCTTACCCAGAAGCTCTGTGGCCTGACTGGCCAAACCTGAAAAAGGGGAAACCGAGGCAAGAGGCTGTCAAGATGGGGTCTGCAGGGTGACTCTTCCTCCCCCATAAAATTCCTGGCCGTCCTGTCCAGGGGCTGGGGTCACCCCTGAGGCTCTGGATGGGGGATGCGAGCAGGGAGGGGCCCAGGCCCCGCCCCGGTCTGGGTGGCGGGCAGGGAAGGGCGGAGCTCTGTCCCAGACGGGCCGCGCTGCGCCAGGCCCGCGAGCCTGAGCTCGTCGGCTCTGTGAGGCAGTTCTTTTGTCAGCTTGCTCCTCAGAGGGGCAAGCGGGGCGCCCAGATCTCACAGCCCTGCGCCGGCCTCTGGCCGGCTCTCGCCCCCGGGCTCGGTGCTGATGTGTGCGACCGACTCCAGGATCTGCCTCGTGGGGGCCAGGCTGTGGGTCGCTAGGTGGCTGGGGCAGTGTGGGGGTGGGCCGGGACAGCTTCGCATGGAGGAGGCTGGGGGTGGCCGAGGCGGCAGGGCAGCACGTCTGGGCAGGGACAGGCTGGACCACGGCCTGTCCAGGCGGGAGGGAGCGCCAGGGGCTGGGACAGGTGCGGCCTGGCGTGCCAGGCGTTCTCCGGGTGGGCAGCAGCGTCGCAGCCCTGAGCTCCCCGGCCGCCCATCGAGCACCTTCGAGTTCCTGAGCCCTGTTTCTGACACAAGCGGACGCCGTGCGTCTCCCGCCTGGCCCTGCTGCTGTGTCCTGCCTCCTTGGCAGGCAGCGGTGTGGCCGTCGCTGTGTCCTGAGAGGTAACGGGCCTTGGAACCCGTTGGCAGCTGCCAGGCCAGCGTTGCAGTCAGTGAGGGCTCCTGGGGGAGGTTCCAGAGGCGGGGTCTGGTCCTTTCTCCCGTGAGTCCTGCTGCTGGCCCTGCACGCCTCCACTGTCCCGAGGTGGAGCTCCACTTCAGGCTCTGGGCCTTTCTGGGCATGTCCGCTCGGAGGTGCTTGGGGCAGCTCAGGACCTTTGCAGAACTTGTTAAAATCTTTGGTCCTTGCGTTTTAAGAAGCTCCCTTGGGGCCTCTGACACCGAGGGTCTCAGAGCTGACGCCTCTTGGGGTGGTCGACAGGAGGAGCCCCTGGCCCTTTGCTGCCAGGCCTGGCCAGGGTGGCCAGACGAGGCCTTTCCTCTCCCTGCCCGCTCTCCAGACACACCAAGATGAAGACGGCGACCAACATCTACATCTTCAACCTGGCGCTGGCGGACGCGCTGGTGCTGCTGACGCTGCCCTTCCAGGGCGTGGACATCCTCCTGGGCTTCTGGCCCTTCGGGAACGGCCTGTGCAAGGCGGTCATCGCCATCGACTACTACAACATGTTCACCAGCACCTTCACCCTGACTGCCATGAGCGTGGACCGCTACGTGGCCATCTGCCACCCCATCCGCGCCCTCGACGTCCGCACGTCCAGTAAGGCCCAGGCGGTCAACGTGGCCATCTGGGCGCTGGCCTCCGTCGTCGGCGTTCCCGTGGCCATCATGGGCTCGGCGCAGGCCGAGGAAGGAGGTCAGTAGGGCCCCTCCTCCCTGAGCTCCCCGGTGGCGCCCCGGCCCCCGCCCACAGCGCCCCCGCGCCCGCCTCACCCGTGCTGGCTTTCCCCCAGAGATCGAGTGCCTGGTGGAGATCCCGGCCCCTCAGGACCACTGGGGCCCCGTGTTCGCCGTCGGCATCTTTCTCTTCTCCTTCGTCATCCCGGTGCTCGTCATTTCCGTCTGCTACAGCCTCATGGTGCGGCGGCTGCGCGGCGTCCGCCTGCTCTCGGGCTCCTGCGAGAAGGACCGCAACCTGCGGCGCATCACGCGCCTGGTGCTGGTGGTGGTGGCCGTGTTTGTCGGCTGCTGGGCCCCGGTGCAGGTGTTCGTGCTGGCCCAGGGGCTGGGCGTCCAGCCGGGCAGCGAGGCGGCCGTGGCCGCCCTGCGCTTCTGCACGGCTCTCGGCTACGTCAACAGCTGCCTCAACCCCATCCTCTACGCCTTCCTGGACGAGAACTTCAAGGCCTGCTTCCGCAGGTTCTGCTGCGCGTCGGCCCTGCGCCGGGAGGGGCAGGCGTCCGGCCGAGTGCGCGGCATCGCCAGGGACGTGGCTCTGGTCTGCAAGACCTCGGAGGCGGTGCCGCGGCCCGCGTGACTAGGCGTGGACCTGCCCACGGCTCCCGTCAGCCCGCAGAGCCCGTCCACGCCCAACACGGAGCTCACGCAGGTCACTGCCGTCTAGGCGGACGCGCGCCTCGGCCCTCGGCCCCGGACCTCTGCTCGGCTTCCTCTTCGGTCTGGGCACGCTGACCCCAGAGGAGGTGGGCAGAGAACTGGGAATTTAGTGACTCCTAGGGCAGGACGACATGCTGGGGCTGCCGCCGTGGCTGCAGTCAGACTGAGCGGCTCTCCCGGGTGCGGGCTGGGGGCGGTGGGGACGCTGCCCGGAAGCATCCGCCTCGCTGGCGAGCACGCCGCTGGCACCCATGCAGACATCCTCCTGCTTCAGAGGACGCTTTCCTGGCCTCTCCCTTGCTGAGTCTTGAACTGGACGCTCAGCCTCAAGGCGGGCTTGTGCTGGAGGCATCCCGCAGCACCTTAGGGCAGAGTGCTGTTCGCAAGGCCGGGGTCCCGCTCCCCAGCCCCGTGGCCCCGAGTCTCCGCGGGCAGTGGCCTAGGTGTGGAGCTGCTGCCGGAGTGCCTGGCTGGAGTGTGTGGGCCCTGGCAGGAGACCCGGTGGCTCGAGGGCCTGCAGGCCGCTGAGGCGCTGCTGCTCGCTCGTCCCGGCCTGCAGCTGAGCGGCCAGCGCAGGAGGCTTCCAGGGGGAGCCTTTCCCTCAGGCATGCAGACGAGACCTCCCCACGAGCTCTCCTCCCTTGGTGAGGCGGTGTGGGTGGGAGGTGCTGTGTCACCCCCAGGGCTTGGCCGTCCTCCCCACAGCAGGCCAGTGTGCTTGGTCTTGGCAGCTCCGTGGGGCGAAGTCAGGGGCAACACGCCTTGTCTGGGGGTGGACGTCCCCCCTTCCTCCCAGGTCTCTCCCAGGTTCTGCCTCCAGGACGCAGGGCACCCAATGCCAAGTCGGAAGACCATGCACAGAGCTGGGGCTGGGGTGGGGTTTGGCAGGACCTGCTGAGCTGGGCTATGGAGATGCTGAGGGGGGTCTCTCTACCTCAGGGGTACCCCGTCCTGGCTGCCTGGAGAATCTGGTGGACTTTGCACATGTGCTCCCTGCAGATGATCTGGCGAAGTGACTGCTATGCTGTTCTCATGCCCTCACCCGTGAGGCCTGGGTCTGGCTCCTTGTGTCTGGAGGGGAGCTTGTTCCTGGGGGGATGGGGGTCTCTGAGCTGCCTGTGCTGGGGAGGCTCTGAAGATGGGGGCTGCCCGGGCTGCAGTTTCCTTGCCTAGAGGGGAGAACTGTGCGCTGTGAATTTCTGCATCTCCACGTATCTGTGCACGTGATAAGCTTGACGTCCTGTGCACGAGATTATCCCCGAACCGCTGGCAGTGAAGACGGGTGGTGACCAGCCCGCTCAGTGGCGCGGCGCCTGGGCCGTGCGGCGCCCTGCCCTCTGCCAGGGCCGGCGGGCTGATTTTTCTGGGATTAGCGCATGGGTGGGGGCGGCTGAGGGGTGCCGGCGGATGAGTCCTGCCCACCTGCTCTGCGTCCCAGCCTCAGGCCGAGCTCAGTTCTGGCTCCGAGTGGCCCAGGGAGGCTCTGACTGGGGGGCATGTTCCCTAAACAGTAGCTGTCGCATCTCTTTCGCCCCCCGGCTGCAGTGGCTGCTCCTCCCCGTTGGTCCAGAGGTTTCTCTCCACCCCGTTTCATCTCGGCAGAGCCCCCGGCCCTGGCCCCACCTCCCTTGAGTCGCCCCCAGGAAGGCTTTGCTGAAAGGTGGACAGTAACTAGACGGCCTGCTCTGGGGACTGGGGGGACTGTGAGGTGCTGACCCATCAAAGGCATCGCGGCTTCCGGCTCTCGAGGATCGCTGGCTCGTGAGGAGGGGGGTCCCTGTGCGAGGAACTGAGCCCTCCTGCTGATGGCTGAGTGGGGGAGCCTGCTTAGACGTGGCTTTCCCACCCCAGTCAAGGAGGCAGGGACCTCGGCCGACACCCTGCCTGCAAGCTCGTGAGAGACCCGGCCATGCTTCTCCCCCGTTCCTGACCCGCAGAAGCTGTGCAATAATGAACGCATGTGGTCTGAAGCTGCTACGGTTTGGGGAAGTTTGTTTCACAACATAGATAACTAATGTGGTGTTGTCAGGGAGGATAACAGAATGCCAGTGACATTAAAGGCGCTACAGACTGACTAGAGGAGTGGAGGGGAACGTGACGCACCTCTGAGCTGTGAGCATGACCAGGGAGGCTGGGGCATGTGATGGGGTGGCCCGAGGGCTGCAGAAGGCCATGCCCAGGCGTGCCGTGCCAGGAGCAGGCGCTGTCCCTGCTGGCAGTGCCAAGGGCCCTGTGAGGACAGAGTGATGTCGTGCTGCTGGCAACTTTCTGGGACCACCGGAATGGCAGGTCCTACGTGCCAGCTGAACAGACAGGTCAGTGTTTGGGTCACAAGGCTCCTTGAGCTTAGAAGGGTCATTGGAAGGCAGTGGGCAGCGCATGGAACCCAGCAAGGCTGGATCGCCAGACGTGGGGCCCGCTGGGGACCCCGGGGCAGTGGAAGCTGAGGCCTCCTCGGTGGTCTGCAGGGACCAGCCTCTGGCCCCGCTATCCCGTGTCGATGGGCAGCCTGCCGTGGAGCTTCTCCTGGCTGCATCCAGGCCCCAGGCCACCCCCCAGATGCTGGCCAGTCCAAGTGACAGAGCCCCTCTAGATCATGGGGTCCAGAGGCCCTGGCAGGGGGCCCTGTACCCCTGAGCAAAACCCAGGTCAGGCAGGAAGGGCGCGAGTTTCAAGCCATAACAGTACATTTTGTGGACTTGTTGGATGTGCCTCTGCGGTGACATCTGGCTTTGCTGCCCCAAGTTGTCCAATTTGTCACCTTCCAATCCTGCCCTGGGGAGGGGCTGAGGGGTCTCGACTGGAGTGTGGCCCTTGGGCCAGTCCCCCTCCGGCAGTCAGGGGCTCCTGGGTCCTCAGAGAGGACGTCTGTCTGCACAGTTAGTGCCTCTGTAACGCCCGCTTGCGGCTCAGGCTGCCTGCGTGTCCAGGACGTGAGGCGGAGACGGCCGGGCCCAGTGCCAAGCCTCGCTGAGAGTCTGCCTGTCTAGGGGAGGGAACGGGGTGTGAGCTCACGGGCTGTTCCCTGGAAGGGGCCGGTGCTCTTCCGGACAGATGCGCCTGTGCCTTGGTGGGAGAGGAAACGGGCTGGGGCGCTCGGGCCTGCGGCCCTGGAAGAGGGGGTGGCAGCTCTTGCAGAAGCCGACGTCCAGGAAGGCATAGAGGAAGAGGGTGAGGCACGAGCTGGCATAGCCGAGGCTGGCGGTGCCCGGGTGGGTTCCTGTGGAGCCAAGACGGAGGCCAGGTGGAAGGCGTCCAGCAGTGTGGCCAGCACCAGGGGCTTGCCTTCTGCTGGCCCTGCCCAGGGCCCTGGTGCCTGCAGGGGGCCTGGCACCGAGCATGCACAGATGCCTCGGGCAGCCTCGAGCCTGGTGCTGCAGACACAGGCAAAGGCGACGATGGGCAGCTCCTCGGTGGCGATGACGAGCCGGACGCAGGCTGGCAACCTTGGCTGCCTGGCAGTGCGCCAGGGCGGGCGGTGGGGCTGTGCACGCCCAGGGAGTGGCCTGTGCTGGTGGAGGTCAGCAGGGAGACTCTGGAGAAGATGCGGCAGTGATCGGCGGCCAGGACAAGCTGCAGCTTGGCATGCAGAGGGCATCGGCCAAAGCCACATTCAGGATGAACGCGTGGGTGCCACCTGCGGCTGGGGCACTGTCAGCCGGCCCCACAGGGGGCCGTGCACATTGCGGCAGGAGTGGACAGCCCTGGGCAGCTGGGCTCTGGGCGCCTGGAAGCCGGGAGTGGGCTGCTAACAAGTCCTGCCTGGGGCTGGTGGGGCACCTCTGAGTTGGGGGATCTGGGCAGGGGCCTCCTTGGGCTGGATTCTGGGAAAGAAACAACCGGAAGCTTTGGGGTCTGCCAGCACATAGTGGTCTCACAGGCTCGGGCTGAGGGTCAGCTCTCTGCTGGCCATGAGGGTGCGTGGGGTCCCTCTTCACATCCATGGAGGGCCATGGGGGGCTCCTACAGCCGCCTCCTGGGCAGCGCTTCTGCCTGGTCAGTTCCCTTCCCCATGCGCCCCTCCTCCTGCAGAGAAACAGCTGCTGGCCATCCCTTGGGGAGGAGGCTTAGAGCTGCCCACACCAGCCCCCCACCCTGGCCACCCCCCAGTGCACAACCTTAGTAAGATGGTCCTTTAGCAACATGCCTCCCAGCCCCAGGAATCTGGAGCACCTTCCTCCGGGGACCCTGGAATCCACCCCCACCCAGCTAGCCTGAAGCCCTGCCCACCTGCTCTCCCTCAGACCCACCTGTCTGGC
This sequence comes from Tolypeutes matacus, assembly GCA_026826555.1. Taxonomy (NCBI): domain Eukaryota; kingdom Metazoa; phylum Chordata; class Mammalia; order Cingulata; family Chlamyphoridae; genus Tolypeutes; species Tolypeutes matacus. Next base: position 234,814 of record JAKSZT010054279.1, on the reverse strand, counting down.
ACCCATGGCCAGGCGCCGGTGGCCTCAGTGGGTGTGTGGCGGCCAGTGCAGGAAGCAGCCAGAGTAGAGTGAGGGGGTGGGACGCCCACAACAGCCCCGGCGTCCCAGGCTGCCCATGGGGGCCGCCAGGACCCGCCCCACTGGCTCCCTGAGTTTGGCTCACCGTAGTGGCAGGGAGTGTGGGAGGTGGGGAGGGGGCTCTGAGCTGTGGCTGAGCCTGCAGTGGGCCCGTCTCGCGGCCATGTGGACTCACTGGCCCAGGTGCCGGCGCTCTGAGGACTCCCTAGCGTGTGTGCTCACGTGTGTGCCAGTGTCGGGGGTGTGTGCAGGGGCCTTTGGACACACCTGGGGCTGTGGGAGGTGAGGGCAGGTGGCATCTGTGGCCTCCGGGTGCATTTCTCCCTCTGTCCATGGGTCTCGGTGGGACCTCACTGTGCACACGTCAGTGCATCTTGTGTGCGTGCCTGTGGAGGTGTGTGCACACGTGTGCGTGCATGTTCGTGCATGAGCCTGTGTCTGAGGGGGTGCCTGGGGGGTGAGGTCTAGTGAGCCTGGGGGTTACAGTCTGGGGGTGCCTGTGCTCTGGGGTGAGGTGGCCGTGGAAGCAGAACTTGGTTGGCTGTAGACGACCCACTTATTTTTTGTGTTTCGTTGAAAGAGTAATACGCGTGCGATGTCCTTGGTGAGCCATGTGGGCCCCTCTCCTCCCCTGCCCTCCATTCAGGGCCCCCCAGTCCCACCATATGTCCTGGCTCCCCACCCACCTCCCTCCCCGGGGCAGGGAGTGAGCACAGGAGCTGAGGCAGCTCCCGCCAGCTTTACTGTGTCTTCCTGCGGGTGACCAGTCCTCACACACGTGCACGGACACACACAAGTACACACACATACATCCAGATGCACACACGTGCACACACACTCATGCAGACACACGCACACGAGCCTCTCAGGCCTGGAGTACTTGCATGCTCGTGTGTTTCCCTGGTCTTGGCTGCCTGGTGGGTGGAGACCCTGCAGGTGGGGTCCACTCTCCCTTCCCCCATCTCTGCTCACTCATGGACATGGGCTGGTGGCTCCAGGCTCTGCAGGGGGAGTGTGCCTGGGTGTGCCAGGCCGGCAGGAGCCTGAGAGGCTGGGCCCGGCTGCCTCTGAGCCAGTGACTGGGTGGCCAGGGACGCAGCGCTGACCTTCTCTGAGCATGCCAGACAGGCTCGCACTCTCCTTGGAAGCCGGAAGGAGGAAGGTTTTGTGCACGCAGGAGGGGGCTGTTTCTCCTGTAGACTCTGAGCCCCTTTTTGTGTCTGGGGTGCAGCTGGCCCCAGGGATGAGGCCCAATTTGGAGGTTCTGGATGACCCCCAGGTTCCTGCAGACTGTGGGGACGCCATGCCGGGGTGGGGTGGGGGAGGGGCTCAGGGCAGGCAGGAGGGGCCTGGGGTCCCACAGGGCCTCTGCATTAAACCCACTCCCTCTTGGGCCCAGAGTCTTTGTCAGGGACCCAGCAGGGTGCAGGGCAAGTCCTGCTTTCACAGGGCTGCCCTTTGGGGGCCGTGGAGAGACGGCAGATGAGACGAGGAAGTTAAGAAGCTGCAGTAGGAGGTGGGCAGCCTTGGGAGCTGTGGGGCAGAGGCGTCAGGGTGGCCCTTGCTGGGGGGTTGGGTGTGTGTGGAGAGGCACAGGTGGGCGTCCACGGGGCCTGACCCACTCAGGGACTCCTCACTGCCTCTCTGAGCCCCATGAAGGTGGTAGAGCTGGGGGGACACGTGTCCAGCCCTGCCTGCCCCTCCCCTCCACGAGCCACTCATGGGCAGAAGGTCCCAGCGCAGGGAACGCAGCTGAGAAGCTTTGAGCGTGACTTGAATGTGGCGTGATGACGGCTCCACTGTTTACCAGTCCCCAGACACCCTGAACCCCGACAGGTTCCTGGGACCTGCTCCCCTTGCCCCTGGGCCATGCATCTCAGAATGGTGTGCAGCAGCACATTTGCACTCCGACGCCCCCGGCTGCCCACAGTCCGATGGGGTCTCTCCCTGAGACTGTCTTCTGCTCACGGAGCCGCTGGGGTGCTGGGCCTGGGCGGGAGGGGCCGGGTGGGGAATGAGGGTCTTGCTGTGGTGAGAGCCTGGGTAGGATGGCGAGGGGGGGCACGGAGAAGGGATCTGGGAGGGTGAGGGGTGCTGTGTAGGGGAGGGTTGGGGGAGGCTGTGCAGCTTGGAGGGTGACTGGGGAGGAGGCAGGGCCTGACTCCAAAACTGTTCTGACTTCACCCCAACCCCCCCGGTCCTGTCCCCTGGACTGGGCCAGCACAGGCTGGAGAAGAGGCACCTCGGCCCTGGGGCCCCAGCCTCCCCCCTGCCCCACCCACAGCCTTGGCTCTGCCGTGTGCCCCTCCCCCTCTGCCCTGCCACACAGCAGCCTCCTATGCAAGCCAGGTGCTGGGGTGCTGGGGTGGTGGACAGGTAGACAGGTACTTCCCAGGAGGGGTGCTGGGGTGGAGGTGGCAGGGCCTGGAGAGGGCAGGGAGGCCCTAAGCTGAGGGCGTGCCTCGGTGCAGCAAAGGCTGTTAACTAATCCCCCACAAATCGACTTGCGTGGTGATAAGGGCGGCCTGGGCAGCCACCCGCAATTTGAGGCCGGCAGGTGTGTGTCCAGGTGAGGTGGTGGGCTGGTCCTGCCCGCCTTGGACCCTGGCCTTCTGCATTAGCCCCCCACCACAAACGGGGGCAGGGGGTGGCTTAAAACCACAGGAAGTTACGCTCTCACACTGGAACCGGGTGTGGGCAGGGCGAGCTCCTGCCGGGGCTCGGGGAGGCTCCACCTGCCCCCTGCAGCCCTGGTCCCCTAGGTGCCCCCGAGATTGCGGCCCCGTCTCTCCAGGCCCTGCTCCGTCCCTTTTCCCAAACAACCACGTTCACAGGCTGTGGGGGTGGGAGTATGGGCGTGTCTTTTTGGGGCCACCTTCAGCCTACTCCCCCTTCCATGCTGGCATTTTCTGGTGACCCTCTCCCACGGGGGCCTGTGCCGGGCACCCCCGAGCCTGGCTGAAGACTGTAGCCCTGGCCAGCCCTGAGCCTTTGGCCGGAGCCGGGGTGGGCACCACAGCCAGGGGCCCACTGTACTTGGGCCTGGGAGAAAAGCCCTGTGACCTGTGCTCTAGACCTGGCCGGCCAAGGATGCCTTTGTGGCCTGCGTTTCCTGAGGGATGAGACCAGGTAGAGCTTGAGGGGACAGGTCCAGAGGTGGCTCTATCCTAGTTGTGACCCGGGACGCGTGACCCGACCTCTCTGACCCTCTGTTTGCTCCTCTGTAACACAGGGTCATACTTTTCTGCCTGAGTGTGGAGATGATCGATCAGGCTGTGAAACTGAGGGCTCCGCAGTGCCGGCTTGTGTCAGGGCTCAGGCCCATCCCAGTGGCCTGGGTCTGGGGTCTCGCCTTGGGCCTGGGCAGCTCAGATGGACCCCTGAGGGGGCACCGGGAGGAGCCTCTGGCTGGGAGAAAGGGGAGGGCAGGTGGGCTGCAGGTTGCAGTGGGGGTGGCTTCCTGGAGGGGCGTGGGTGGGCTTCTTGGCCTGTGCAGGTGTCCGGGAGGTAGGAGGCCAGTGCTGGCCCTGCCGTGGGACCTGCCGTAGAAGGGCCTCTCCTTGCAGCCCGGTCCTACGGGAGGCCCACCTGAGCACCAAGAGGGCAGCTGTCGTCCCTAGGGCTGGGGTAGATGGGCAGCGTAGCAGGAGGATCAATCCCCTCCAGCTCCGAAGCTGAGCCAGGGTCTGCGCAATGCAGCTCAATGCTGACCCCCAGTGGCCAGCTCTGACCACTGCCCAGGACAGCGTCCTTCCCCTGTGACTGGCGCCTCCCTGCAGGTCCCACCCAGGTCCATCTTCACCCCTTCCTACTCACCAGGTAAGAGTGGCTGCCCCAGTGGTGGAACTTCTAGCCTGGTGACAGGATGGCAGATGGTTCCTCCAATGCATGTGGGGGACCGGGGGGGCAGGTGCTTGTCCCAAGCATTTGGGGCCAGTCTCTGCCCCCTTGGGGCTCCATTCTGGTGTGAGAGACCAGAGCACCCAAAATGCGATCTTTGTCCTGCTGAAGGTACGTGTTGTGACCTTGACTGGGAGTTGGGGGCTTCTGGGTGGGGACGTCTGGGCTGAGCTGCCCAGGGTGAGTGGAACTTGGCTGGGGAGGGGCTGGAGTTGCAGAGAGAGCTCATGTCAGATGAGAAGTGGTTCAGGGTGGATGGACTAAGGGAGGGGGTGAGGCTAGAGGGCAGGCGGGGACCTGGGCTTCACCCTGAGGCGGTGGGAGCCACAGAGGATTTTAGACAGAGCAGTGATGTAGCCAATTTGTGTTTCAACACAACCATGCTGGCTGCTGGATGGAAGGTCGATGGAAGGAAAGAGCCTGGGAGACCAGTAAGAACTGGAGCCGTTGAGGCCCCCAGACTGGGTGCCAAGGGAGGGGACTGGCAGTCAGGCCGTGGTGACAGAGCATGGAGGGGTGTGGCTTGGAGTGGGATGGTAAGAGCTGATGTCAGGAGGCCTGGGCTGGAGACTCAGGTCTGCTCTGCCAGCCACGTGACCTTGGGCTGCGTCACCTTGAGCAGCCTCTTCACCTTTGAGTCTTGCCTTCATTTTCCAGGGCTGCTATGACAAATACCACACACTGCTGACTTAAACAGCAGGAATTTATTGGTTCATAGTTTTGGAAGCTGGACTTCCAAAATCAGGTTCTTGACTTCCTCCTGGAGCCTGTAGCATTCTGGTGCTAGCTCTCTGCAGTCTTGGGATTCCTTGGTTTGTCCCTCTACCTCCTTCATATGGCTTCTCCTTCAGGCTTCAGCTTCTCCTGCTCTTCCCTCTGTGCCTCTCCCTAGGTCCCCTCTCTTTATAAGAACTCGTCATGTGGATTAAGGCCCACCCTGATTCAATTCAGCCTTCACAAGTAAGTCCACACCTTAGCTGATAACCTCTTCAAAGGTCCATTTAGAGATGGGTTCATATCCACAGGGCTGGGGCTTAAGTCTTAGACAAACCTTTTGTGGGGGACACAATGCAAACTGCCATAAGCCTCAATTTCACATCTGTGCAATGAGGGAAACAATACCTTTCATTTGTGAGGATGAAATGAGACACTGGTAAGTCAAAGTGCTCTGGAATCTGGGAAGCACTATCCCTGCATCCATTCATCATCCATCCATCATCCATCCATCCACCCATCATCCATCCATCATCCA
>JAKSZT010054279.1:214727-229574 GCA_026826555.1 Tolypeutes matacus | reverse complement strand
CATCATCCATCCATCATCCATCATCCATCCATCCATCCATCCATCCACCCATCCATCCATCATCCATCCATCATCCATCATCCATCATCCATCTATCCAGCCATCCATCATCCATCCATCCATCCAACATATTTATCTATGTTTGCCAGGCCCAGTGTTGGGCACTGGGCAGGTGTCATTTGTGAACAGGACAGACACAGTCCCTGTAGACTGTGCATTGGGGGAAGGTTGGGGAGCAGTCATGGATGAGCATTTGAAGTGGTGAGTGATGCTTACAGGGCTTTCTCTTAAACACAAAGGCATGGTCTCCGCCAGTTCACTTGGCATTCATCCCACCTCACTGCCAAGGATGTGAGAATTTGTCCTCTAAAGATTTCAGAGAACACAGCTGCAGAGTCTCTCTCTGCTGCCAGCTGGTCGTTTTAAGGCATTCCTTCCCTCATCATTCTATATGGCTTATCATTCTATATGGCTTGGAAGGGAAACCCTGCAAAATCAGATGACTGGGCTCTTCAAAAATAAGATGTAGATTTTGCCTCCAGAAAGGCTGTGATGGTCAAACATCTTGGGAAGGATGGTTTGCTGTTGGCATCCAGAAAATGTTCTCTGGAGAATGGTGTGTGGACTCTCCCAACTCAGGCCCCATCCCTGTGGCCATGGCAACCAGGGCTAAGGCTGCACCTCAGTTTCTTAGTGGGGTCTTGGTGAGGGTCACTTTACTTCCAAGGTCCATGTGCTTGTTTCTTCTCAGTCTTCTCTTGGTACTTGGGACCCTCAGAAAGCATGGCTGCTGGGGAAGAGAGGCAGGATGTGGGTGTAGCAATGAGTCTGGAGTTTTCCTTGAGAGTCTGGGGGCTGGCCCAAGGCTGTTCCCTGTGGATGGGTGGGGGGCGTTCTTTGGGGGATGTTCCTTGGGGGACTGTGATTAGTTCCTGCATCATCCAGCACCCCAGCTGTGAGCCCATGGGGGCTAAGCCCACCCAGGTTTGCTCCTGATGCCATCTTCTTGGCACCTGGGACTGTCCCCCACAGCCAGCGGGACCCTGGGAGCCTCAGACTGGGGACGCCTGCCCAGGTGTGCGCATTGACTGGTGAGGTGTGATGGAAGCCCTTTGGTCATGGGCCGAAGCCAGGAGGAGCGATGGGGTTCTGGGAAGATGATCTTTTCTTATTGGAAGTGCTGAGCTGAAGGAGCTTCAGCATCCACCTGGAGTGTCCGCTTTGCTGCAGGAAGTGGGGCCGGAGATCCAGGAGCACAAAGTGCTCTTGCCGTAGGTAGGTGAGTTCTCCTGGGAGAGGGAGCAGTGTGAGAGGATGAGAGGGTGCTGGGCAGAACCAGCCTGGGGAGGGGTAGGTAGAGTGATGGGAACTTCCCTGGAGAGCTTGCTGGTGCCTGGTCGCTGCATCGCGGAGTCGGGCTGGACAGGCCTCTGCCCAGGGCCTTGAGGCAGACGTGGCTACAGAGGTTTGGAGAGAGTCCTTGGCCGGAGGGGGACAGGCAGGAGGCTCAGGAGCCCTGGGAGAGGGGCTTCTGGTGGCCAGAAGAGCAGAGTGAGGCACAAATGTGGTGAAAACTCCTATGAGCTGGTTTATGGGGATAAAGCATCGCTCTTGCAGCCAGCTTGAATTAAGTAGTAAAAATCCAGCTTGAGTTTTATATCTCCAAAGCAGTATGATAATCTCAGAATTCAGAGCAGCAATTATTTCTCAACTTGCCGGTAATTTGTGGGGAAAAAAAAACAACCTCAACAAGTCAATTCTACACAGCAATTAAACCCAGGGTAAATGTGTGTACATGGGTTTAAACAGGAGGTAAATTTCCTTAATGGTGAAAATTAAAACTTCCATTAGAACTCTGTGCTAATCTTATGAGGAACATTTGTGTTCATGGAATATTTGCGTCCGTGGTTCTCTATCTTAGATGCAGGTTAAAATCACCTGGTCTGCCCAGGTTTTTCTAGTGTGTAGCCAGGGTCGAGAACCACAGATTTATATTTTATTTTAGCCATAGTTCTACTGACATCAAGATATTTCTAAGAAATATGCCCCAAGTTGCAGGCCCCTGGTCAGCATTCTCAACCGTTCTGGGCTCAGAGACTCTTCTGAGAATCTGATGAAGACGTGGGGCCCTCACCAGAAAAAGGCACAAAGTCCACACCCAGTATTAGGGGATTCATGGGCCCCTGAAGCCTCTCCCTCCCCACCCCTATAGATTTCATTCCACTGCCCCCAAATACCCATGTAGGTTTTATTAAATTATCATCCATGTTTTTCAGATTTCTTTATTTTTTATTTTGTTGTGGTAACATATATATATATATATATATAAAATGTAAAATTTGCCATTTTAAGTATATAATTCAGTCTCAGTAATTACTTTCACAATGTTGTGGTACAATCACCATCATCCATCACCAAAACTTTTTTCATCATCTCAAACAGAAACTCTATACCCATTAAGCCAACACTCTCAATTCTCTCTCCTAGCCCCTGGAATCTGCTTCTTCTAGATATTTCATGTAAGTGAAATCATACAGTGTCTGTCCTTTAGTATCTGAGTTCTTTCACTCAACATATGTCTTCAAGGTTCATCCATGTTGTAGCATGGACTAGCGCGTCACTTCTTTTTATGGCTGAATAATATTCCATTGGAGGTGTATGCCACATTTTGTTTATCCGTTCATCTGTGGATGGACATTTTGGTTATTTTTATTTGGCCACTGTGCATAGTGCTGCTATGAGCCTTTGTGTAAAGACTTTTTGTTTTCATATGGCAATTCTATGTTTACTTATTGAGGAGCCACTCATCTGTTTTCAACAGAAGCTCTTTCATTTTAAATTTCCACCAACAATGTATGAAGGTTCCAATTTCTCCGCATCCTCACCAAAACTTTTTTGTTTTGTTTTTCTTAGTGGCCGTCTGAGTGGGTGTGAAGTGGTGCCTCATCGCGCTTTTGAATCGCATGTCCCTAATAACTTCTCCTGTGCTTACTGCCCAAGTGTACATTGTCTTTGGAGAAATATATCTGCATGTTTATTTGCCCATTTTTAATTGGATCATTTGTCTTTTTATTGTTGAGTAGTGTTTTAGTTTTCTGGCTGCTGAAACAAAAACTGTGCTTAAAGAACAGGAATTTATTGGCTCACAGTGTTTAGGCCAGGAAAAGCCCCAAATCAAAGCATCATAAGGCGATGCTTCCTCCCAGGAGCCTAGCGCGCTGGGGCTGGTGAGCCGTGGGGCTTGGCTTTTCTGTCAAGTGGCAGCACACACAGCCGCCACTCCTGGCTCTTCTCGTCCAGGTTCCACTGGCTGAGCTTCTGGCTGCTTTGTGAATCTTTCCTCGCTCCGTGGCCTTCCCTGTAGGGCATTCAGGAATAGGATTAAGACCGACCCTGATTCAGCCGGGCCATGCCTTAACTGAACTAACTTCATCAAAAAGTCCTATTTACAATGCGGTCACACCCACAAGAAGGGATTAAGTTTAAGAACATGTTTTTCTGGGGTACATAGTTCCAAGCCACCACACGTGGTAAAAGTTCTTTATATGTTCTGAATATTTTGGACCTTATCAGGCATATGATTTGCAAATATTTCCTCCCATTCTATGGGTTATCTTTTCACTCTCTTGATAGTGTCCTTTGATGCATAGTTTTTAGTTTCGATGATGTACAATTTGTCTATTTTTTCTTTTGTTGCTTGTATTTTTGGTGTCGTTTTAAGAATCCATTGTAAATACAAGGTCATTAAGGTTTCCCTCTGATTTTTCTAAGAGTTTTATAGTTTTAGCTTTGAAATTTATGTTTTGGAACAATTTGAGCTAATTTTTGTATGGTGTGAGGTAGGGGTCAACTTAATTTTTTTGCATGTGTCCACCCAGCTGTCCCAGCACCATTTGTTGAAGAGACCGTTCTTTCCCCATCGAGTGGTCTTGGTACTCTTGATGGAAATCAAGTGACCACAGAGTCTAGTCACCTTTTATCTGAAAGGACATCAGGTCCCTGGGACTGAGAAAGTCTTTGGGGCTCCTGGGCAATTCAGGGAAACATGGTCCTCGAGGAAGGTCTCAGCTTCCTGCTAATGATGGCTGGCGGGCACGTGTGAGTAACTGGAAACCAGCGCTTAGGCCACACTGAGTGAGTGGCTAGTAGATGCTGTTATTTTCTGTTGCATCCCACATTGGGGCTCTGGTGGAGAGACCCATCTTGACCAGGCTACTGCATTGCTGTCTCAGTGGACCATCCGTGCTCCCCTGCGATCGGGGAACGTGGAAGTGTCGTGGAAGTGTCGTGGAAGTGTCATGGAAGTGTCCAGCTGCCCTATCCTGAGGGCCCGCGTTGGTGTGTGTGTCGGTGTTACAGTGTTACTGTGTGTATGAGTGTGCACGTGTTGGGGGGAGAGGCACATCCGGGATCTCAATCTCGGGTGTGGGAGGGAACCCTCCTGGCTTCTTCGTGCCCTGTTGGCCAGGAAGAGACAGTGCCACAGACTTGTGAGCTCCTGCCCACTGTGGGGTCTAGACTAGGCTTCCACTCAGCCACTCATAAGCCCAAGCCAGGGTACCCCGGGCCGGAGAAAGAGGGTCTGTGTGACTGGGCAGGACCACTCGCCTCAGCAGGAGCTGGGTGGTGGCAAGGTGGAGTTTTAGCACATTTGTCCTGGTCCTCTGGCATTTTGTTGTTCCCTCCATAAACAGCAGTGTAGGCACACTGCGGTGTAGACACACCGAGGGTGGAGGCATCGCAGAGTAGACGCACTGCCATGTAGACGCACCGTAGTGTAGACACGTTGCCATGTAGACGCTCCGCAGTGTAGACACACAGCAGTGTAGACGCACCGAGGGTGCGTGCACTGGAGGGGCGGTGTCCTGGCCCTGGTCGCGTCCTCCCTGGCGGCCCACCCTGCCCCTCCTCCCAGGCCCCCCTGCCTAGTCCCGACACCCCCCCCGGGGGTGGGCTGGGGTCCTCGCCGAGTTGGAGCCTGTGTCCTGGCCGGCACCTGGGGGCGCACGCTGACGTCTAGGTCCTGTCCCGCTCCACAGGAGTGACGTGGTGGGCGCAGGCCCTGGCACGCGACACGCAGAGGCATCAGACCACGAGCGGCAGTGTGGGAACTCTCACAGCGTGCCCCCAAATCAGAGCGCGTGGCGAACCGCCCTCCTGAGGGGCCGTGAGGTCTGATAGGTCTGATAGGTTCCGAAGGGCCCCCGACCGCGCCCCTCCCTCGGCTGCCTGAGGGCGGCAGCACCTCCTCCTGCTCACCTGGACCCTTCCCGCGGCTCTCGCTGGGAGACCCCATTGCTAGGGCACTGGAGGCAGATGCCAAGGGGCCGAGACTGAAATCAGGTCGTAACTGTGGCCCTGCCCCCCGGCAAGTTAGAATCACTTTGGGGACCTCACCCCCAGGGACTGGGGCCAGAGCCCCCGGTGTGGACCCCAGGAATGGGTGATTAAAGTATATTTTCGAATGTTCTATCTTTCCTTCTTTGAAAAGGGCAATACATGTGATGGTTCAAAACCAAACGCTCCCCAGGGGTCTCGGCTGCCGGGCCTCCCTGCAGCGTGGGCTCAGGCTGTCTGGCCTTCAGAGCCTTTATGGATGGCGCAAACCTATTTCAGCGCCGTGGCATGGCTGAGCCCGCCGGCGCCTGCAGGGCTGCCTTCGGTGTGGGCCGCCGGGCTGCAGCTGCACCTTACTGAACACGCCTCACCTTGCAGCATGTCTTAGGTTCCCGGAAGCAGACGTGCTGGGTCAAGGGGTAGAGGCAATCTTGATTTTGGAAGCTCTGTTGTCAAATGGCCCCTATGGAGCTTCCACCTCAGCGTCCTCTGCACCCTCCAGCAGGCTTCTGGTGTGAGGCCTTTGGACCTTACCTTTGCATGGCTCACCCCCCGAGTCAGGTGGAGCCACCTACCTGTTTCAAAGCCATTTGCGTCTCCTGCTCTGAACAGGCTGCTGGTCTGTGCACTCTGCAGCCCTGAGGCTGTGGGATGCCACTCAGACTTTCTCCTGTGTTGCTCTATTTTTGCCTTGGTTTGAGGTAATTTTGCCATGCAGTCTTTTTATTATGCTGGGCAATTAATCTTTTCTTTGACAGTGTGGGTGTCCCCCACGCCTTCTTCTAGTGCTTTTATGGTATGAGATCCAGGTAAGGAGTCTGTGTCGGTTAGGGTGCAGGTGGGAGACAGGGGACCCTCAAAGTGGGACATTTGAGGGGAGCTGAATAAAGGGAAAAAGGGGGGAGAATGCCGTTCGGGGTCCCCTCAGGCCCAAGAAGGCTGAGTAGGGGCTGTTGGCAGGAGCTGAGGCCTCTGGGTAAGGGGCCCCGCAGGGGGAGCTGGAGAAGAACCCCCCACCCCAGGTCTCCCTCTGATCTCCCTGCGACAGGCAGGCCACAGGTGCACCCACAGGGTGAAGGGGAAAGTGATGCTCGGCATGGGTGCCAGGCATGTCCGGAACCAGCACTCACACACGCAGCTGGGCAGTGGGGGCTCTTTCAGGAACTCCCAGGGAGCGTGGACCCAGCCCTGGGGGTATGTGGTGGGGTCTGGAGGGGGGAGGCTGAGGGCAAGGGCCTGTGTGGCCACCCCTCCCATGCTGCCGCCTGCCTTTCTGATTCCAGGGCTACCCCCAGCGAGCTTTGTGTCTCTCTTGGATTTTGTCTTTTGGGGTGGGAGGGGTTGGCGCTGGGCTGTGGGGGAAGGAGAATGCCAGGGAGGTCATCGGCATGAGTGGCCCCCTGGGGACCCTCCACTTGTCCCACCTGGACCCACAGTCCTGGTTTATCTGGGATGTGGGGTTCCTGGTACACAGACTTTCAGTTTTGAAACTGGGGTGAGCTGACCCCCCTGCTTGCGTGTGCGTTCCTGACGTGCTGAGCCTGTCGTGGCTGCCCCTTCTGGCTTAGGGCCCAGGTGTGTGCAGCAGGGGGAGGAAGCCAGGCCAAAATTCAACCCACTTCCCCTGCCCCAAATCAAGGGGGCACAGGGACAGGGAGGGCTTAGGAGGTGCATCCCAGGACCCTCCCCTCCCCTTGCGGGCTCATGGGTTCTCCCCTCTCCTTTGGCCCACAGTGTGGCCGCGAGGGCACAGAGGGTCCCAGCCCCCTTCTGCCTCTGTACAAGGCTGGCCTGCTCTGCATTTTCACGGCAAATTTGTTTCCAAGCCGTTGAAATTCTGAAAGCAGAGAAAATGCATTTGCTCCATCACCTTTCCGGATGTGACAAGTCCTATAAAATCTATTAAAGCTTTTAATGAAATCTCTGCTCAGAGCTGCTCTGCGAATGAATGTGGAATTGGAATTTAAATTAAAATGTTGCTTTTGTAGTCTGGAGGTTTTGCCGGGGAAGGAGTTAAAGGGACAGCTCACTTTCTGCCATCATTGGCCGGCCCTGCCGGGTGTGGGGGCCCTGCCCCTGACGGTGCAGCGGGCAGGAAGGAGGTGGTGGGAGGCTGGACCGGGCAGGGCGCGCAAGGTGGAAATGAGTTAGCACGCCCAGGCCCCGCGGCAAGAGGAAGCGAGTCCGGGGCCCGGGCGGCAGGGACCCGGGGGCTCTGCGGCCTCACGCGCCCTCTCCCGTGTGCTCAGCCACTTTAACGAAGCCAGAGCCCCTGCTTCCCCCCTCGCTTTCCCCCTCGCTGCCAGGCTCTGAGCGCCGGCTGGCCCCGAGGTCTCCCCTCTCCCCTCTGGTCTTGGCCCTCTGTAGTCCAGGGACCTGCAGGGCAGCCTTGGCCTCACACGGCTGCCCTGGGGGGTGGGCCGGCTGCAGCCACGGGCAGCCATGCGGGGGGACCCCTGGCGCAAGGTGTCGGTGCAGCCCTGCTGCTTCTCTGATGAGGAGCGCCACAAACACTTCTCAAAGTGTGAGGACGCAAAGGGCTGTGGGGCTGCTGCTGGCGGCCCCGCTTGGCCCCGAGGGAGCGAGTGTGGGCAGCTCCACGGGCTGAAGGGAAGAGCCCCGGCTTGACAATCAGCCAGGACTGGTCTCCAAAGAAGAAAAGGCGCTTTAAATCGACACGGAGAGCACAATGAACAGGAGAAAACGGGCAGCACGGGTTGTGGAGAGGCGAGCTTGTCAGATGAGAACAGAGGGGCAGAAATGGTTTTGGGCCCCTGGGCCCTGTCTCTGTCCCTCTCCAGATGAAGGGGTTCCTGCACAGGGTCCCAGCTGAGTTTCAGAGCCAGGAGACCCCAATATCTGTGGCCCTTCCCTTGGGTGGAAGCAAATGGTGGCCAGAGGGCTTTGCCCGCGCCAGCCCATGCCGTGCTCCAGGCCCCGTGCCCCCACCCGCCGCGGCTGGCCCTTCCTGGACGTCATGGCCCTGGCCCGCCCGCCCACGAGGAGCCCCCTTGCCCCACTCACGCCCACTAGGCACTGGGAAATCGGGAAGGTGGCAGAAGTGGGGCCCAGACAGTCAAGCCCAGCTCCTCGCAGCGCTGGGAGAGCCTGGCCGGCGCGAGCGTGGCTCGTCCGTGGCCGCGCAGAGTTGCTGGGAACGACAGAGAAGGGCATGGCCTCCCTGTGGGAAAACACGGTGCTGTGCTTGTGCTCTGCTGGGTTGTGCTGGGCGAGGGGACCCAGGCAGACCTCCACAAGAAAGCCGGGTGGGAAGCAAGCTGCAGAGAGCTCAGTTTTGTGCGGCCATATGAACGGGACGAAAACCATGTTGCATGTCGTTCCTGGATGTCTGCACAATGGGAAAACCGCAAACATCCACGGAGAGGGCACAGGCTGATCTCGGATGCGGCCCTGTGTGTGTGAAGTGCCCGTGCTTGAAAATCAAACAAGAAAAGATCGTGGGGGACGGCATGAGGAGGCATCTGCGCTGGGCGGGCAGAGGGGTTTAGGATTCCAGGCAGACTTTTTTCTTTTTAAACAATTTGTTGAAGTATTTCATTCATACATGAACATACATAAACTGTAAATGTTCAGGAAACATTGTGAACTTACAAAACAAACATGCATAACATCACACAGGGCTCCCACACATCACCCCCCCCCAAACACCCTGCATCGTTGTGAAACATTTGTTAACGAATCGTGAAAGAGCATCGTCAAAGTATTACTACTAACTGTAGTACGTAACTTCCTCCCCTATAAAGTTTTAAAGGATTTATTTATTTACTTTAATCCATTTCTACACCCCCCTCCCCGTTTTTGCTGTCTCTGTGTCCATTCACTGGGTAACTCTCTGTGTCCGTTTCCTGCCCTCTCTTCTCATCCTTCTCCTCCTGTCTTCACTGGGATTCGATCCTTGGAATCTCCAATGTGGGAGAGAGGCATCCTACTACTGCCTGTGCCACCTTAGTTCCTGGTTTTTCGGCGCATCTCGTCTTGGCTCTCCCTTGTGTCACTCTCCTGTTACATCATCATCTTGCGTGTGGCTCCCGGGGCCTGGTGGCCCACGCGCCTTCTATATTCCTCTTTTTTTTGTTTTTACCGGGAGGTCCCGGAGGTCGAACCCAGGTCCCTCCATATGGGAGACGGACACCCAACCACCCGAGCCACATCTGCCCCCTGTTATATCTCTTAAGGTTGACCAAAGATACCTGGAGTTACAGTCTTTTCCCATACAGGATGGTCATATAATAAATCAGGCTTAGTTCATCACCAGCATCCTAAAAACCAGACCTAGGGAGAAAAACTAGGTCTGGGGACACATGCATGGTTTCTAATACAGCGAATGTTTAGCCTGCCCTGGTTATCACAAAATCAGGACAGCGAGAATATTCGCATCAGGCAGACTTTTGTAGGAGGAGGTGCCGGGGAGAAAGGAGCGCCCATGGCAGTCACCGGGGCGGGCTGCGGTGGCAGCGATGGGAGGCGAGTCTGGTGCTGAGCCTCTGGGGCTGGTGCCAAGCCGGCCTCAGCCAATGAGGCAGAAAGAAGCAGAACTTCTGGGCACCTGGAGCTCAGGTGGCATCACGCCGGGGGTGACGAGAATCTGGGCAGTTGAGGCAGCGTGCTGCCCAGAGAGGGCCGGCTCCCCTCGTTTCAGGCCTTCAGGGATTGGGTACTGCTGGGGCTGGGCTGAGTGGGGTGGGGTCAAGAGGCTGAAGATGGGGAACGGTGAAGGAGCCCTTCCCGAAGCTGAGAACACACTTAATTATGTGCCGCGTAGATGTTCGTGAGTAAACAGAGAATTAAAGACTGGCCCAATCGTGAGCACTGTTTCCTGTGGCTCAACAAGTTTATAATAAACGGTTAAACTTTTATTTATGGCACAGCTGCTAATTGCACCATCAACATTTTTCCATCAGGCAGTTGCAGTTTTACTAATTTGCCAATCGGCTCATGATCCAGCTACGGATACTCCCTCTTCCCTAAGTCCTGTTGGGCTAATGAATCTCACCTGCAGTTGCTCTCCAGGGGCCCCCTGGCCCCAAACCCCTGGGGGGGCTGCCTTCCGCTCCAGCCCTGCTCACATGCCCTGGTGGCTCTGCAGCATTGGGGCTCCCTGCGGCCAGGTCTGACCGGCCTCCTCTGGCTCCTGGGCCTCACCAGCCTCCCGCGAGCCTCTTCGCCCTCTGCCCTTGATCTCAGCGCTCTCAGTTTGCCGAGACACCCACCACCTCTCAAAACTGAAACCTTCACCCCCGAGGCTCCCGGCGCTCAGCCCTGTCCTGCTCCCTGTCCTGCTCAGTGGCACCCCTGCAGGGGCTCCTGGCCACAGACTCCCTCCTGAAGCCTTGCACTGGGCCTTGCATTTGTTCACGCTGTTGTTTATTCATTAAAAGCACCGACTCGGACGCCTCCTGTGTGGGGGTGCCGTGGCTCCTTCTCCCAGACCGGTGCCAGCCGGCCACCTTCTCCTGCCCCTTCCCTCTGGGCAGGCCGCAGGGCCCGAGCTGGGCTCAAGCTGGGCTCAAGCTGGTAGGTGCTGTGGGGGTGACGGACAGCAGGCTGCCGGGTGGCGTGGGGGGCAGGGAGGGTCTTAGGACTCATATGCAGCGCTTTCGGTTTTGGAGCTAATTTTGGAGCCTCAGCATTCATGGGCATGTGTGTATGTGAGTGTACATGTGTGTGCCTGTGTACAGCAGGTGCTTACTTAGCATGGACGTGTATGCAAGTGTACACGCGCCGATGGAGGGGGCATGTGTGCACGCGTGTGGCATGCCTACGCCCCGCGTTCATACGTGCTTCTGCATGCACACGTGCAGGCGTGAGTGCATGCGTTTGTGTGCACGTGTGCATGTGCACCGTGGGGCAGGCGTGTGAGCACGTGGGCGTGTGCACACCTGTATGTGCTGCTGAGTGGTTTACACAGAACCTCAGACTGGGTCAGCTGGAGATTCCTGAGGCACTGTCAGACCTGGGTGGGGAGACAGGCAGACATGGTCAGAACCCGGGGGGCCTGCAGCCCCCTCCTCGGAAGGCAGAGCCAGCACATGTCAGGATGCTTCCAGTGAGGCCGAAAAACAGCTCTGGGCACAGACCTGGGCATTTGGTGGCTGGATGCAGGTGCTTGCCGTGGCGGGCCTGGGGGTGCAGCTGTGAGCCCGGCAGTGCGGGTGTGGACTTCAGCGTCCGAGGACCCACTGCAGGCCTCGGAGCTCACACAGGATGCCGGTGCCTGGGTCAGCCTAGAATTTTCCACGTGGACACGAGAGCGGAGACTTTGGGGCCTTCTCAGTCCGGGGAGCCCAGGGACAGTGAGAGGGCCCAGGCCGTGGTCTCTGGTCTCTGGTCTCTGAGAGGGGCAGAAGAACCTTCTGGGTGGCTGGCTTTGGGCTCCCGCCAGGCCCCCAGTTCAGAGCTGGGCTGAGCACCTCCTGTGGGCAGAGCCTCAGGAGAGGCCTCTGAGGGCCTCCCCTCGGAGCTGAGAACTGAGGCTCTGGGCCTTTGGAATGCCAAGCTGGGGAGGAGCAATTTGCACTGGGGCCTCCCAGGAGGAAAGGCAGAGACCGTTCCCATCCCACTCAAGCACCATTGGAGCCCCTCAATTTCCCGACCGAGGGGGCTGGTAGCGAAGGATGCCACAGTCCCTTCCCCACGGAGGAAGGGAAGACAAGGGGCTGACACAAGGCCTGGGGGTGGGAGAAGACCAAATCTGAGCATGCTGTGGGGCGAAAGCTGGGAGCCCCAAGACGTCACTTTGGGTCTGCTTCCCTGACAGCAGCCCGCACGGCCTGGCCCAGCAGAGGTCCCTGGGCTGGGCCAGGCCCTGTGCTCGTGGCCACTGAGTGTGTTGAGCTGGGGGCTTCGAGAGGGACGCGTGAGCTTTGTGCCAGGGCTGGGAAACAGCCGTGTTTGCATCCTGAGCTGGTGAATGGGTTGTTCGTGCCGCCTTCCCAGTGTTTCCTGGGCCCTTCTCCTCATGAGGTCCATGGGGGGATCTAGCCTAGGTCTGCTTTGAGGGTCTCCTGGCTGGTGGGGAGCAGACCTGTCAGAATTGCATCAAAATGGCAGGTGCACTCAGGAGCCCCTTGAGACCCCAGCCCAGGCCTGGTACATGGAGACTCAATGTTTGTTGATTGCTTCCATGAACTTCAAATTGGGGTGCTTGAGTGGCCTGGTGGGGGCACCTCTGAGCCCCTCCTGTCCACCCTTGCCTTGTGTCCTGTCCTGGTGTTTGGAAACTCACTGGCTTTGAGCCTGGCCCCTTCTTCCCGAGTCCACTAGCCCCAAACCAAAATCTGGTAGTGGGCTCAGGTTGGGCCCGGACTTGGGGGACAAAGAGCTGCCTTGGCCGGAAGCCCTGAGCAGCTCAGAGGCCATCGGGTGTCTGCTTGGTTGGGGGATGGGCGTCTGACTTCTTGGGCAGTCGGGCTCCCTCTTCCCCAAGACTGTTTTCAATCAGTTCAATTAGGACAACTTTAAAGCAATTAGGGAGAATTAGAGCCCGGCTGCTGCAGGCTGCAGGCTCTGCCCATCCCTTCTCCTCCCTGGCTGAGTGCCCCTCCTGCCCCCCAGCTTGGCAGCTGCCTCTGCCCACTCTTCTTTCTCCTAAGAATCCTTCCTTGTGCCCTGGGCTGGGGTTTCTGGCCTCCGCCCCCCATGCCTGCGCCCTCACCTTCTTTTCTCTCCCTGTCTGAGACTCTGGGACCTAGAGGGGGCCCAGGGAGGCTGAGGACACGGGCAGGAGGCTCTGTTCTGAGGAGGTTCTGGGCTCGAGGCGAGGGAGGGCACCAGCGACCCCCCACAAGTGGGGCTGATGTGGTGCCCCCATACCAGGGGTTGGGGCTGGGTCCCAGGGGACCACGTTGCAAAGCTGAGCATGGTGTCTGTCTCGGGACCTGAAGGGCCTCGGTTCTCCTCTGAGCCAGCCAGGATGGGCTTGAGAGGAAGGAGAGGGCTTTGGGGGGGTCGGAGTTGGCTGTGAGGTGGACCTCTGTGGTGCGGGAGTCTGCTGAGCTTGCCCTCCCGCCCGCCCTCCCTCTCCTTCTCTTCCATGCTCCTCCCTCCCCACCCCTCCCTCTCTCTCTCTCCCTCCCCCATTCCTCCACCTCCTGCCCCCCTCCCTGACTGTCCACCCCGGCTCCCTCACAAGGAAGAGGGGACCTTCTTCCCTGGGCTGGGCGCTGCGGCCCTGAGTGGGTTTGTGCCTGTAGCGTGGCTGCTCACGGCAGCTGCTCCCACATCTGTGGGGTGGGGAGTGTCTGCAGCAGTCTCCTGGGGGAGGGATGAGGCCAGCTGCATGCCCCCCCTCTGCCGGTGGTCTCGAGGAGCCCCCAGCTCCCTGAGAGGGCCCTGGCACCCCTTGCCTGCCCCACCCTGCCCAGCACCCCTTGAAGGTGTGGGGCTGTAGCTACTCAGGGGCTCCTGGGGGAGGAGGAGGACCCCTCACAGTGCTCCTCGGCTGCCTGTGGGGAGGGCTCTGAGCCCATGTGGATGGAGGACTGGGGGCAGGTGCAGCTGCGGGCTGACTTCGCAGACAGAGCCCTTTGTGTGGGGCTGCTGAGGCCCTTCACACCCTCCCCCCGTCTTCCGGCCCTGCCCCTCCCCACTCCCCCAGCCTCTCAAAGAAGGCCTGTTCTCTGGGCCTCCTCTGTGAGACCCCCACCAGCTGTGGCCTCCCTCAGATGTGTGCGGTCAGCAGTCCCACCCAACGTCCCCACATTTGCCCGGCCGGGCGCCGAGCTGGGAAGCACGATGACGAAGCCCCTCGCCCTCTAGCTGAGAAAACCCTGGTTAGCCGTGAGGCCACGCAGCTACCTGTCCCACTCCAGCTGTGACAGGGAAGGGAGCAGGGGACCGTGAGACCCTGAAGCTTCCCAGACCACGGGGAGGGGTGGGGAGGCCCGCGTGGCAGCTCCAGGGGACAGGGCATGACAGGAGCCTGGCCGTCCCCCCCGGCCAGGTGGTGGCTGTGGCAGCTCTGCTGCCAGGTGGTGGTGGGAGGGGCCGACAAGGAGGGAGCGGCCGAGGCTCCTGCGGCCGAGCTGGGGTGGTCGGGTGCCCGGGGGCGGAGTGGACCGGGTGGAAGCCCTGTCCCCACTCGTGAGGGGCTGCCTGGCTGCCCACACGTGGAGCCTCGAGTGGGCCCTGCCAGCGCCCGTCTTGCCTGGCGCCAAGGGCTCGCAGCTGGGCCCTGCTGGCCTGGGGCAGGGTGACCGCACCCGGGAAGCTTCTCCAAGCAGGGGGTGCCGAGTTGCACAAGGCTTTGGGGACTCACAACCCAGTAAGACCCCTAGAAAGCTTGGACCAGCCACAGCTTTGCCATGACCTCTGACCTTATGTCATTACTGTCTCAAAACAAAGTGTGTGTGTCGCCCCAACGCCCTCTCATACCAGGGCGACTCTCCCTGGGCTGTCTCCTGCCTCTTTCCCTCAGAAACCCGGGATGTGGCAGGAAGGGGGTCCCCGGGCTCACTGCTCCCACTGGGTGATGAGCCACCCAGGAAAGGC
>JAKSZT010054279.1:183784-206968 GCA_026826555.1 Tolypeutes matacus | reverse complement strand
ACCTCCCAATGCCCACCTCCACCTCCCAATTCCTACCTCCACCTCCATTTCCACCTCCCAATGCCCACCTCTACCTTCCACTTCCACCTCCCAATTCCTACCTCCACCTCTACTTCCATCTCCACCTCCACTTCCACCTCCACCTCCCAATTCCTACCTCCACCTCCCACCTCCAAGTCCCACCTCCACCTCCCACCTCCCACCTCCACCTCCCACTTCCACTTCCCGCCTCCACCTCCCATCTCTACCTCCCACCTCTCACCTCCCCTTCCTACCTCCCACCTCCCCGTCCTGTTCTGGATGGAGCTGATACAGGGTCCAAACCCAAGCTCCTCCGAGGCAGTGCCAGCTCCCTCTGCCCCTCTTTCCTGCACATCCCAACTTTCTGCCTGCAGGTCCTCTATTCCATATTGGGGTTGTAGCTGCTCCTGTTCCTGGAATTACCCTCTCCCTTCACCTCCCCAAGCCTTTCCCCCAAATTTCCTGCCCTGGGACAGGTAATAGGGAGTGGACCTTGCTTATTACCCGCCCTTTCTATGGCTGTGGACCGTGTTGGGGGGAGGCCAAGGTCCCACCAGAACTAACTCTCCCATCCAGCCCCCCACCAAATTCCAGGCCCCACGTGGTGCTGACAAACTCACCTGCAGGCCATGCTTCCTGGGGTCTGGTCCTACCAGCACTTCCTGTGGTTCCCACACCCCAGTGGGCCCAATACCTGAAGCTCCGATTACTTGGTGGCGGCGGGGAGGCGAGAAGGGGGCAAAATTTCATTCTCCTTCAGCTTCTCCAGTGGGCTGTGCTCTTCTCCAACTCCCCATCATGATGGGGGGGAGGCGTGACAGGGCTTCAGGAAAGGCCCTTCTCTCCCAGGGAGGGGGCACGCTGTGCCGTTGCCTCCTCATTCCCCTTCCCCGGCAGGGGAGGCCATTGTCTGGGGTCTGAGGCCCATTGTGTGGCAACAGGCGGCTCTGCGAGCCGCATTAATTTGTGATTATCCTCTCCCTGGCCCCTGATTGGCTGGATGCAGAAGGGGGCCCCAGGGCTCTGGGACCCAGAAGTTTGTGCAGCAACTTTTCAAGTGTGAAGTGACTCGTCCGGTTCCAGCATGAAGGTGTGCGGCCAGCCAGCCGGGATGACGCTCTGCGGGACCTTCCTGGGTGCGTACCTGCCCCCAGCCCGCCCCACCCTGCCCCATTCACATGGCTCTGGGGAGAAGCCTGAGGAGCTGAGGAGCTGTCTCCTCTCCAGAGTGCAGTGCTCTCTTCTGGGCAGCCAAGGAGGTGACAGACGTGTTCCCTCCTGAGCAAGGGCCAGGGACCCGTAAAAGCCAGGCACGGTCCCCCCAGCTGACCATGTGGCCTGCAGCTCGCCCACTGCACAGAGCCCTGTCCAGGGCTGCCTGTTGCCAGCTCGCCCTCTGGAAGGCTGGCGGTGGGAGCTGGGAGGGTGGGGGCGGCGAGGGGCTGAGCGCCTCTGCAATCCACCCTCCCTTCAGGTAAGGGCGAGGCGTGTCCTCTCATGCCCTTGACCTGAGTGTGCAACCCGGAATCTCCATCTGGGACTCCCTGGGGCTCCTGCTGCTCTGTGGCCCCATGCTTCACCCGCACCAAGGTCAGCGAGTGTGTTGGTGTGAAACACTCACCCAGCGTTTGAGCCAGAGTCTGTGTGTGTCCATAAGCGTGTTTACACAGTTCACAGTGTCAGATGGAAGGGTATGCAAGTCTGATGTCTCAGCATGAAACAATCTCACAATATGACCCAAAGTGTGTGTGTGTGTGTGTGTGTGTGTGCGTGCGCGAGAGGGAGAGGGTCTCGCAACCTGGGTGCAAAATGTGTGTGAATCTGGTGAAGAGTGTAAGACAGGCACACAGAGTCAGCCAAAGTGTCGGCAAAAGTGGCTCCACGTTTTGTTTGCTCCATCTGCCAGGGCCTGCCTGGGGCAGCACCCCCCAGTCCTCAGCTGCTCGTATACAGCATGAATGCTGAGCATCCCGCACGGCGCACACGGCCCTAATTGTCGCCAGGCGCCCATCTGCAGGGAAGCTTTCAGAGGGAGACAAGGAGACCCTCACCCCAGCTGGTCACCGGAGAAGGTGGTGCCAATTATAGATGCAGAAAGTTTAGACCAAAATTACTTGAAAGAGTTTTTATAAAGCAAATGAACTGACACTTGGAATGTCTGTGTGCAGATTTGCACAAGTAATTGCACTTTATTTGGAATGATCTTACCGGCTAAGCGACCATTAAGCCTGTTTCCCCAGCTCACACAAAGCACTTCCTTAGAGCCCGGCTGCAGCCATGCGTCCGTGTTTGCAACCCCTCCACCCGCTGCCCGGAATGCAAGCACCCACCAGTAGGGGAAAAGCTTGTGGATCTTCCCAAACTTAAAATTAAAAAGTCACATGCAACTTTCCTACAGATTTTTTATGAAGTAAAAGTTAAGGGAACAATATATTCCATGCTTGGTTATGGAAATAAATTTATGATTTTAAAAATCCTCATTATTTTTTCACCCATGTAAGAATTTTAGATTACAGCTTGCTGTTGCCCCTTACAAGCAGGGATCTGTTGAGTTTGGGAAGCTTGGGTTTGGGATTGCCTCTCCCAGCCCCGAGTTTAGCCACCGCTACACGCGGGCGCTGACTCCGAGCTCTGCAGCGAGAACAATGGGCGCCGCCGCGGAGGGCGCTGTCCAGCGTGCTGACCGCGCTGCAGCTGGGCCTCCAGCCTCCCAGGCTTCTGCAGGGACTGGCCGGGAAAAAGCCTTCTCTGCCCTGGACCCACTCCTTTGTTCTCTTGATGGCTCAGCAAAACCCACCTTCTGAACTGGCTCCTCTAACGGGAGCTCCCAGGGCACTAGGTTCTGTGAACAGACACTGATTTGAAGTTTCCAGATATGTCTGGATACGCAGCCCTGGGCAGCCTCAGGTGGGGTCTAGAGGTCCCGTCTCTGTCCACCAGAGCGTCTCATCTTAGGGAGCCCATTGTTATTCAAGGGGAGAAATGTTAAATGCTGAAAGACAAGCTTGTACAAATATAATTTCTGTTACCTAAAAAAATAATTATGCTACACAAGGTCTTTTTGTTCACATATGGATTTCTCTCCATGGCCTCCTCTGTTTTGTTGTTGTTTTCTTAAGTTTAATTATTACATATATGAATTAAACAGCTTTCACAAAACATTGGGTATTGTTGGGGAATAAGGCTGATTCAGCACCGACCCTCCCTTTGATTCTATCTTCGAGGTGGAACAATGGAGCTTGGGGCTGCCCTGAGTCTGCAGCTTGCCGATAAGGGTTTAATCGAATTTCTGAATGCCAAAGGTTTGGGATGTAAAATATCCCAGTGCTCACAGCATGTCCAGAGGAGATAGAAAATGGCTTTTCAGGAGTGCTCTCAACTGAATAAGCCCTTTTATGCTAATGGATGTGCCCTTATGAAAGAATAAAAAAAATGGTAGGCAGTTATTGTAGGAGCTTCAAACTGTTCTCATTTGGCTAATTAATATTTCATCTCAAGTTTGACCAATGTTGGTTTGTACTTATTTCTTCTTGCTCAATCTGAAAGATTTCCCTGCATTTTGTGTTTTTTTAAATTGAGAATAATATGTGTGTATGTGTGTAGATATAATATGCTTGCTTTTAAGATGAAGCCCATTGGTTTATATGTAACCATGACAGCACACACTGCATGTTAAAATAATTGCTTTTGGAAGAGGAGTTTTAGTTGATTTTCAAAACATACTCTCTTGGAGAAAGCTCTTTATTTTAGTTCTGTCTTCTTCATGTTTTTGGCGGCCTGAGCTCTTCAGTGCTAATTTAGTTGGAGGAGTTGTGTTCCTGCAAAATTTACCAAGAAATAATATTTGCTGTCAGTTGGAATCTCTGCACTGAACTTATGTGCCGAGATTTGTATTGAGCTCTCGACAATTCTGCGACTGTGGCATCTTTGCTCTCTGTCATTTAGTTTGCTTCCTTGTGCTTCACACGCTATTTCCAAACATCCTGATTATGATAATGGCCAACTCCTTGCCTGACTGACCAGGAAGAAAAGGGAATTGCAATAATCGGCAAGAACATCCTGGCTGCAGAGTGCTCTTCCTGAGGAAAAACCACATTTATCCCCAAGTGTGGAGAAACCCACAAAATGAGATGAGAAAGTGAGCCGGGCTTGCGTAAAGAGTGGGTGGAACTTCCGTTGTGTGTGTTATGGATTTTTCCTCTTCATTTTCATTGGTTAGGTCATTTCAGGCAGTTTAAAAAAGACTTGGGAAAAGACAGAACAGAAAACTTGAGCCATGCGCTTCCTCCAGTGGGGAAAAACTGTGTTCTGGCCAGGATGTCCGTGCCTGAGGGAGTCTCCAGGTTCTCTTTGAGAGGATTGTATTATTTCAAGAATTAAGAGAGAAAAAGAAAGTGTGAAAAGAGGGAAATGCTTTTTCCTGATCTATCCTTTGTGTGTCTTTTTTGTTCCTGTGGCCATAAACACCTTTTATGCACTTAAAAAATACAAACTCTTGAATATTCAGATGAACCGATATGTAGTACTGCCAACGCATCTGGGAAATAACTTCTGCAGTTCGTTCTTTATGATGAGAGGTCGTATTCCTAACCACCAATAAATATTGTGAAGCACTTTTGCTGTACCGTGCTAACCCAGGCATCTGTCATTCCCGGGTTGCTGCTATTAGGAATTATTGGACTGTACCACTGGCAGAGAAAGCAGAGGGGGGTGAGGATGGCAGTTGCAACCCTCTCTGCCCTTTTGTGTGTTTTGCATAAAAGAACCCCCAATCATGCTGCATATAAATTATGAGTCCGTGTGGGCAAAGTCAGGCTCCTTCTTTTGGCTGAGGCTTGGGACAGGGAGGTAAGGGTTTCCACTGGCCTGAGGCGCCTCTCACTCCCCAAGTCAGCAGATCCATCTTTCTGATGCTATACTGTAAATTTATTTCACCTCGGAGAGTAAACAGATATATTGGAGCCCCAAGGGTTCATGGGTAGCGTATTTACAAAGGAGCCTCCTCCGCCAGCCGGTGCCACTGCTGCTAATGAGAGCGGTCATTAAGTAAATGAGACGTCGCCGTGAGCTGGCTCAGGAGTTCGCGCACGGAGGGGAGAAGATATTTAATTGAAAGCGGCACACAGTCGTCCCCTCATGTGACCGCTGTACGGGAGGCAGCTGCTCCCCCCCAGTGCACCCCTCACCCCCCATGTAAATTTCATGATTGCTTTTCCGTGATGTCATTTTGAAAGAGGACAGACAATAGCTGTGGGGAAAGGTAAGTCAATATTATGTTCTTTCGCTGACAAAGGCAGATATCCAGTGCTTGGCTTTTCACCTTGGACCGAGGCAGGGCGAGGGCATGAAAGCAGAGTTAATTCTAAGAGGAAGGCTTTCTTTGCAGGAAGAGCAGGTCTGGGGATGGATTTTAAAAGCTGCTTGGGGGGTCTGAGGGCTTTCTTCTCCCTGGGATGTTTTCCTCCTCTTTCCCTGCCCCTCCCTGCTTGCTTGTGTTCTTGGCCTCTCTGAGATTCTCGCAGACATATTCTATGTCTGACAGAAAAGGCATTTAGTTGGGGGGAAAGCCTGGTTCCAAGAAGAGAAACTTTACGGGCATTTCTGGACAAGGCACAGCAGACGTGTCTGCGGCGTGGGACCCGGGCGCTGCACGTCTGGGGCGAGGCTGGCCCTGCAGGCAGAGCTCCCTGAAGCAGGCTCAGGACCTGCAGCTTGTCTCTCTGGGATTTCTCAGTGGTGCCTGGACACCCAAGGTACCGACTGGAACGTCCACGCGAGCATTGTGCCTTGCCGTGCCCCCTATTTCCAAACTTAAGGGACACTGCCTAGGGTGGGACAGGCGCGCAGAACTAGATATTGGCCATTTCTCAGTTTCTTTGCTCATTTTGTGATTATGGGGTCGGGGAGCGGGCTTGTCTATGGTGTTTGAGTAACTGGATTTTCATATTTAAAACTGAAAATCAGGGTTTGCAGAAAAGTCAGTTTAAGCTTTGAACAACCTAACGTCTGCAGAGGAGTGTGCTTGTGGCCGTGGGCTCTCTCCTCCAGATTCACTTCTTTATGAAGCAGGGAAGTAAACAAGCTGCACTTGTTCTCCGTGTGTTGCTGACGACCCAGAGCCCCTTGCTCTTTCTGTGTTCCCGGGGGCTTTTCTTGTCTCACCTTTGACGTCGTAGAGTTGGGCGTTTAATTTCTGGAACAAAACACCCTGAAGAGTGGGCACAGGAGCCGGATGTGGGCTCGGTCTCCAAATATGCTACCAGAATGGCAGTGATGAGTGCAATTGTCCTTTTGGGAAAGGGAGGCGAGGAATTTTGCCCTGGTGGTTCAATGAAATCCTAGAGAAATCTTAGGGTGCCTCTGAGGCTAGTGGGCGGAGTAAACAAAAGCAGAGCCTGAGCTGCCGACAGGAGGGAGGAGAGCATCCGAGGAGGACACACTTCAACTTTCCCCTCCAGAGGTGCTGGCAGAGCCTGCTCTGACCTCTGACCTCACTCTGGCCAGGGTGGGGGCTGTGCTGTGTCCTCACCCAGGGCTGCAGGCAGAGACCCCTGGGACCCAGGATTTGCCCTCAGGGCTCCTGTCCTGGGCCCCCGGGCCATGGTTCTTTCCTTCCATGTGGCCCAGGTAACTAATGGTAAACAAAAGGGCGGACAGCA
This sequence comes from Tolypeutes matacus, assembly GCA_026826555.1. Lineage (NCBI taxonomy): Eukaryota > Metazoa > Chordata > Mammalia > Cingulata > Chlamyphoridae > Tolypeutes > Tolypeutes matacus. Next base: position 200,288 of record JAKSZT010054279.1, on the reverse strand, counting down.
GGTGCCAGAGTGCTAGCAGGTGGAGGCAGGACTGGACCCGGCCCTGTCCCCTCCTCCCCAAGTGGTCCATTGGCAGAGGAGGCCAGATCAGGGCTTAGAGGTGGTTTTCTTGTAAAGAGAAGGAGGCACCTCAAGAACACTTCTGTTGCGTGCGGCCTGGAGCTTGAGGCCCTGGAGGGTCACCCCACTCCTGGGCACCTGTGCAGGTCACTTCAATGAGTGGGCAGCTCCTTGGCGGGGGGAGTGCACACTAATCCAGGAGACTGAGCAGGAGCTGCGGAGCGTTGGACAGAGAGGCCTTTCCATCCCGGGAACCCAGAGGCGGCTCGGGGGCTGTGTGACACTCAGGCATTGCCCACTGGTCAGAGGCTGCCCTAATGTCCAGAACCATGCTCCAGAGCCTCTCGGAAGATTCTGGAAAGGCAGCAGCCACCTGCTGCCCCAGATGCCGAGGAGAGCTGCCTCTGAGGCGACCCTGCTCAGGGGACAGAGGTCACTGTGGTTGCAAAATGGCTGCAACCATTTCCGGTGTTCAGGAAAAGGCCAGTGGGGTGGGCGTGCTGGCCGAAGGGTGCCCCCTGGGCACTGGCCCTCGGTCTGGCCCTGCTGGGCTGACGTGCAGCGGTGCCAATGCGGGGCAGCCTGGCAGGGAGTGGGGACCCAGCCGCCCAGGCGGTGGCACGGCCCTGTGTGGCAGGCACTCTTCCTGGTGCTGCCCGGAGCACTCCCCGCTCCCAGGCCCACCTGGGGGTCGCTGGGGGGATGAGGACAAGGTGACCCAGTGTGTGAGCACGTGGGCAGGGCGAGCAGAGGGGCTGGGGGCGCAGGCCGAGCTGCCCAAGGCTGGCGTCTGCTTGTGCCCCTGACAAAGTGCTGGCGCTTCGGGGCATTGCCGTGGGGCAAGGGGCAAATGGGGGGCGAGCAGGAGCCGAGCTGGGCTGGAGGGGGTGGGCCCGGAGCGACAGGAACACTTTGTGACACTGGACGTGGAGAGGACAGGAGGAGGCCAGCTGGGGAGGGGGTGATGGGACTGGCCTGGGCTTGAGGCCTGGCCGTGGCTGGGGAGACTGCATTTTACTCTGGCGTCTTGGACAGAGGAACTCTCCACCACTTCCAACTCCAGACCCCTTTTTTGTTGGCTTTTGTCTTTAGGAAGCGTGGCAGCCTGTGGGGGGTGGGGCCTGCTCCCCCAGCTGCCCATCGCCCCTGGAGGCTGTGCCGCAGTCCTCTGCTTGGACCCTCACTGCCATGCTCTTTCCTTGGGAACTCGCTCATGAATAAACCAGAAGTTTGTTGTCTACAGATATCATTTTAATGGGACTTTTGTGGCGTTTACAGGGAAGTGGTCTTTGCAAATTTGTATCATTAGGCCAGCCGGAAAAAGCTCTGTGTTTCCCAGAAGGAAAGAGCGCATTGCCCACAGGAGCTGCTGCCAGGGCTTTCCCCCCCCAGAGACCCCTGGGCTGCTCAGGGACACCCCCCTCACCTGGCCCCTGGCCTTGCCCCCTAGCCCAGTCCTGCAGAGGAGCTAGCTGGGGTTTGGGGACAGAATGTGCAGTCCATGGCCTTCGCCTGTCTTGAGGTTCTCAGCATATTTTCTGTCTTTAATGGACGGCTGAACTCCCCCAAATGTTACTTAACCCCAAAACAAAAATGAGGGAGAGGCATTTTCACTTGAATTGAAGTGTTTTTAATTTCAAGCTTCCACTGAACCTACTTTAGAGGGAGTAGATTAATAAGTACTTTCAAGTGGAAACGGCAGTTTGACAGCGTCTTCGTCCTCGTCTTGGGTTTGCTGGACCCACCTGGCCTAAGTTTGGAGTCCTCTTTCTGCCGTCAGGAAAGTGAGGAGCCCACAATTTTCTTGAGAGAAGAGGGGTTTGCTCATCAGCCCATCCCTTTTTCATTTTTAAATTTGCACTTGAAAAAAAAATGCAATGTTATTTTAATCATATGAAAAGGAAAGTAAATCACAGGGAAGTTTTAATCTGCCCTGAGCAAGGCTGCTACTGCATCTGCGACAGCCAGGATTAGCTCAGAGCAGGGACGAGGTTTCAAAGTGGTGGGCCCTGTGGTCTCCTCCCCTCCCCTCACCCCTGCAGCGTCACCAGCCCCCACCTTCACGAGCAGGAGTCTCCACGCACACGCAGGCACCTGGGGCGCCTTGCTTTACTGAGGCTTGTGTGTCCAGCGTGGCTGGGGGCTTCGTCTGGGGTCAGGAATGGTGGGGACAGGCCCCCAGAAGGAGGCAGTGGCCGCTCAGGAACGAGGTGGCTGATGGGCTCCGCACCACCTCTGGTGACAGGGCGAAGCTGGAAGGTGCGTCTAAGCCAGAAGTTTGGGAGGAAGAGAGGCTGCGCCACATGGCCTCAGCTGCTGGCAGATTAGCCCACCGGCTTCCACCTCACCATCACGCTTGGCTTCACTCCTGATGGTTTCGGCTCCGGGCTGAGGGCTCTGGCTGAGCCATCTGGGTCTCCTCTTCCCCCATCTTCCTGCCTGAGAAACCCACATTTGTGGAGCAGTGTGAGAAGGGCGATCTGCTGCAGCGGCAGCAGCTTCCCGGATGTACGCGGGTGGGTGGGCTTGTGCCGCCCCCCGGCCCGGTCTCCGGGGCTCCCCGACCCCGCACGCATGCCTCAGTTCTTCCACACGCAGACTCGGAGCCCACCACGGAGTCCTGTCCTTGGCTGGGAGGCACCTGAGGTCTCCTTGCTGGGCCGGGGGCTTGGCACACTCAGGTGAAGCTGAGCCGCAGGCCTCAAACGGCAGCAAGTGGCTGGGGAGGAGGGTCCCTGAGGCCTTCGTCCCGGCCTCCGTGTGGGATTTGCTGAGCTGAGGAGTTCTGAAAATCAAACGGGTTTTGCAGTCCTGCTTGTCTCTGGGCTTCCCACCGCCGCTCCTAGCGAAGGTGCCGCCGTTCCCCACCCGGGCTCGCCTGTGACACAGCGTGTGCTTGTGGGCGGGGCTCTGGGCGTCCCAGGGGTCAGCTGTCCTGGGGCCGCCAGGCTCTGGTGGTTCAGGGCTGCGCCTCAGTGACCAAACTGCTAACTGAACAGTTAGTTGGTCATCTGTTTGAGTGTTGGATTTTACAATTTCTCACACGTCTACTCTTACCAAAGTTTTCTTTAGACAAAAACAGGGACTTGAATTGGGAAGGTCTATGTACATTGAAGCTGGGTTTTCACTGGTTCATAGTAGTCCATGGACTATAAAATGGGAGCAAATACGTGCTTTGAGTAGAGAGGGACAATTAAGCATATTTGGCTGTTTTAGTCACTGTGCCTGGGATTGTGTTAACTCATTTAATTCTCATAAAATCCTCTGTGGGTAGACTTTGTTACTGCCTTGTTTACCTACGAAGGCTGAGACGTAAGGCTCTAGCTGAGGTCTGAAATACCCCTTCCTCTCTCAGGTCCAGCCAGCACCCCAAACCCAGAGGGCCTGTCCTCAGACAATACTGCCTGCAACTTGTCTGCCATGACCCTTTCTCAGGTCCCCAGTCTGACCCCCACCTGCCTTCTCCAGCCCAGGTTACCCCAAGATCCCTAAACATGCTTCCTCTCACCTGCAGTTGGAATTTTACACCTGCCTCCAGGCTTAGCACAAAGGCTGCTCTGGGGGGCTCCATGACATCACTCAGGCACTCAGGCTGACTTGTGGCTGCCTCGTGGCTGCCTCGTGCACCTTTCCAGGCACGTCTACTGCCACGAGGCCCCAGGCCTAACGTGTCCTGCAGGCCCGGCCCGGGGAGCCTCCAGCGACTTTGGTTTCAGTGCAGGGGCGATTGCCTGGGCTGCCCTGGTACGCAAGGCAGGGGCCTTCAGTGTTGGAGGCAGAAGTTTTAATTGTAGGCTTTGAGGTAATAGCAGGTGGAAGAAAGAACTACTAAATGCTCAGCTGAAGAATGTTCAGTTCTGAGTTTCCCTCTGTTATCTGCTTCTTGAAGCTGGTTCTGGTGAAGGGAGCTCTCATCTGTACAGGCTGATGATCTCAGCTGGAGAGGCTCCTCTTTTTCCAGGGCTTTGATTTTGTTTTGTCGAGATTATTCAGCTCTGTGTGTGACCCCAAAGCCCACACTCTGGTTCTAGCCTTCGGCCCGTCCTGACCCAGCTGTGTTGGCTCCCAGAGGGCTCGTTGCTGAGAGGTGGGTGCCTCATAATTTTCACGAGTGAAGCACTGCGAGCTTCCTGCCTTCTCCTGGAAAAGCCACTCAGGTCGGCAGAGAAGCCCTGGAAGGCTTTGGGGGCCTTCCACTCCGGAGGGAAAAGAAAAGCAAATCTGGTTGTCTGAGTTGTGCCCTGCAAGCTTTGCAACCTCCTGAGAGGGCTCAGAGCTGGTGGTGAGGACACGGCACTTGAGGCACTTTGTCTGCAGGATCCCCTCCCTGGGCCCTGCCCGAGGCCTGGACTCAGCCACGCAGCCCCGAAGCTCTGAGCTGGCTGGCTCAGCCCCCGGGTTTGCAGTTCTCCCAAGGGTCCGAGCTTTCTGGCGTTCTGACGAGCCTGGATTCGTTTTGACGTGGGAATCCTGAGTCCAGCTCCTTCCTGGGGCTGCGTAATGTGCTAGCCCCTCCCCTGCCCACCCTTCCTGTAGAAGCCCAGGTCACCGGGGGCTGGGCAGCTACCTGGGACTATAGGACAAGTTCTGCTCTCTCCAAATTCAGCTCAGAGCATGGCTTCCCGATGGGGAAATAAGCATGGTTGATGCCCTCCTCCCTAGCATTTCCGCGCCTAAAGGGGAGCAGATTGGGATGTTGCTGGGTGGTGCCAGGAGGCAGCCGGGGCCACCCCCTGGACACAGCTATCCCCCTGGCCGTGCAGCTTTCGTGCCAGGGCTGAAGCCGCACAGCCCAGAGCGGTGCTGTGCTCTTCCCAGGAGGGGAGGGCTGGCGTGGGGGCAGGGAGCATAGACCTGTTGCCACAGGGCACTGGGCTTATGCCAGCAGGCCTGCCCAAGTGTCCTGCTGGCTGCAGCAGTCAGGGCCGGAGCCCTGGGCACCCCAGGCTGGCTCCTGTTCTGCACCACAGACCCTAAAGGGAGGCTAGGGGTGCTTATCCCAGTGGCAGCCTGTTCTCATCTGACTACCTTCCAGGACCAAGTGAGGTTTCTGCAAAGAGGGAAGTAGACCAGGAGAGAAGTTTCCGGAACTCAGGGATGAGGGATGCTGAGAAAAGGTTCCAGAGGAAGCCTCCTCTTGATACCCAAAGACCCAGAGGAGGGCTGCCTTGGGAAGCCAGCCTGCGGGTGCTGGCCGTGGCTATTTTGGGGACCCTGGGCCATGGTGCAGGACCACGGGGGCCTGGGGGAGGAGGTTTGGGTGGATGGCGCCCACCCAGTCCTTCCCCCTGGCTTTGTGCAACCCCAGGACTCAAACAAAGGTGCTTGGGTGTGCCTGGTGTAAAGAGGCGTGTGCCAAAAAGGTTCAGACCATCTGAAGCCACAGGGCTCTTGCTCAGGGAGGGGCATGTGTTCCCCTTGCCACCCCAGAAGGCTTTGCTGAGCACCTAGTTTGTGCCAGGCCCCAGGCCGGCCTCGAGGTGCAGCAGCCAACAGGCCCCGGGGGACAGACGGACCCTGCTGTGGGGGCATTGCAAGGCATCTGGGGCCCGGCGGGCAGGTCGGCCATAGGGCCATGTGGGGGGGCCTGGCTGCCCGGCGTGGTCAGGGGAGGGGGGACCCCCCACCCCAGTGCCTGCAGCAGGTCCCTGAGTCCAGATGATGGGAGGCCTGGACCGCCGGGTCTGGTGTGGCTCCACCTGTGTGGTGCCAGCAGCATGGGCTGGGGGCTTGCAGGCTGACTGGGGCATGGCCGCGGGCCCCCCGGGTCTCACTCGGCAGGGACGCCCTCGCAGGCGCCCCCAGATCATGCCCACGTGGCAGGCAGCGTGCCTGGGCCTGGGGCTGAGACCCCTCCCCGTTTTCCCGAGAGCCTCCCCGCTGGCCCTGTGACAGGTGCCTGGAGAGCCGTCCAGTGATTCGGTTTGGAAAGTCGCTATTACTGCGAGCAGTTTGCTGTTGTTTTTACAGCCCTGGTAAGGTTAAAAGAAATAATAATAATAATAATATAAAAAGGACTCAGCCACAGTAACCGCCTGCAACGTGCTATTTGCATTTTTAAGGAAACACTTCTTTGAGACGGGCTGGGTGAAAGGTCACTATTTGCATATAAATGGAAGGAAAGGGGGTGATGGGGAAGCTACGTCTGTATCATTTTCTCAGCGGCGAGCTGCTGTAGTAGAGATTGAGGGACATGCTGCATTTGGCTTTTATTGAATAGAGAAAGTACCAGCGAGGCTGATTTAGAAGCAAAATAATGAGAGAAATGTGCAAAGCTGTAGAATTGCTGGCTCCCCTCCCCCCACCTCTCTCTTCTCTCATTTTCACCTAAACTCAGCAAAAGCAGGTCTGTCTTTGCTCCACTCAGCAAGTCTTCATTTTACTTTTCTGTGAATTCCAGCTAAGAGAGAGAGAGAGAGAGAGAGAGAATGAGCACAACTTGCCCTCCTTTTCCCCTCTGCCCTGCTTGTTTTTCCCCCAAAAGCCCTTTCCATGGGGAGGGGCTGGACACTGCCTCCTCAGACCCCCAAGCCCAGGCACAGAAGCCCCAACAAGGCTCCGAGCAGAAAGACCCCCGCTCGAGAGAAAGGAGGGGTGAGGGGTGAGTGGTGGGGGGTGAAAGGCGAGGGGTGAGAGGTTAAGCGTGAGGCGGAAGAGGTGTGGGGTGAGAATGGGGTACACCTTCCAGGGCCCCGGGGGTTCCCCGCCCTGGCCTGCCCCCACGTCCTGGGGGGACACCCCATTCCTAGGGCACAGGCCCTTCAGTCCCGACGTGGTTGCCAGACTCATTCGTGGGGTCGGGGGGTGCTGCTTCCTGGCTCCCGTCTCTCCCCCTACAGCGGCCTCGGAAGTCACTCCCCGTGCCCACCTCATTACTCTTAAGAGTAGTTTTTGAAACAATCTCAAAGTTACAGAAAACTTCCAAGTACAGGCCAAAACCGTTTCTCCAGAACCACTCACGAGCAGGGGGCTGGCGCAATGCTGTCCACGGACGGCTTGGGCGTGTTTCCGCCGGGGGTCCCCCCGGCCTCCCGCCGTCCCCATGGGGGGCTCGGCCCACCTCCCGTTCTCTGGGCTCCCTTGGAGGCCCCTCAGCTTGGCTTGTGCGCTGCTTCCAGGCTGGGCGGGGTCAGGCGGGAGCGGCTGGAAGCTTCCACCGCCCGGCGGAGACCACGCCGCCCCGCGTGGCCCTGCAGCACCATTTTGGGAGGAGGGAGGCACTTTGAAACTATGGAAAGGGCCCGTTCCTCGTAAACCTATAAATGTACTCATTTTTATTAAAAGATAGCTGTATGTGCTCGTGATTTCCGGTTTTATTCAGTCTACCCTGATGCCCCTTCGTGCCCAGAGCTCACGTGCTCCCTGTACCGCCCCTGCCAGCTCTGGCACCAACTCCCAGGAGCCCAGGTCCTTTGGCGCAGAAGGCAACCACGTTGGCGTGACCATGCATGGACACACTTGTGCTTATTTCTCTACCACGGAAACCACGAGGTCGGATTGATACCTCTGATTGTTGTTTCTAGATCTCTCCCTTGCCAGATGGTAACTTCCTCCTCCAGCTGTGAGAAGCTTCTTTTCCATCATCCGTAATCTCTTTCCTTATTTATCAGTCCCTGGAAGGGAACCCACCCCGTACCTGCTGCTGCCTTCCTGCACCAACACTCCCTCACCCCACCTGGGTGCTGACCCCACCCCTGGCCCCCCAGTGGTCCCCCCACCCCCAGGCTCTGACCCCCACCCCTGGCCCACCCAGTGGTCCCCCCACCCCCAGGCTCTGACCCCCCTCCCTTGCCCCCAGGGGCCTCTCGGGGACCCCTCACCCTGCTCAGGGACCAGTGGTGACCGGCTGGCTGCACCCTGCCTAGCGCCCCCGTGGCTTCCGGGCTGGATTCTCCCGGAAAGAGTGGGGTCCTGCTAGGGGTGCTCCCAGCAGCCTGCTTCTTCCTTCACGACATCCCAGCTTCTGTCTTTTTAATGCTTCTCTCCTGGCCGAGGAGCACATCCCAGGATTTGTTCCCATACAAGTCTGGCTTTCTGGGAGGGGACTGCCCCCTCCCCTTAGCGTCCGAGGTGCTGTGGCCGATCTCCTATGCTACACCAGGAGACCCTCAAGCACCTGGCAGTGGCCCCCCCCAGATGAGGTCAGATGAGACCTTTTGGAGGCTGCCGGCCTCCGCCCAGGTGGGGCCTTGTGGTCACCCCTGACTTCCCTTCACCAACCTCGAGGGCACCCCCACATTCTGGACCCCAGCTCAGTCTTGGTTTGCTCCACCATCCATGTAAACCCACCCCAATCACTCCAGTACAGGTAGCAGGTGTGTCTTGGGGACCCGCCTTTCTCTGCCACTTCCCTTGACTTACATTTCGTCGGGCACAGAGGGGAGGCTGAGCTCCCAGTGTCTGGCCCCGCGTGTCTCAGCATCACGCTGCTGCCGAGCAATCAGGCGCCACCTGAGTCAGGCCTCATCTGGGAACGTCTCTCCTGGGAGCTTTCAGGACCCCCTTCCCTCCTGGTGCCTCAACATGTCACAGGCCGGGCTTGGCTCTTACTTGTTTCCTCTGCTGGGAGTGATTCCCTTTAGTTCTGGGAAATGACTTTTATATTTAACTTACATTCTTTCTCTCCCATTCTCTGGGTTGTCTCCTGGAACTCCTGAGTTGATATCAGATCCTCCCCTTTTCTCAAGTTTTCCTCCTTATTTTCCATCTTCTTGTTTTTTAATTCTTTTTTCTAGTAGATTTCTTTGCCTCTAACTTCCAACTCTTCTATTATATTTTTCAACTTGGTTCCAGATTTTATTTCCAGATTGGGAAGCCAAACACAGCAGTGTCATGCCTTCCAAATCAACTCCCACTCCAGCCCCCCCTCCTGGCCACTGCCTGGCTGTGTGCAGTCTCCCTGGCCGTGCCCTGGCTCCCACTCTGAGCCACCTTCCACGCTGTGCACGGAGAGTCCTGCAGTGCAGGCTCCGCGATGCCCCCTGCCTCCCCCAGGTTTCTGACCCACGGGCCCTGGACCCCAGCAACAGGCGCTGGTGGCTCCAAGACTGGGATGGAGCCCTGGAGAAGGGGCTGTGGTGTGCCTGTCTCAGGCCTGTCCTCAGTGCTGGGGTGCTGTCTGGACCTCAGGATCTTCTAGGTCCTGAGGGTGGGGCTCTGGGCTGTGGTCCTCCCTGAACATCTCCAGTGGCCTGGGGGTGGGTTTGTGGAGCTTTGTGCTGTTTGTGCTTTTATTCTAACCCCTGCTCCCAGCCTGGCTGGGCGTCACCTTAAATCCGAGCAGCAAGGAGGGGATGGGCGAGAGAGCAAGATGACAAGCAGGAAAACATTTTTTTCCTTCAAATGGCAAGATGCCGTACGTTCTTTGTGCGCGTGGGCCACGCATTCCAATGTCAACCCTCAGTTTCTGGCTTTGAGGGTTGGGACACGGAAGGAAGGGGAATCAGCTTCGCCTGAGCAGTGATGGAGGCCGAGGGGTCTGCCCTCTCCTGGGCTGCAGACGCCTGGGCAGGTGCAAGGAGTGGCCACGGCATCCTGGGCATGGCAGCTCCAGCAGCGCACGTGTCCGGGTAGACCGTGGAGCCGCGCAGCTGGGCTCGTCCTGAGCCTGGATCGCCCTGAGGCCGTCTGTGTGGTTAGGGCCTGACGTCCTGTCGTGGAGCCAGGGGGGTGTGTTGTGCCATTTATTTTGTGATGCCACCTGCTGGCCACCTCATGGGCACAGAAGCCGCCATCTTTGCTTGTCTGAGCCTTGGCTTGGTCCATGGGCAAGACTGCCTGTGTTGGCCGAGGACAGCCACGGCTGGGACTCCCAGGCGGGTGTCTGAGAGGACTAGCCTCGGCCTCTGAGGCCTGACCTGCGTAACGGAGCACCTCCCCCCGTCCCTGGACCCAGCCTTCCCTGGCCTCCAAAAGCGAAGCTGGGGCTGCTGGGTGACTGAAGAAGGGAGGAAGTGGCGTCCAGGGGGTCCAGCCCGGGTGGGGGAAGCTGGTGGCCACGATGGGCTGGGCTGGCCCAGGAGGCAGCTCACAGAGCCCTAGCTGGCTTCCTGAGGGGCGAGCCCTGCTAGTGCCACTAGGGAGGGAGCTCAGGACGGTGGCAGGAGATGGTCCTCTCGCCGGGCAGTTGCTCGTGTCAGGAAATGATTTTGAGATGAGGGTCCACTCAGTGATTCCCATAAAATGACACTGAACGCACTGCACTCCCTTCCTTCTGACACCCCCTGGAGCTCGACGCAGCCACACCCACCCTGCCCTGGTTTACAGCGTGTCTTGCCTTCCCGTTGCCACCTGCAAGGCCCTCTCTGCTCCTGAATAGGTAGTTGTCGACCCCATCCACAAGCTGGGAACTTCTCCAGCACTGCCTCCGGGCCACGTGTAAGCTCCCTCACACGGGCCATTGACTCAAAAACCCGGCTCTATTGGGATATAATTTACATACTATAGCATTCCCCCAATTGACGTGTACAACTCAGTGGTTTTTATTGTATTTATGGAGCTGTACATCCATCACCACAATCTAATTTTAGAACATTTTCATCACACGAGAAAGAAACCCCGTAACTGAAAGTGTTCATTCTCCATTTGCTCTCTACCCCCGCCCCCCCACCCCAACCCCCTGGCCACCAGTAATTGACTTTCTGCCTCTATGGATTTGCCTGTTCTGGACATTTCAAATAAATGGAATCATGCAGTATGTGATTTTTTGTGTCTGGCTTCGTTTACTCAGCATAATGTTGTGAGGTTCAGCCACGTTGCAGCCTGTACCAGAAGTTCATTCGAGTATGCAGCCGGACAGTATTCTGCTCTGCAACAGACACGCACTGGCCGTGGGACATGTGCGCTGTTTTCACTTTTTGGCTAGTATGGGTAACGCTGCCATGAACAGCTGTGCACGAGGCTTTGTGTGGGTATATATTTTCATTTTTCTTTGATACATTCCCGAGAGTGGAATTTTTGAGTCATACAATTACTCTATGTTTAACATTTTGAGGAAATGCTTAAACTGGTGTCCAAAGTGGTTGAGCTATTTTACGTTCTCAGCAGCAGTGTATGAGGGCGCTGACTTTTCCACATTCTCACTGACACTTGTTATTGTCTGTTTTTGGTTTTGTTTTATTTTTCTTCACGGCCGTCCTAGTGGAAACCTAGGATACCTAGTGAAGTGGTATCTCCTTGTGGTTTTGAATCATGTTTCCCTAAAGACTAATGATGTTGAGCATCTTTTCATGTGCTCCTTGGCCATCTGTGGATCTTCTTTGGAGAAAAGTCTATTCAAATCCTTTGCCTATTTTATAATTGTGGTGATTGTCTTATCATTGTGTTCTAAGAGTTTTTCTTCATGTTTTCTGGATACAAATCCCTTATTAGATATGCTGTTTGAAAATATTTTCTCTCCATCTGTGGGTTGTCCTTTCATTTTCTTGATGGTGCTGTTTGAAGTACAAAAGTTTTACATTTTGATGAAGTCCAGTTTATCAATTTTTTTTCTTTTATCACTCGTGCTTTTGGTGTCATATATAAGAACTCACTGCTTGACTCAGTCAGGAAGACTTACCCCTGCTTTCTTCTAAGAGTTTCCGCTCTCACATTTAGATCTGTGACCCAGTGCGAGTCGATTTTGTGCATGGTGTGAAGCACAGGTCCAACTTCATTCTTCTGCATGTGGATGTCCAGTTGTCCCAGTATCATTTGTTGAAAAGACTCTTCTTTCTCCATGAATTTTCTTAGTGCTCTTGTTGGAATCAATGGGCCGTAGATATATGGTTTTATTTCTGGACTCTCAATTCTATTCTGTTGGTCTCTATATCTGTCCTGAGGCCAGGGCCACACTGTCTTGATTACTGTCACTTTGTAATAAGTTTTAAGATTGGAAAGTGAGTTCTTCAACTTTGTTCTTCTTTTTCAAGATTGTTTTGGCCATTCTGAGTTGCTTGAATTTCCATATGAATTTTAGAATCAGCTTGTCAATTTTTTCAAAAAAGCAGTTGGGAGTTTGATAGGGCTTGGGTTGGTTCAAGTCTGTTTGAATCTCATTTCTGCTACCCAAAGTTTTAGCCAGCCTTTCCAGCCTTCTGCCATAATCTCTCTGTTTCCTCAGGGCAGGCATCTAAAGCCTTTTGCTGCTTCCAGCCACTCCCATGTGCCACCATGCAAGGCTGCTGTGCACAGCTGTGCAGGCTGTGCACTGCATCACTCTAGAGGCGCCTTTAGCTGGACTTCACTCTCATTGGTGTCTCCTGGGGGGCACACCGTGGCTGCCCTGTCCATACACACTTTCCTCAGGAATGCTAAAATTATGTCAAATATTTCTCACCTTAGGGGGTGTGCTGGTGATTTTGATTTGCAGCCCACTGCTGCACTCCCCTCTGGGAGTTCCAATATATCCTTTGAGGGGTCACACCTCTTTTTTCCACTGTTCTGGATGCCAGACATAGAAATAAGGCCTGGAGACAACCATTTGGACTTTTCTGATAACAGCTTGGAGTCTTCTCACTTATTCATTCATTCAACAAAGTGCTACTGGGCAACAATGAGAGACCTGGCCTTCCGACGGACTTTGGTGATGAAAATGTGAATGAGACACGAGCTTTGCCTTCAAGGAGCTTATGGCCATCAGCGGGGGTGGCTGGGCCGTGACGAGGAGCACACGTATGCATACACGCGTGGCAATGGAGGAAGGTCATCATGGCAGGTGGGTATTGGTCAGGGCAGGGGCAGATGCAGAGACCAGGGGTCCCTCCTTGTGCTGCAGGCTCAGGAGCCTGGGGTCTGCCGTAAAGCGGAGGTGGAGGAAATGGCATCGTTAGGGCAGGGGAAGGCCAGACTGAGGCCCTGCTCCAGGTGCCTCGTGCACTGGGCTGGGGTCTCAGGTCCAGCGAAGGATGATGCCAGGCAGGCCCCGAGCATCGCCGAAGTACGTTACTGGGTGTCTAGTAGGAACCAGACTTTGCTGCCAAGAAATTTCCCAGGAAAGGAAGGCAGAACTGCCCCGGTGGAGCCCAGGTCCGTCAGGCTCAGCGCTGGGCGTTGTGCTGTGCTTCAGCGCCGCGGCCGCCTCCCAGGGCGTGCTAAGGGTGCCGTCAGCGGCTGGGAGGCGGTAGTGCCAGAGCAGACGCTTCTCAGGCCCTGCTGCGCTGCCTGAGCAGGTGTGGGGCCCCAGGACTGGGGGCGCCAGAGCTGCCCCAGCGCCAAGGGGCCCAGGGAAGGCGGGCGACAGCCACGGGCGCCACTGCCCAGGTGCCCAGGCGTTGTGCGGGTGTGTGCGGGGGAGCAGTGGTGGGGGCTGGGCGCCCCACTGACACAGAACTCCAAGGAGCCCACTGCCCACCTCGGCCAGGCTGCTCTGAGAGGCGTGGGTGGGGCGGGGCGGGGCGGGGCGGGATGGGGTGGGGTGGGCGGGGCAGAAAGAGCCTGGGGAGCTGCGCATGTGGGGACGGTGCTCGCCGGCACGGGGAGCAGGCGGCACTTCTCTGGAGGTGCCTGGTTGGGGTGGGGGGCACGACCTTCCTCCCAGCTGTCGCGGGATGTGCTCCAGTTACCTCGCACATTCACATCTGTCACCCTACAAGAATTCCACTCGTCTCAGCCCTGAGCACAGCTTCCTGCAGCCTGTCTCTCAAGATGTGCGTGCGAAAAGTGCCACGGCCAGGCCACGCCCAGCTTCCACCTGCCACCTTCCAGGAGAAGCAGAGAGAGCTCAGCAGGCACCCTGCACCATTTTCAAAGCCGACCAGCATGATCCCTCATATTCACTTCCAGAATCTTCCAAGCAGGTTTTCCTCTCCTTCTACCCAGTAGGACAAGGCCCTCCTGCCTCCTGCATGCTGCTATTCTGTGGGTTCGGCTCCGAGAACCTCCATGTTCCTGCCATTGGTTTGGGAATTTGATCACCTGGAGGACAGCCTGTCCTCACTTAGAGGCAGCTCCCACCTGCTTGGTGCTGGCAGTGATTAACCCTGTTTTATAGATGGGGACCCCAAAGGGCCAGAGACCTTGGGTTCTTGGAAAGTTGCCCCACTCCCTTCTCAAAGCCCTGGTCTTCTCAGGCTTCTCCTGCAGCTGGTTTACAGCAAAAGAGGGGGAGGCACACTGTAGGTGCCAAATCCTGGCAGTTTTCCCCAGCCCACAGAAGACCTGGCGCTAGGCGTCTGCCACCTCCCCGTGATTATGCTCCCCAGAGTAAGAAGGAGGCGATTCCAGAAAACCAGGAGCAGCAGTGCCTGGTCCCAGGCTATGTGGGGCCCAGGAGTGGCGGAATTTTGGAAACAACATTGGGAACACACATCAAAAATGCAGGGGAAAAAAGATGGCGGCCGTGGCAATGGTGTGTGAGACCCGCCTTCAGAATTCAAACCTCTTCCAAGAGAAAGTGGTGCAGAATGCAGGAATGTTCATTTCCTGTTTTTATTGCTGGTTACTTAATGACCTTCTTTTGAAACGCCGCAGTTGTAGAAGGCTGGTTGTCATGGAAACATGGAGTGACGTGCAGGGAATAGGTGCACAATGCATTTCTTTGTCATGTCCAGCTGATGCATTCAGCCTCTGCTTAGATGTGTGAATTTATGTGAGGAATTAAATATTAACTGGAGGGATTGCCCTGGAGAGAGGCAGAGCACGGGGGAGGAAAAGACACCACGAACCAGGACAAAGCTGTGCGGTGCCATGGGGCCCCGGGGCCCCTCGTGGGAGGTAAAGTGCTGGAGAAGCCAACTTGGGGCTGGCGGGGTGACCTCACGTTGCTCAATCCGGGGGCTGCAGAGCAGGTGTGCAAAGCGGGCTTCATTGCCCATGGATGTGCTCTGTGAGTTCTCTTGGGGAACTGAAAGAGCTAGTTGCGACGTGAATAATTACTCATTAGTGAGTTCGTTTTCAAACTTGGAGCGCTTAAATACCAAGCCTGCCAAGGCAGACTTCACCTGGACTTGCACCTACCGTGGGTTAGGATGACTGTGTTAGGGGGCAAAAGGGTGCCAGAAGCCTGGGAAGAGCGCCCCAGGTTAGAGGATGCATTTTCTCAAAGGACTCATTTCTCTGGTCCCTGAGACATGGGGCTGCTGTGTTTCTTGTGGGGATGTGTCAACGGGATGTGCCTCCTGCGTGCTCTGCTTGGCCAGCGCAGCTGGTCAGCAGCCATCATGCTTTCCTTCTCTGACCCTGTGATTTTTTAAACCCTCAGAAAATGAGTTCCGGGGTGAGCTGCTGAGTCAAAGGTGGACACGCGGAGACAAGACCAGTGGCTGCAGAACCTCAAAAAGCCTCCTGGGCAGACACAACAAGGTGAGGCATTCTGAGGGTAGGGGTCTGCACAGAGCCCCTCCTGGGGCCCTACCTGATAAGCTGCCTGTGCAGAATTCTTCTCAGCTCCCAGGCATAAAACACAGAGTCCAGATTTGGCAAATGATAAATGGCAAATAGGGCAATCAATGTTCTGATCACTTTAACGCTAAAGGAAGAAACACGACTTTGAATAGAATAAAACTAAATTTTATTCTAAATTTAGCAGATGTGGCTCAGTGGTTGAGCACCTGCTTCTCATGGACGTGGACTTGGGTTCAGTACCGGGTACCTCCTAAAAAAAAAAGTTAAAAAAAACCACAAAAACTAAAATGGCAACATAGTGTTATCTCCCCACCAGACCCCTGCTTTGAGGCGTGATCACACGTGAGCTCCACAGTGTACCCCAGCACCCCATTCTCGATTTATCCTGGGCTGGGTCAGAGTCCCCTCAGGGTCTGGAAGCAGACTTGGCTGGCAGGAGCTCGTGAGGTCTGTTGACCTTGTTTTATTTCAGTCTTCCTGAGGGGAGGCAGATGGTGCAGGCCCTTCTCAGACCTGCCTAGGACACACGATGCTGAGCTCCAACTTCTCCACAGCCAAGCCCTACTTCTAGAACTTCCCACTGACTCACTCTGGCAAAGCCAGGCCCTTGGGGTCCGGTGACTCTTGGAGATGAAAATGGGGGCGGATTCTGATCTGCCATCTCCATGACATGTAGACACGTTCTCCATCAGGGGTGGTGCCAGGTTGTAGGCGGGAAAGGCCACCATCTTTGGGGTGGGAACCTCACTTGAGGGTGCTTATGTTTTATTCTCAAGTCCAACATTTTTCTTTTGAATCTTGTGACTGGAATGTGCGTTTTAGCTGGTCTGTTACATCTACCTTGCTAAGCCCCACCCTCACATTCATTTTTATTTTTTTATTTTTTATATTTTAAAAGATGGTTAGATTACATAAATGTTACACAACAATTACGGGGATTGTGTTCTCCACCTCCCACTCCTCCCACAACCTCCCACATAAACATCCTTCATTAGTGTGGCTCATCACCTGCCATGGATAAACGCATCCTGGGGCTTTGCCACCAAGCATGGACCACAGTTCACATCGTAGACCCCACTCTCTCCCACTCAGTTCTGCATGGTATGTGCTGATGTAAAATGCC
>JAKSZT010054279.1:170228-183774 GCA_026826555.1 Tolypeutes matacus | reverse complement strand
GTTCCTTAAACTCCTTTTCGGCCTTGAAGAATAAAATATTCGGGTGCTGCAGAATTAAGGAATCAAAGAGAAGGCTGATGATGGGATGGGTCCTGCAGCTCCCCTTCCTGCCACCCCGAGTGAAGCCTCTGGCAAGAACACACGGCTCCAGCAAGGAAGGAGCGGCTTTTCTGGCTGAACTCCTTCATGTCTCTGCAAAACCCTGGGTGGGTAGAAATTCCATTTATGCTGGAGTTTTTAACAGATGGAAGCAGACATGGCTGCTTCATTAGGACTTCTATTACAGAGCTGTAATTTCTAATTTTGGGGTTGGAGTGAACCACAATCCCATGCTGAAGGATGTCAGGAGACTCTCTCCTGAGATGTGTGTTTAGTAATACCACATGGGGGTGTCCTTTCTACAACCCAGGGGGAGGCAGATAACAACCGCTGGTTTATTCAGCTGCAAGTAGGTCGCACAATGGGTGGAATGTCAGGGGAATTTCAGACACACAGCAGGAGGGGCCAGAAACGATCACTGCAAGGACCCAGGGTCCTGTGGTGTCTTTTGTGGTGATTAGAGTGGAGGTAGGAGAACTTCTACATCTCTTAAGTAGGAGCCTGCTCGGGAGGCTGACCCCTGATCTGACAGCCTGGCACAGGGGAGTGACGCATCCCATTGGAATGTTGGGGGCAAGGAAAGTACCCAAAGTGATGTGTCCCTGCCATCGCCTGCTACTACTTCTCTTCCCTTCTTGCCTCCCCATGTCTTCCCTGGGTCCCTCCTCCTGGGAAAGGGCTGCCATGCTTCCTGGGAGTCAGGCAGTGAGTGACCCCTCTTATTCTAGGTCTGCTCAGAGGCAAAGAGTTATATCAGAAGCTCAACCCTCTACAGGGACACTGGGCTCTGGTGGATTTAAAATGCTTTAAAGTGCATTCTAACTTCTCCAGCTTTGTGGCTGTTGGAACACATTTTAAATAGAGCAAATCCCTAACCTACCTCCTCCTCCAGCCCAGCACTGAGGGAGTGTTCCTCTGGGGTCTCAGGAGGCCCAGACCCCTGTCCTGGCTTCCGGATCCCACGCTCCGGTACCTCTTCATCCCCCTCTGATCACTCCTTGCCATATTCCAGGATCATCTGTCTATCTGTCCTTCCATTGGTTTGTAAATAGTATGTACTGAGCACTATGTGTGTCCCAGGCCCTGGGGATTCAGCAGTGAACAGGTCCTGTGGCGTCCTGCCCTCTTTCTGCAGGAGAGGGACCAATGAGCACGTGTTTGCCTCAGATCGAGATAAGGGCCATGAAAGAAACAAGCAGAGGCAGGTGGAAGAGGTGGGGGCCTGGAGGGAAGGCACAGCAGCCTCGGGTCTGGAGGCCTCCCACGCTGGGAATGTCTTCCTAGAGCATCCTCAGGTTGTCGCCCCACCCAGGGCCCCTGCCTCCTGTGTGCACCCCTGGCCATCTCCCCACCATGGTGGCCCACCCGAGTGTCCTCTCAGCTCCGCTCAGGACTGTGCTCCTCCTCTAGGAAGCCATTCTTTCTACCTTGTTTCACACCCATCTCTTGCTTCTTTAAAATCCTTGACTTAGAGTTTACACCATGCATGTGACGTTTATATATTCTTCTGTGATATCTCTTGATTTTTATCTTTGGAAGTCTTTCAGCTATAAGTAACAGAATACAAATAAAAATAAGCAAGGAATGTTCACCATCTCCTCTTACAAGAAACCCCAGTGTGGGCAGCTCCAGGCTAGGCCACGTCAGCATCTCCCCACTCTGTGGTTCTCATCCCACTGGCCCCTGGTCACAAGAGGGCAAAGCCACAGAGGCATCCTGGATCCCTGCACCCCCATTTCCCCATTAGGTCCTCTCAGCTGCACTTTTCCCGGCCTCCATCACCAGGAGGTTTTGATCCCATCAGTTGAAGCCTTCCCAGACTCCCCGGGTCCCCACTGTGTCCACAGGCTCATAGAGGAGCCAGTGCCTGGAGGGGGCCCAGCCTTGCTCCCCTGAGCCCCTCCCCCCACTCTTCTCTTCATTTGCAGCACCCTTGGGGTCATGCCAGCACTGCCTCAGGGCCTTTGCATGAGCACACCCATCTACCTGGAAATGCACCTGGGTGGGGGCTCCTGGATGTCCTACAATCAGCACACCTGTTCTGACACCTGTTCTTCTCCCCTCACTCATCTGCTCCCTCCTCCCACCACCCAGGCCTCAATGCCCCCCAGGGTGCCAGGGAGAGACTGGATTGCGTGGAGACCGGCTAAAGAAACTGGGGACCCTGGAAGGAACAGGAGCAGGGCCGGGGCCTTCGGATGAGGTGGAGGCAGCCTGTGAGGAGGCCGGGGGGGGCAGCCCCCAGCACCTTGTGGGACTGTTGCCCAAGGGACCTGCCAGGCCCCCGCAGCCCCCGCAGTGCTGCCCAGGGGCCCACTTGCTCAAATGTTTGAGGGTCTCACACTGCACAGGGCAGCTTTAGCTGCCTTCCACAGTGGGCTGGAGAACGATCTGGCAATTTCGGCAACGCCGCAGCCCGCTGTGAACCATCCAGCCTCAGGCGCTCGTGTGGCTTCGCCTCTGGAAGACGCCGAGATTGCTAGGTTCTTCCTGCAATCTCCCCAAACCGGCCCCTTTCCGAGGCGATGTCCTGCCTGCACTCCCCTGGGCCCTGGGGTCAGGGCCTGGACAGCATGCGCGGGACGGGCTGGGGAGGGGCCTGAGTGGCACCTGGTCGCGGAGCCAGCCCTGTGCCATGCACCTTCCCATGGGCATCGGCGAATCAGGGCTCAGCCTCTAGGGACATCCCAAGGCTCGGTGTTGCGGCTAGTGGAATTCTGCAGTGGGGTGGGGGTCCCAGCCTGGCGCAGGAGCACATCTGGGGCTGCAGGGCCAGCCCCTCCCCAAGGCCAAGGCAAGTTAAATGATGGATGAAGAGACAATTGTCTCTCGAAAGATATAGCAGAACGGTGTATTGGCGTTCGCAAGTGCTTCTCCTCCCCGTAGTTTTCAGGTTTTCCTATTGAAATACTAATTCAAGTGAAGAAATGGTTTAAGGAGCACTGGGAGGCTGTGAAACAAGCTCTGGGTGGCAGAATCAAGTGGACATTAAAGAAACAGGAAGTTCAAACATCCCGCTTGGTTGAGATGTTGGGTCCCATGGTGGGGGCAGAAAGTGACCTGCCCCTGCCCTTGGCTTTGCAGTGACAAAGGGGCCTTTTCACCCTGCAGGCTGGAGGCCTCTGAGTGGTTCCTGGGCTGAATGAAAATGGGGACCTTGTTGGTTTGTGCTGGGGTCAAGTAAGGGTTTTTGGAAAAATAAATCTATGAAATTTTAGGAAATGACTCATTATCTTTGCATCAACAAGCTGCCCTTTAGGGCCCCTGGAGTTGTCACAAAGCCCACAAGTATGGTGATCTGGTGCTGGGTGCTGGGTGCCGGGTGCTGGGTGTTAGGTGCCGGGTGCTGGGTGCCGAGTGCTGAGTGCTGGGTACTGGGTGCTATGGATGCTGGGTGCTGGTGCTGGGTGCTGGGCGCCGGGAACTGGGTGCTGGATGCCAGGTGTTAAGTGCAGGGTGCTCGGTGCTGGGTGTTGGGTACCGGGTGCTGCCTGCTTGGTGTTAGGTGCAGAGTTATGGGTGCTGGGTGCTGGGTGCTGGATGCTTTGATGCTGGGTGCTGGATGCTGGGTACTGGGTGCCGGGTGTTAGGTGCAGGGTGCTGGGTGCCAGGTGCCAAGTGCTGGGTGCTGGGTGCCAAGTGCTGGGTACTGATGTGCTGTAGCCTGGGTCTGCCACAGGCAGAAGCTTTCCCTCTACGATGTGGGGCATGCCAATTTCGGAGTCATGAGGACAGCAGAGAACTCATCTTTGAAGTGCTGAGTTCATCCAAGATGGAAACGACGTAAAATGGCTGACAGTAGTTTTTTTACAGCTTTGCCTCCCACCGCCTGATGCCTGCTCTGCAGCCCACCACTGCTGGTTTCACACAGCTCAGAAATCAAAGTCCCTGCTTCCTCCTTGGAATCCAAGTCACCCAGCCCTTCACAAGCTCATTCTAATATTTAAGAGCCTGATATTTCCTCCCGCAGTCTAGGTTTTCCCCTTTTAAAGTCAAAGCTACATGCATGAAGAGAACTTTGTGCTGCTTGACCATTTGATCCAGGTAAGTTGCAAATAGAAAGGTGCTTGGCAAAGTGAATGCCTCAGCTGTTAGCTGCGCCTGTGGGACATGCCGTCTGCAGGCAGCGCCATCACACATCTCTGCACCCTCCCTTTTCTCTGCTTTTTGAATAATTTATCCGCAGAAAATCCAAATTGCCAAGGCACGCTTGCCAATTTCCTTGGGAAAATTGACAAAAAAAGAGCTGTAGATTGCATTTCAGTTGAACACAAGTGCCTGGCAATTGGCTCCGAGGTATGGCTTGCCGTAGAAGGCATCAGCCAGCTCCCGGCTCAGTGCAGCACACATTCGAAGGCACGCAAATGTAATGAAGCCCCTTTGGCACCTGCTCCTCTCTTCACTTTATATGTGCGCCTTTGGTCCGTAGGGAACCTCTGCTTTAAAAAGAGAAATTGTGGTAATTGTCTTCTGCACTATTTATTGGAAGGTGGTAATGAGTGCAGGGCTCTGAGCACTTGCTCCATGGGCCTGAGTTGACAGGTTGCATAAATTACCCCAGGTTTTGATTTTCCTTCCTTAACAAATCACATAAATCATTGCATGTTAGTGCTGCGGCACTGGGGGCCCATATAGCAAATTTCATCTTCCTGATTTGGGGAATTCCTTCTTTCTTCCTGCTGGCACCTTGGAGACTTGGCTCGTGCTATCAGAGATTGCAGCACCATTTAAGGCAGGGCCTCTCTGCCCGGTCCTGCTGCCTGTCCACCCCCTGGCTCTCCTGCTTCTCCCTTCGAGAAGCAGAGCCTTGCTGTGCTGGGGTCTGTGCCATGGGAGAGGGGTGCACTGGGGTGCTGGGTGGACGTTCGCCTGCCTGACTGCACGGGGCAGGGCTGAAGTGGCCAGCGCCCCTTGCCCCGTGTGCACACCCCCAGCCCTCTTCCCCGCCCCGCCCAGCCCCTCCCGTGGAAACTTGTCTCCCAAGCCGAGTGCACTGGAGCCTCCGGGCACCTCTGCCCTGCCTGCCCAGATTTGTCTTGGGGGTCACCAGATGAAGAGGCTGTGGCGATGACCCCTGGCTGCCCCTCCAGGGGCCCTCTGTGGCCCCGCCCCCAGCACGCCTTTCTGAGGCTGTCTGCCTCCCTCACAGGAGCTTGTTGAAGGGCAGCGCCCCGTGCTGGGCAGGCTCAGGCTGGGCAGCCAGACGATGTGGGCGTCTGGTGTGGGGGCTGAGAGGGTGGGCCTGGCTCTCGCCTGAGACCACTGCCTGGCTCGGCGCCACCATCTAAGTGGGAGGTTAGGGGCCACACGTGGCTGCTGAGCCCTTGGAACGCGGCACAGGACGCTTGCTGGGTTTCTAAGTGTTAGCAAAAAGCAAGAATGCAAAATATCCCGTTAATATTTTTTATACTGATTATGTGTTGAAATGGCAACATTTTGGATATATTGGGTTAAATAAAATCTAATATTAAAATTAATTTCAACTACTATTTTTAAAAAACCTTTTTAATGTGGCTACTAGAACTATTAGGATCACCTGCGAGGCTCGTGGTCGTTTCTCTTGGATGGTGCTGCCTTCCAGGCCCCTCTGCTGCTGCTTTGTGCATCTGGAACCTCCACATCCAGAAGCACAAGCTGGACAGTCCCCCCTCTTGGGGACGGTGTGGCCAGGGCCTCAGGTCCCTCTCACTGGACCCAACCTGTAGCAGCTCATTTTAAACACCCAGGTTGTCTTCACTGCATGCTGCTCAGAGGCGCCTTCTGGGGTCGGGGGTGTCTCTAACAGGGTGGCCCTGGTTAGGGCTGGTGAAGTTGGGTCTGGGGCAGCTGGCAGTGTGTGGTGCTGCCCCTCGTGGGCCAGGAGCCGTGTGTTCCCAGACAGTGACGCTTAGGAAGAGTGGGAGGGCAGCTTTTGTGGGGGCATGTGGAGTGAGATGTGGGTTGGAGACTGGGGCCCCTGGCTGTTTTCTGGAAGCCCAGTGGTGCCTCCTTCCTGCCCTGGCCCCAGCCCCTTCCCTGTTCTTCTAGTTGGTTCCTTGTCATGCTGGGGCCACAAATCTTATACCTTTGCCATCAGAACTTCGGGCAGAAGGCAGCTCCAGGTCCCCAGCACCCTCTGGCCCCAGGTGGGTCCAGTTTGTTTCAGGAGGTGCCAGCTGCACGGCCCCCTTGACGTCAAAGCTGCTTACTTCTTGCAGATGAGCGCAGGGAACGAGGACAAGCGAGCCCGCACGCGGTCCAAAGCTGCTCGAGGTGAGTGCGTCCCTGCCCGCCTGGCCGGGCCCTGGCCCAGGTCCCAGGCTGCTGCCCTCTCGCAAGCTGCAGAGGCCGCTTTCTCTCGGGCAAAGGCGGGTCCCCCACGTGCTTGTCCTCCAGGAGGGGCGCCTGGTTTCCGGGGATCTTTGTGGCCTTACGCCTCTTTTGTCCTCGAGAGCTGGCCACCAATCGCCCGGGGCAGAGGTGGAGGTGGTCGCTCCCCGCCTGGCGAGAGCAGGGCTGGCGCCGGGTGTGTTTCCCAGCAGGCCTCCCTCGGCCTTTTCTCCCTCCCGGGCTCTGTCTTGGACGCTGGCCGGGATTTGGAGGTGGGGGGATGGACCTGTGGAATGAGGTGGAGGGTGTTGTGTGCTCTGGACATGATGCAGCCTGCTCTGCGGGAGCAAGCCCACCAGCCCCTGGCCAGTCCGGCCGAGGGCACACGCCCGCTCCCACGCTGTATGGCCCCTCAGCGTGCACTGGGGCTCCGAGTGCCTCCCGTGACTGCCCCCTCAGACCATGTGGCCGTCCACCCACGGCTCTTGCCCGTCACCCCGGGGCAGTGGGCCCGGCCGCTGGCCCCTCGCCTCTCTCCTCTGTCCAGCTTTATCTGGTGGGCTATGTTTCCTGCCAGAAGCAGACTTCCGCCTGCAGTTAAGGGGGCGCCACCCCTGGCTCCGGGGGCAGAGAGCCTCGAGTGGGGGGGCAGCTCCACTAGCCCTGGGGGGGCAGGCCACACGCACGTGCCTCCCAGCAGCGCTGGTCGTCGGGCTTGACTTGGCCGGTGCTGCGGGGGTTGCGGGCTCCCACTGTGCTTTTCTCTCTTCCTTGTCTACCCAGCACCCCCGGAGACCCCAGGTGCGGACCTCAGGTAAGGACGTCTTCTCATTAGCGTGGGCTTCACCCGGCGCTCTGTGACGAACGCTGTGGGCTGCTTCCTCAACCCGGCGATGTCCCCACCATCGCCAGTGCCCCATGCAGGATCCCCGCGGATCGACACAAACAGTCCCTGAGAGCCTCCTCCTTCCTGATGGAGCCTTTCCTCCTTGGCTTATGTCCGGCTCGTTTTATCCCGATGTCCGGTCTCTGCCCAGGCCCCCCCACATGGATGTCCCAACCTCAGGACAGGGCACCGCCTGCTCACAGCCAGTCATTAGCAAGGACAGACTGTCTCCAGAACCCCAAAACAGCCAGCGATGGTCGCTGGTGGCCCATCTGCCCCAAGGGGAGCGTAGGCTAGGTCGGAGCTGGGAGCTATGAGCCAGAGCTCTGGGCCCTGGCTGACCGCAGTGCTCCCAGATCCAGCAGAGTCCCGGCCTCACAATGCAGGAAGGCACTCTCCCGCCTGGAGGCCGGGCTGGGTGTGAGGAGACAACCTCCCTGGGGGCTGTGGCGCCGCCCACACCTGCTGGCCCTCGTCCTTGCTCACGTGGAGCACAGATGTATGTGTGCCCAGCAGTTGGTGAAGACAACCATCCCCAGGCCCCCCTCCCGCCCGTGAGGCGGTGACAGTGCGCTTGGGCTGAAGCACAAGGGAAGGACGGGAGTCGGCGCTTGCGGAGGGCTGGCTGGGTGCCCACCCAACCTCTACCAGTTCTCTGCGAGGGCACACCTAGTGCCCGGCCAGGCTTCGCCTCGGGAGCCCACCTGCTCTCGCCAGGGGCAGCTCGCCATGCTGCCCTGCAGCCGGGCCACTTGGTGCTGGGTGGGTGACGGCTGCATCTCAGTAGAGATGCCCCCAGGCTTTCAGGTGTCCCTGTGGGGAAGCAGACCCAGCCTGGCTGATGAGGGCACTGCTCCTTGCTGCTTCCTCCACCCCCAGCCCACAGAACACGATTTCTCCACACAACCTGGCAGGTTTGATGGCTTCTGCACTGCCTGTTTAGGAGAAAAGATTCTCATTAGACTGAACAAATCTGGGGAAGGAGCCACCTACTCTCATTCACCCAGTTGTAGCTGGATGATGGCTTTTGCCAATTGGGAACACAAGGCCCAGAGGCAGAGGGGGCTGCAGGGCCACCAAGCGAACCCCGAGCAGAGAAGGAGCAGGAAGCCAGTGTCCTCTCCAGCATTCGAGGCTGCAAGGCGGACGCTGAAGACCCGGGGCTGGGCAGCCGGCTCTGGTGGTGCTCATTCCCCAGGCCTGGTGCCCGAGCTTCCCTGGTGGTAGGTGGGGAAACCAAGGCTCGGAGGGCTTGAAGTTCATCCGATGGAGCAGCCATCACATCTGACTGCTTTAGCTCGGACCTGGGTGGGTCTCCATCTTCTGGTCCTCAGTTCCCATGGGGCCCGGAGCACGGCTTCCTGAGGCAAGGGCCAGCAGGGCACATCGTCCCTGTGCAAGAAGCAGGCGATTACAGCGCGGAGCAAGGCTCGGAGGGGCCGGCAAGCACAGCAGCACCTGTGGCGTCCGCCATGGGGACATCTTGGGGACGATGGGGCGAGCGGGAGTGTGCAGGGAGGCTCTGGGCTTTGGGAACAGCGTTTAAGGCCGACAGCAGATGGAGCCTCGGCGGAAGTCAGAAAGGCCAAGCCAATTGTTCTCTTGCTGCTAAAACGGCAGGAGGAGAGCGAGACTCCGAGCAGATTTGTCAGTTCAGAAGCCGAGGAAGGCCTGGGCCGGTTCCCCGTGATGGCCAAGCAGCAGGACAGCGAGCCACAGGCCAAGGGCGCCCACTCCCTCGAGCTCCCTCCCCTGGCAGAACTGCGGCCACTCTTAAGGGGAGGGACTCCGTGAGCAACTGGATTTTGTCCACCTTCACCTGCTTACTTGGAAATCTCGAGGCCCTTAAGCTTTTAAATGAAGGAACTTGGGGCAAATGTGTTGCCGTCTAAAGTTCAAGTAACATCCAGTTGAAAATCAATGATTCGAGCCAAATGGCACAACACTGTGGCGAGGGTCAGATTCTGAGGGGAAGGGGCCGCGTGTGTGCTCACGTGTCTGCTGTCTGCCAAGCGACACGCAGTGTGGCCGCGGCTCGTGGCTGCCCATGGTGGGTGTGGTGGGCGCATTCGGTGCTGGCTGCGCTCGGTTGGGTCCCTGTCCTCTGGGCACTGGTGGGACTATGGGGAGGGGGCCCACAGGGGTCTCGGAGATAAGCTGTCAGGTAAACTCCAATTTGCAAAGCCCCTTGGAGGAAGAAGTGTGCTGTGGGGCAACCGTGCATGTGGGATTTCCCCCGGCTGCACCCCAATCTGCGCCCCCGGAGGCCCTCGCCACCTCCGAGGCCTCTGCGGGGTGCTGGCGACACAGAGCTACCGTGGTGGCTGTCACCTAATTGCCTGATTAACTCAGGGATTAAGAGACTAATTGGGACCTCGGCTCCAATCCCAGTAACAAGGAGCTTTTTGTGAAAAGTCTCAAAACTAGGGAGTGAAAGCAAAGAGAACAGGGCACAGGGATTAGAGTAAGGCCAGGACTGCGGCAGCTCCTCCTGCGGAGAGGGAAATCTGCACCCCGTCCCCCTGGCTGGGGGGCCTTTGGGCGTGGCAGCCCCGGGCAGGGCATGTGTCCTGAGCTCTTTTGCTGCAGGTCTTGGGACTCCCTGGGTGACTGCGGGGACCCTCAACTTTTAGGCCCTGGACTTGGGGGCCGTGACCCCCATGGCAGGTTGTGAAGTGCCTGCCCTGGGGGAGGCCCAGGGGCCCAGCTGTGGGAGTCGTGCTCCGGTCTGTACAGATCTCTAGCTAAACATGCATAAAACTGGAACGAGCCATTCATTTGTTTAAATGAGCAAGTTTTTTCAGTAATTGCAGCAGCCCTGAGAGGAGCTATGGGGTGCTGTGGCCCTGGGGTGATGGCTTGGGCAGCCCCAGCTGCCCGGGATGACATCTCCTGTTCCTCCTCCCCAGCTGCCCCACCCCAGGATGCACCGGCTCTGGACACGTGCGGGGCAAGTACTCCCGGCACCGCAGGTGAGCTCTGGAGGGGCTCGGCCGCGGGCCCTGTCTGGCCGGCCGAGGCGGGCGGTCGCCTGCGCTGCCCGGGGCAGCAGCCCCTCGCTGCAGGTGTGGCGTGTCCCGGAGAGGAGCTGAGGCGCAGAGTGAAAGCAGAGTGGGGAGGGGGTGGCCTGAGGGGCGTAGGGGCGTGGGCGGTGCTGGGGTTCATGTGGGCCCCCCCCAGTCTGCAGAGCTGCCCGCTGGCTAAGAAGAGGAAGCTGGAGGGCGCTGAGGTGGAGCACCTGGTGTCCAAGAGGAAGCCGCAGCCCCTGCGGCTGGCCCTGGACGGGGGCTGCAGCGCAGACAGCGACGGCAGCGAGGATGCTGAGGTGAAGGCCGCCTCTGTTTCGGATGAATCGGAAGGAACTCCGGAGGAGGAGGTCGAGACCCACTGCCCAGGCCCAGCTGAAGGTGCTTTGTCGGTCTTTCTCCTGGAATAAAGAGCGCTTGGTGCGGCCTGGGGGCTCCCAGCCTACAGGCGGGGAGGGGGCTCATGTCTGGGCGAGCGAAAGGCCTTCCTGAGAACAAGGCCTGTCTTGTGCCGACATGCGCGCCGGCTTCCTGGGAGCGGGGCCTGCTCGGGATCTGCGTGTGGGGGCTGCGGGCGGCCCGGCCTGGGCGTGAAGGCCCCGACTGCCTGCTCCTCCTGGGGAGCTCGCTGGGGGTTGGGGAGGGACCTGTTTGGCCTGTGGGTTGACCACTGAGAGGTGGGGGCACTCGGGAGACACTGAGGGCTGCCTCCACTGGTGCCCTTCCCCGTGGGGCCCACCAGGACCATCTTGCCGGCGCCCAGGCTTGGTCCATCCTGGTGTGCAGGTGGCCCCTGGCCCTGGGGGCGGCCTCCTCCCCTGGCCCCTGGCACTGGGTGGACTTGAAGCAGTGGGCCTTCACCTTGTTCTGGATCCTTCCTCCCCCTGCCGGAACATGGGCTGTGGCAGAAGTGAGTACCGGGTGCCTGGGGGCAGCCTGTGAGGTCCTTGTCAGCCAACCCCACAGGCCTGTGTCTAGTGGCCCTGTTCTTACTGCTGAAATTATGAAACAAATTTGAAAAATAAGACATGTACTTTGCTTGGAGAAGTAGCTCCATTTTATAAAACAGAGTTTTACCTAATTGAGAAAATACACGGACGTGAGAGGAGCATTTATCAAAAGTCTCGATGTGGCCTCAGCTTTATAGCTGCACCCGAGCCCACCCCTCGGGGAGGAGGTCCTCTGCCTTCTGGGCCCAGGCGGCGGGGATGAAGGGAATGGCCGGCTTCTGTGCTGGGGGGCACACGGCAGGGGCTCTGCCTGCGCCCACACTGGCGCTCTGGTTTGCGCAGGGAGGGGCCCCGCGAAGCCGCCCTGCGGCGCCAGCCCTGTCAGCAGCCCTGGCGGCTCCTCCCAGGGCAGCTACAGCAGCTATCAGATCATCGCCACGTCTCTCCTGAACTTGGGCCAGATCGCTGGCGAGAGCCTGCCGCGGGGGGACGCGGGCCGGGCGGGCACCAGCTCCGCACCCCTGGTCCAGGAGGGGGCCGCGGAGGGGGCCATCTTCATCCAGCCAGAGGACGCCGAGGAGGTCGTTGAGGTCACCAGCGAGCGGCCCCAGGAGCCGTGCCACGAACCCCTGCAGGACAGGGCTGGGGGCAAGCACAGCCAGCAGGGAGGCAGCGTGGGTCCCGAGGAGGAGGAGGGGGAGGAGGAGGAAGAGGACGACGACGGCGAGGAGGGTGAAGAGGACGAGGAGGACGAGGAGGACGAGGAGGACGAGGAGGACGCCCCCCGCACCTCTGCCCAGAAGGCCCCTGAGCCCCAGCGCCCCGAGCCCCCCAGCCCCAAGCCCGAGCACCCTGTCATCGTGGAGGTGCGTTCTGACGACGACAAGGACGAAGACGCACACTCCCCGCAGTCGGCTGTCACAGACGTGTCGGAGATGTACGACGTGATGACACGCGGGAACCTGGGCCTCCTGGAGCAGGCCATCGCCCTGAAGGCGCGGCAGGTGTGTGCGGCCCGGGAGCCGGCCGGGCAGGGCCAGCAGGGTCCGAGTGATGGGAAAGCAGTGAAGGCCCTGGACGCCGCGAGGAAGAGCTACTACAGCAAAGGTAGGGGTGGGGGAGGCCCGGCCGCACACGCGGGCCCCTCGACCTTCCCTCCGCTGGCCGCTTGCCCAGCTGCAGGCGTGGAGAGGCAGGCGCAGGGCTAGACACGCCCCCAGACCCTCCAGGTGGGGGAACGGAAGACAAAGCCCCTGGCCGGGCTGCAGGTGCAGGCGCCCCTTTCCGCATGGGCACCGACAGGGACTGTGAGCTGGGGCCCCAGGGTGCGGGGAGCCCACTGCGGGGAGGCAGGGCCATGGAGGGGCTTAGGCCGGACGCGCACTTCCCCGTGGGAAAGCGCACCTGCCTTCTGGCTGGCAGGGCAGGGCTGGGGCACCCTGAGCCCCACCGGGGAGACCGGCCAGGCAGGCGGGAGGGTGCCTGTGCCCAGCCGGTCTGGGAGGGCAGCTCGTGTCTGGCTCTACCGCTGCCTCAGCCAGAGCAGGGTGAAGGGGAGACGGCCCCCAGCCTCACTGCGTGGCCTGTGCCACAGCAAGGGCTGTCGTGTTGGGCTTCGGGGAAGGGGGCTGGGGTGGGGTTGGGAGGCTGAAGGACCCCCGAGGCAGGCCGGCTCTGCCCTGTCTGACTGCCCATCTCCAGTGTCTGCTTGGCCTCAGGGCTGGGGCCAAGGGCTCAGGATTCCCTAAGTGACCCATGCCAGTGGGGCTCGGCCCTGCCGGTACCTGGAGACTCTCTTCCCCGGGGCCTGGGGCGCTGGCCCGGCCGCAGCTGTTCCTCTCTCCACCCTGATCAGAGGCTGGCCTTTTTTCTCTGGGTGGAAGCAGCCAGTGAAGAGCAGGGAAGGGGCTGGCAAAGAGTGAGAACCAAGGCTGTCCGCTTCCACTGGGGGCCGACTCGGATGCTGCAGCAGGAAACAAAGACGTGGGAGGCACGGGTGTGGGGCAGCCCCGGGAGGCCACTCCTGGGCTACGGGAGGGGTACGGGCTTGAGCGAGGCAGAGCTCGGGTCACCACTAGCAGGAGGCAGAGACAGCAGGGACAGGTTTTCTGGGAACAGTCTTGCAGGATGAGACAGGCTCAGAGGGCTGGTATCAAGGGGGTCTGGACAGACTTGGGGTGTAGCTGTTAGGCTAGCATAGACTCAGGGAGACACAGGGTGAAGGGGAGACAGACTTGGGGAGATATTGGGAGATTCCATTTGACGGCGACCCAGAC
>JAKSZT010054279.1:120727-152894 GCA_026826555.1 Tolypeutes matacus | reverse complement strand
ACAGGAATGGCAGACGTGGATGTGGACACGGACACAGATGGCAGACATAAACGTGAGAACGGGTGGTAGACGTGGACAGGGATGGAGGACACGGATGTGGACATGGACACAGATGGCAGAGACGGGCGTGAGAACGGATGGTGAACATGGATAGTAGAGAAAGGCATGGATGGTGGACACGGCATCCTTGGGTGACCAGTGTAGTGGCTAGTGCAGGGCCATCAGGTGCACTTGCCCCTGCGACAGGTGTGGGGTGGCACGTGCTTGCTCCCGGTCACAAGGCTGACCCGGGCCGTGGTGGCCATGCCCACTGCTGCCGCCTCCTGAAACGCCACGTCATTGGCCTGTCAGTCACCTGAGGCCGAGAAGGAGGAGCCCAGGAGGCCTCGGTCATCATGGTGTCCTTGGACAGAGCTTTCTCAAGGGCTGGAGGGGCTCTGGCCCTAGACAACCCAGGGGCTCGACCTACGCAAGGCGCCAGCACTGCACGCAGGTTCTTGCCGTGCCACGCCTGCAGGGGCCGTCCCTAGGCACACAGCACTCTGCCTGGTGCGTCCACTCTGCCCTGAGAGCAAGGGGTTGGCTCTGGGGAGTGTAGAGTCTTCTGAGCCTTCCCTGGGTGGAGGAGGTGGGGCTGTGCCCATTAAAACACACCCTTCCTCACCCAAAGGGACCTAATGTGACCAAGCAGGAGCGGTTGTAGCAGAAAACGGTTTGTGTTACACCAAGACACGGAGGAAGAGAGAGTTGACGGGCTGAAGGCCTGAGGAGATGCAGAAGGAGCTGGGTGGGGAAGGTGGAGGCAAGACCCTCCCGCATCCTCGTGGCAGCCTGCGAGGTCTCCCTGATGGGAACCGGGCAGCATCCGCCTCTTGGGGTTTGGAAGTCAGCACAGAAGCCATGGGGCTGGGCCCAGACTTGGGGTCCTGGTCCCTGCAGTGGCTGAGGGCACTGGGGGAGGTGGCATGAGGGCACCCAGGGCAAGCCTGGCTGTGCCACGGAGTGTGGCCTGTGAGGAGACCCCCACCTCCACGCCGGGCTCTGCGTCTGTGAGCTGAAGACCTGGCAGCCCCAGCCGAGCCAGGCAGCCTGCTGGGTCTCGCTGAGTGCGCCCAGGGCCGAGGCCGCCATGGCCGGGCGGCTGGCCACCGATGTCGCAGCTCCAGCTGCTTTGCCAAGGGACAGCCTTGCCGCAGTTCTCCCACCTCGTGCTAATGAGGCCAAGGTCTGCCTGCTCAGACGCCAGCACCCGCCGTGGCCGGTTCCTGCAGGGTTGGCATCGCCCATGCCCAGCACACGCAGAAATGCACACACGCTTCCTCATTGCACGTTTGGAGAAAAGCTTGTGAAGGGAAGTAGAACGTTCACCACTTCATGTGATGCATTCATCAACCATTTCTGGGTGGAAACGTTGGGTTTTGTGTTGTGCGTCTCCCCTCCCTACCCACAAAAGCCACAGAGGAGCTAGCATCTACCTCCCCTAAATGGGGCCAGTGCTGTGTCTGCATTTGGTAGGCACTTAATGGAGGCTCACGACAGCTCTCCCGTGAGAACAAGCCTCCTCCTGTGGGAAGCTGAGCTGCGCGCTTTTGTCAGGAGAGGCCCTTCTCGCCCAGATGCGTCTCGGCCGGCCTAGAGCCCGATGGCCCAGTCGGGAGCCCGTCGCCTCCTGTCTGGTCGCCTCTGCAGAGGAGAGTGCTCCCGCCTGGCTTTTGGGTCCCCTGGGGGTGGGGGCACGTGTACCCGCATTAGGAGGGCAGCAGGCGGAGGGCTTCCCCCTGGGGCGTGCAGGGCTCCTGGGGTGGGCCTGTGCTTGGGCGCTGGCCCCAGGCTCGCTTCCTTCCGCAGGTGCCCCACACCTGGCTGCGACGGCTCCGGACACATCACTGGGAACTACGCGTCGCACCGGAGGTGAGACCCCGGGCCTAGGGTGGGCGGCCAGCTGGCAGGGTCCTCCTTAGACAAGTAGAGCCCGTTCATCTCTTTCGTCTGAAGTTTTGCCATTCCCAGAATCTGAGCAGGTTGCTCTCTGCAGGAATTTGGAGACAGGGTCAGGTGGTATGTGGCTGGCGGCGATGCCGCACGCTCCTGAGCCTGCTGTCCAGCCAGCGGCCAGAGGCCGTCAACCACGGGCCCATCGCGGCCTCTCCTTGGTCTGGCCTGTAGCCCCCACCTGGGGCGCGGAGTCCCAGAATGAGCCAGATAAAATCGAGGGAGCTCCAGGGCGAGGCTCCTGTGGGGCGAAAGCATGTTCCCTCTTTCAAAAACAGTTTGTCAGGCTGCCCTCGGGCCAAGAAGAGCGCGGTCAAGACCACGCCCACGAAGGACGACAAGGAAGACCCTGAGCTCATGAAGTAAGTCCCGGGCGGGCACCGTGGGCTGCCGGGCGCGGGAGGCAGGGAGCAGCGCCGTCTGAGGCACGCGCCTGTGTGGCCACGGGCCAGCCACGCCCAAGCTGGTGCCTGAGGCCAGCCCTGAACTGGGGACTCAACCCCTCGGCTGTGGGAAGCCCCCGAGCCGGTGGGGCAGCTCCGAGGCCTGGAGGCGAAGAGCCCGCTCCCTGCCTGTCCCAAAGGAGCCCACTCCGTGGGGCTTGGACCACTGCAGGCACAGAAAAGGAGGCCCCCATCCGTTTTCCGGTACAGGGACTCAGTGCCCAAACCGGGAGGGCCCGGGCCAAGCAGATGGCGGCCACCCGGCCTCGGGGGCCAGCGCTCAGGGCTCGTGGCAGCAGGCATGTGCCGCCCATGGGTCCGGCGGAGAGGCTCACGGCTGGCTCGTCCTGTGGCATCTTGTTCTTCGGAAGGCGCATGGCTCCCGCCAGCTGTTTGATGTAATAAGGCTGCGGCTTGGTTAGTTAGTTGTTTATTTTTTGCAATAAAACTGTAACAAATGCTAAATTAATGATGTAGAGCACTTGGTAGCTGGTACAGAGAAGGCTGACTGCTGGGGCCAGTAAAAAGGACTTTTCCTCCTGAGAATGCAGAAATTTCCTAGAGATGATAGAAATGCTGGCAGGACGTTAAAAGCAAATTGTGCTGCATTTGCAAATGATTAAAATCAAGATCAGCATTTTTCAAATTAACATGGAAAAACGGTTTTCCTGTTTCTAATGTGCTGTCAGATATGCTTTATAAAAACGACAAGATTTCTGCAGCCCCGTGGAGGGGGCGATTCTAGAAGCAGTTCAGCGTGTACGGGAGGGACGATGTTCCGGGTGGATGGCCCTGTGGCTAGGGGCGGCGGCAGCCCGCTCAGCACCTCGCGCCAGACGCTTCAGCCGCTTTCCTGGCTGAGCTTTCCTGGCTGACGGGCCTCCCTGCAGCCCAGAGCAGGGACCTGGAGGGTCCCTGGCCTTGCTGAATGGCGGCGGCTGAGCAGGCGCTGGCTTTGGAGGGGCTGGTGGGGAGGTGAGGCCCTGGCTTGAGATGAAGTCGTGCCAGCATTCTGTAGTAAATTCCTTTTGCCACAATTTTAAAACTGGCCATGAAAATCTTGAGGATTCCGGCATGGGTCACGAGCCAGCTGTGCCCTTGCCCTCTGCTTGCCCCGAGAGGCCCACGGGTCCCAAGGGCAGGAGCGCTGGCTTCCGATCGTCTGACCCCTGCCTTGTGGCAAGACCCATGCTCCAGCCCCCTCGCAGCTCCTGCTGCTCCCCAGCACGCGCCTTTACCTGGCAGTTCACCCGACTGCTCTGGAGATTCTCCTGTTAGGTTTGAGGGAAAGAGATAAACGTGACAACGTGCACAGATGAGAAACAGTGCCACACACAACTCCAGCAAGACATGGCACTTCCTCGGGACTGGAGGAAAGGGTCAGGGTTTTGCAGGAAAGCGGCAGGAGGAGTGTCGACCCTATGCTGCGGCCCTCAGACTTGGAGGAGTGGACGTTGAGTGTGAACCCTGTCTCCTCTGGGACCCCTACCCGACATGCTCTGGGTGGGTGGCTGGGGCGACTTTGGAACTTCCAAGTGGGGTGTGAGAAAAGGAGGTGCAGAGGCCCCGGGGCAGAGGGGGGTGTCCAGGTTGCCACAGCACAGAGCAATGAACCGAGACTGGGACCTCTCCTCTCTGCCGGGGCTGTGTGGCCCTGGGAGTGAGGGAGTGTGGTCCTCCAGGGAGTGGTCCTCCAGGGAGTGGTCCTCCTGAGGGTGATCCTCCTGGGGGGTTGTCCTCCTGGGGAGTGGTTTTCCTGGGGGGTGGTCCTCCTGGGGGTGATCCTCCTGGGGGGTGGTCCTCCTGGGGCCTGACCGGCTCCCACCCCCCTTTGCACTGAGGTGCCAAGGTGGTTCAGTCTCTGGCAGTTCTTGGCACCCACCCCCTCGTCCTGTCCTCACCTTTGTGCCTTTTCTCTGACCTCCCACCTGGTCCCCAGCAGCTCCCGCCCCTGCCTTCAGGTGCCCAGGCTACCCCTAGAGGCTCTAGTTGTCTCAGGTGGCCACTCCTTCTGCCCTGACCCCTCTGCCTGAGGCCCCTCCTTAGCAAGGCTGCATCCCAGGAGGCCAGGTCAGCGGGCACCCACCTCTGGCCTCTCTCGTGGGCAGGTGCCCGGTTCCAGGCTGCGTGGGTCTCGGCCACATCAGCGGCAAGTACGCCTCTCACAGAAGTGCGTCCGGCTGCCCGCTGGCTGCCCGGAGGCAGAAGGAGGGCGCCCTCAATGGCTCGTCGCTCGCCTGGAAGGCGTTGAGGAACGAGGGGCACACCTGCCCCACTCCTGGCTGCGACGGCTCCGGCCACGCCAACGGGAGCTTCCTTACTCACCGAAGGTGACTTTCCAAGGCCTGGCACGGGGCAGCTCCTGGCCATGGGCTCTGGGGATGGGCAGGCAGGGCAAGGACCACAAACAAGTAAGCAGAGTGCCTGGTGTGGCTCTGGTGGTGAGTGCCATGGACAAGAGCAGGCAGGGAAGGGGAGAAGGCCTCTGGGGGTCCCGGAGTGAGTGAGAGCCGCAGACTGCAGGGCGAGGGCAGGAAGGCCCAGGCGGGGGGCAACAAGAGGCTGTCCGTAGAAGGAGCCCACGGTGTGCAGCTGGAACTTAGAGTTTTGGGTTCCTTTGGGATAAAATCACTACCTAAAAGCGAAAATATGCATTTTCCATCACAAAGTCCATATCCAAGTTCTTTTCTCATTTAAGCTCATCTTGGAGGGTGCAACACCCCTGCCCCCTCCAGCGTCTCCTGGGGTCACTGTGGCTGCAGCAGTGGGGGTGGGCAGTGGGGGCAAAGGGGAGGAGTTCAGCCATGGGAGGCCCCTGAGGGTCATCCAGGGGGGACAAGACCGTTTCCTAACTCCGACCTTTCACTTCCAGCTTGTCGGGCTGTCCCAGAGCGACTTTTGCTGGAAAGAAGGGGAAACTCTCAGGGGAGGAAATTCTCAGCACCAAGTTCAAGACGAGTGATGGTAAAGATGCCTGCAGGCCTGACAAGAAAGGCAGATCCTGGCCAGACGAGGGGACTCCTGACCTTGGCTCAGTAAAGAGGAGGCTAAGGACATTCAGCATCAGCTGGGAAAATCTTGCTTTATCGCAGCAGTTAATTCCTACCCGAGAGAGGCACACGCTGCCTACCTGTGACCTAGGCCAGGAGAAAACCGGAAACACAGACCTAAAAGCTACCAGAGCAAACGCAGATTCTTGATCCCAGTGAATGTGGGCATATGAGCCCCTGAGAAAGATGAGTGCAGACACTGGGCTTGGACCAGGGCGCTGGTGGGGGATGAGAGGGGATTTCTAGACCCACCTGGGGACCAGGTTTCCACCGCAGGCCAGCTGTGGCTTCCCTGTATGGGGTTTGAGGCGGAAGCCATGAGCCACTTCTCTCTGCGCAGTGCTTGAGAATGACGAGGAGATCAAGCAGCTGAACAAGGAGATCCGTGACCTGAACGAGTCCAACTCGGAGATGGAGGCTGCCATGGTGAAGCTGCAGTCCCAGGTGAGTGGCTGCCTAGCCCCTGGCTCCCCGCCACAGGCCCTTGCCCTCCCCAGCCCCCGACTCTGTGACACAGGGCCCTGCCCACCCCCAACACTTGGTCCGTGGTGCTGTGTGGCAGCGAGCACGCGGGTTCAGGCGCAGATGCCCTGAAGTCCGCTGTGTTGTACAGCCTCCTCTCCCGTGAGGTGGGCAGCAGTGGGGCCACGGGTCAAAGTTGTCCTGAGGGCTGAGCTGGGAGCGGGTGGTGTCTGGCGGTGCTGGTCGCTCGTCCTGCCAGTGTTAGGCTGTTAATATTGGTAGATCTGACAGGGTTTGCAGGTCCTGTAGGTCAGTAAGGAATCCTGCTGCTCCCATCAGGTGAGCGGCCTTGAAGTTTAATAGCTGCATTAGGGTTACTAGTCCTGTCAAAGTTAGTAGCCCTGTTTGTGTTAGGAGTTTATAGGGGTCCTTTCCACTCATCTGTGCAGGTGGGGCACCCTGTCAGCGTCAGTATTCACATCAGGGTTTGTAACCTGTTGGCATTTCAGACTGGCTGACCTGCCGATTTTAGGAGAGCTAATCCTAATGGGTTCTACTCCTATCAGTGTTAGAGGCCCCTTTAGGTTTAGTAGTCATATAACGGTTGGGTCTAATCATGGCTGGTTGTTGTTTTACTTTCCTAGGCTGCTCAAAGCAGATACCATGAAATGTATTGCCTGAAACAATGGGAATTTATTAGCTTACAGGTTGAGGCTGAGAAAATGTCCAAATCAAGGCATCATCACGGCGATGCTTTCTTCCTGAAGACCAGCTGGTGGTCCTGGGCTCCTCTGTCACGTGGAAGGCACACGGTGGCATGTGCTGGTCTCTCCCTTCTCTTCTGGGTTTCATTGCTTTCAGCTTCTTGCTTCTGTGGCTCCCTCCTCTGTAGTCATTCCTTTTATAAAAAATTCCAGTAAGAGGATTAAGACCCACTCTGAAGTAGCCTTGTCAGAAGATCCTGCTTACAATTGTTCCACACCCACAGGAAAGATCAGACTAAAGGACATGTCTTTCTGGGGGTGCAAACACCTTCAACCACCACAGGTGTTATGTCAGCTTTAGCAGCCCTGCAAGGATTAGCAGCCTGTCAGGGTTAGTTGTCCCATCAGAGTTGCAGTCCCGTAGCTTTACAAGTCCTCTTGATGCTAATTCTCCTGTCAGAGTTTATAGTCCTGTGACATTAATAGTCCTGTCTGGGGTAGTAGTCCCTGCTTGTGTTAGGGATACTATTCGTTTTAGTTATCCTGTGAGGTTTACTTGTCCTTTCAGTGTTAGTAGTCCTGTTTAGTTAGTACTACTGTCAGGGTTAGTAGTCTTGTTAGGGTTAGGAGACCTGTAGGGATAGTATTCCAGCTAGGATTAATAATCCTGTCAGGTTAGTAATCCTGTCAGCATTGATAGTCCTGTCAGAGGTATTTGTTCTGTCAAGGGGAGTAGTATGCCAATGGCAGTAGTCCTGTCAGGGTTAATAGATCTGTAAAGGTACTAGTTAAGTCAGGGATAATAGTCCTGTCAGGTGAGTAGCCCTGTTAGGAGGAATAGTTCTTCCAGGTGTAGTTGTCCTGTCAGGGTTAGTAGTCCTGAGAGGTTAGTAGTTCTGCCAGTGTTTAAAGTCCTGTAGAAGTTAGTAGATCTGTCATGGGAAGGCCTGTCAGGGTTAGTATCTTGTTAGGGTATTAAATCTGGCAGTGTTAGTAGTTCTCCCAGGAGTAGCAGTCCCATCAGTGTTAGAAGTTCTGTTAGGGGTGGCAGTCCTGTCAGTTAAGTAGTGTAATCAGGTTAGTAAACCTATTAGGGAAGTATTCCTTTCAGTAGTTCTGTCGTGATGAGAGGCATTGTAAATATTCAAAACCCTGTTAGCTCGGTTAATAATCCTGACAAGTTTACCGGTTCTGTCTAGGGCAATAGCCCTGTCAGGTTTAGTGATCCTGTCAGGAATAGTAGCCCTGTCAGGGTTGGCCGTCCTATCAAGCTTAGTAGCCCTCTAAGTGGAGTTAGTCTTGTCAAGGCTAGTAGTCCTGTCAGAGGAATTAATGTCATTAGGATTAAAAGTTCTGTCAAGGGTATCAGTCCTGTCTGATTAGTAGTCATATCAGGGTTAGTATTCCCGCGATGTGTAGCATTCCTGCTGTGTATAGTAGTGCTGTCAGGGTTAGTTATTCTGTCAAAGGTAATAGTTATGTCAAGGGGTAGAAGGATTGTAAATGTAAGTAGTCCTGTCAGGTTAGTAGTCCTGTAATGGGCAGTACTCCTGTCAGGGGTAATAATCTTCTTTGGGGTAGTAGTTCTGTCATGGTTATAGTCCTGTGAGGTACAGTGGTACTGTCAGAGGTAGTTACATGTCACAGTGAGTGGTCTCATCAGGGTAGTCATCCTGAGGGGTAGTAGTTCTGCCTGCTCTCAATGATAGGAGTCCTGTGAATGGAGTTGTCCTATAGGCGTTAATTTCCCATGAGGGGAGAAGTTCTGGAGGGCTGCAGGTATGACACTGTTAGTAGTCCCTGTCATGGGTAATAGCCCCGTCATGGTTAGTAGTCATATTAAGAGTAGTAATACCATCAAGGTTTATGGTTCTCTCAGCATTAGCACTCCTGTGAAGGATAGTTGTTTTATAAGGGTTAGTACTCCTGTCAGGGTTTACCTGTTCTGTCATGGGTAGTAGGTCTGTCAGAAATACTAGTATTGTCAACAGAATAGTCCTCTCAATATTTGTAGTTCAGTCAGTGTTAATATTCCATCAAGTTTAGTAGGCCTGTCAGAGACAGTATACCTGTCAGTGGTAGAATTCCTGTCATAGTTTGTAGTCCTCTCAGGAGCAGCAGTCATGCCATGGGTAGTAGTCTTGTCAGGGTTATTAGTCCTATTAGAGTTGGTACTCTTGTAAGGAGTAGCATGCCTATCAAGGTTATGAGCTCTGTCAGAGCTAGTATTTTGGTCAGGTTATCAATCCTGGCAGATATGCAGTTCTTTCAGGGATAGTAACCTTCTCAGGGTTAAGTACTGTTGGGGTTAGTCATCATGTGAGGGATAGAAATCCTGTCAAGTTTGGCAGTCCTGTCAGGGCTAGTAGTCCTGTTAGGGGTAAAGTTAGTAGTTCTGTCAGGTGTAGAAGTCCTGGTCAGTTTAGTAGTCCTGGCAGGGTTTCTATTTCGATCATGGGAAGTAGTCCTGTCAGGTTAAGTATCCCATCAGGGTTAGTGTTCTTGTCAGGGGTATTAGTCCTGTTAGGAGTGGTAGTCCTGTCAGGGTTAATAGTCCTGTCAGAGGTAGGAGTCCTGTCAGGGGCAGGAATCTTGTCAGGTTAGAATCTTGTCAGGGTAGATGTCCTGCCAGGATTGTCAGGGGTAGTCGTTCTAAAAGAGTTACTAGCTCTTTCAGGGATAGTAGTCCTATCATATTTTCAATCCTGTCAGGATAATAGTCCTGTCTGAGATAGTAGAATTCTTGGGAGTACTGATCCTGTCAGGGTTAGTAGTCCTCATTATTAGTAATCCTCTCAGGAGTAATAGTAATAGTCAGGACTAGCAGTTCTGTCTTGTTAGTAGTCTTTTTTTTTTTTTTATTGTGGGTAAAAATCAAAATATTCACAATACAAACCAATATTTGTAAAATGATATATATAGATATATATGCATATTTGTGCATTTGCTTACATAAATGTTATTTTTTTTCATATATATTTTAAAAGATGTTGTTAGTAGTCTTGATAGGTTTGTAATCCTCTGACACTTAGTAGTCTTGTCAGGGGCACTAGTACTGTGAGAGTTAGGACAGAAGTCCTATCAAGTTAGTAGTCCTCTTAGGCATAGTAGTCTTGTTAGTGTTACTAGTCCAGTCAAGATTAGTAGTTCTTCATGGTGACTAGTCATGTCAGCGTTAGCATTCCTGTTAGGATTGGTACTCCTGTAAGGGGTAGTGTGCCTTCAGTGTTAGTAGTCTTGCCAGCAGAAGTGTTCCTGTCAGGTTAGTAGTCCTGTCAGGGTTAGTAATTTTGTCATATTGGTAGTTATGTTAGAAATAATAGTCCTGTCAAGTTAGTAGTCCTGTCAGAGGTAGTAGTGCTGTCATGTGTAGTTGTCCTCTCAGTGGTAGTAGTCCTGTCAGGGATAGTAGTCCCACCATGGTTTATTGTTTTGTCAACACTAGTAGTCCTGACAGATTAGTAGTCATGTATAAGGATTAGTAGTTCTGTCAGGGATAGTAGTCTAGTAAGGGTCAGTAGTCATGTCAGGGGTATTAGTTCTGTCATGTTAGTAGTCCTGACTGGGTAATTATCCTGTTAAGTGAGTAGTCATGCCATGGGAAGTAGTTCTATCAGGAGCAGTAGTCCTGTCTCAGGTATTCATTCTATCAGGGGTAGTAGTCTTTTAGATTAGTACTGGTGACA
Source organism: Tolypeutes matacus (assembly GCA_026826555.1). NCBI lineage: Eukaryota > Metazoa > Chordata > Mammalia > Cingulata > Chlamyphoridae > Tolypeutes > Tolypeutes matacus. The sequence goes on along the minus strand of JAKSZT010054279.1, from coordinate 142,557 downwards.
GGATCAGTAGTCCTATCAGGGGTAGTAGTCCTGTCAAGGTAAGTAGTCTGGTCAAGAGTTGATGTCCCATCATAGTATGTGGTTTTGTCAGCATTAGTAGTCTTGTCAGGGGTTGTAATACTGTCAGGAATAGAAATACTGTCAGCATAAGTAGTCCTTTCAGGGGTAGTAGTCCAGTCAAGGATAGCAGACCTGTAAGGGGTAGTATTCCTGTCAGAGGTAGTGGTTGTATCAGTGCTAATAGTTCTGTCGAGTTTAGTCATCCTGTCAAGGTGGTAGCCCTGTCAAGGGTAGTAGTCCTCTCATAGTTAGTACTCCTGTCTGGGTAGAAGTTCTTTAACAGTAGTAGTCTTGCTATGAATAATAGCCCAGTCCAGTGCAGTGTACTGTAGGACTAGTAGTCTTGTCATTTGTAGTAGTCCTGTCAGGTATTGTAGTCATGTCAGGGGTAGTAAGAAGTCTTGTCATGGGTAGTCATTTTTTCAGGGGTGTTAGTCAAGTTTAGGAGACCTGTCAGTATTAGTAGTCCTGTCAGGATAGTAGTTCTCTCAGGGTTAGTAGTCCTGTCAGTTTAGTAGTCTTGTTAGTGGTAGCAGCCCTTCCAGGATCAATAATACTGACCAATTAGAAGTCATGTCTGGGTTAGTATTCCTCTAAGGGGACGTAGTCCTGTCATGGGGAAGAGTCTTATGTGGTATAGTCATCCTGCCAGTAGTAGTCCTTTTGGGTTAGTAGTCCTGACAGGGGTAGGGTAGTAGTCCTATCAGGGTGAGGAGAGTAATCAGGGGTTGAAGTCCCATCATGGTATGTGGTTTTGTCAGCCTTAGTAGTCCTTGTCAGGAGTAGGTATTCTGTCAGTCATAGTAGGCCTGTTAGAATTTAGTAGTCCTATAAGAGTAGTATTCCTGTCAGGGTTAGTGGTTGTGTCAGCATTAGTAGTTCTGTCAAGTTTAGTCATCCTGTAGGTGTAGTAGTCCTATCAGAAATAGTAGTCCTCTTATGGTTAGTAGGCCCATCGGAGTAGTAGTCCTTTAAAGGTAGTAGTCCTATCACTCACAGTGGTCCTGTCAGGAATAATAGTCCTGTCAGTGGTAGTACTTCTGTAAGTGTAGTAGGCCTGTCAGGGATAACCATTCTTTTAGGATAATAGTCATAAAATGGTTTATAGTCATTTCAGGTTTGTGCTCCTGTCAGGGACAGTAGTCCTGTAAGAAATAGTAGCTCTGTTGAGATAGTAGTCCTGTCATGTTTAGTAGTCCTATTAGGGTTATTGTCCTGTCAGAGGTAGTAGGCCTGTCAAGATATTTTTCGTGCCAATGGTAGTAGTCTTGTTAGTGTTATTAGTACTGCCAACATTAGTACTTCTGTCAGGGGTAAAAGTACTGTCAGAGCACTAGTCCTGTCAGGATTAGTATTGTTCTTAAGGGTAGTAGTCCTATCAGGTTTAGCAGTCCTGTAATTTTTAGTAGTCCCTTCAGGTATAATATACCATCATGGTTTGCACTTCTGTAAGTAATAGCCGTCTTGGCTAGTAGTAATTTCAGTTGTAGAAGTCCTGTCAGAGACAGCAGATTTGTCAGGTTTAGGAGGTTTAGTACTGTCAGGGGTTGTAGTCCTTTCATGTTGAGTAGTCCTGCCAGTGATAGCAGTCCTGCAAGTGTTAGTAGACCAGACTACTAACTAAGAGATGTAGTACTCTCGTCAGGTTAGTAATCCAGCCAGAATTAGTTGTCTTTTCAATGTTATTCGTTCTCTCAGGTTAGCAGTCCTGTAAGGGTTAATAGTCATGTCATCTTAGTAGTCTTGTCAAGATGAGTATTCCTGTCAGGGTTAGTAGTCCTCCTGTCAGGAATAGTAGGCAAGTTAGGGACAGAAGTCCTATTAGCATTATTAACATGTCAGGTTAATAGTTCTGTCATTGGTAATAGTCCTGTGAGCTTTAGTGCTGTCAGGAAAAGAAGTCCTTTCAGGGTTAGGAGTAGGGTCAGGAGTAGTAGTCATGTCAGGATTAGTATTTCTTTCAAGGGCAGTACTCCTGTTCAGGGTTAGTAGTCCTGTCAGGGATATTAGTCCTCTCAGTTAGTAGTAGCTATGTCAGGGTCAACAATCTTTCAGGAGTAATAGCTGTTTCAGCTTAGTAGTTCTGTCAAGGTTAGCAGAACTGACAGGGTTAATTGTCCTGTTAGGTTATCAGTGCTCTCAGTGGTAGTAGTCCTGTCAGTTTAGTAAGCTTTTCAGGCATAGCATGCCTGCCAGGGTTAATAACTGTCAGGTTAGTAGTCCTCTCAGGGGTATTAGTCCTGTCAGTTTAGTTGTACTGTCAGGTAATATTGCCAGAGGTAAATATTCTAAGTTAGTAGTCCTGTCATGGGAAGCAGTACCGTCAAGGGGACTAGTCCTGCCTCCAGTATTTATCCCATCAGGGTTAGCACGCCGTTAGGGTGAGTAATCCTGACAGGCATAGTAGTCCCATCACTGGTAGTAGTTCTGGTCAAAGTTAATAGTACTGTCAGGTTAGTAATCATGTCAGGTATTATCCTGTTAGGTTAAGAGTCCTGTCATGGGAACTGGTCCTCTCAGGGGTGTAATTTCTGTAAGATTAGTAGTTCTGTCAGGATTGGTGTCCTGACAGGTATAGTAGTCCTGTCAGGGGTTGTAATCTTGTCAGCAGTAGTATTCTTCTCAAGAATTTGTGGTCCTGTCGGCAGTAGTAATTCTGTAGTAGCCCTGCCATGAGTAGTAGTCCTGTGAGGGATAGCAGTCCTTTCAGGGTTGGTCGTCTCGTCTTGGGCATATACGGTCAGGGTTGGAAGTGCAGTTGAGGAAGTAGTTCTATCAGGTTTGTAGTCCTGTCAGTTATTAGTGTTGCCAGGGTTTGTAGTCCTTAGCATTATTAGTCAGGTTTGGGATAGTATTACTGTTTGTATGGGGAGTACTATTAGTTTTAGTAATTCTGTGAGTTATAGTTTTCCTTTCATGGTTAGTAATCCTGTTAGGGTTAGTGGTCATCTCAGGGGTATTGGGCTGCCAGGGGTAGTATTCCTGTTATGATTAGGAGTACTATCAGCATTAGTGGCCCTGTTAGGGTTAGAAGTCCTGTCAAGTTAACAGTCCTCCAGATTAGTAGTTGTTTTAGTTTTCTAGGCTTTGGAAACAGATACCATGAAATGAGTTGGATTTAAACAATGGGAATTTATCAGCTTACAGTTTGAGGCCAAGAAAATGTCCAAATCAAGGCATCATCAAGGTAGTATTTTATTCCCGAAGAACAGCTGCTGGCGGTCCTTGGCGCCTCCGCCATACGGCAAGGCGCATAGCGACATCTGCTGGTCTCTTCCTTCTATTCGGGGTTTTGTTGCTTTCAGCTTCTTCCGTGGCTCTCCACACACACACCTGCCCTCCTCCCCCGGGCTCATTCCGTTTATGAAGGACTCGGGTAAGAGAGTTAGGACCCATCCTGATGGGGTGTGTCACACCCTAACTGAAATAACTTCATCATAAGTTCCTACTTACAATGAGTCCACCACCCAGGAACGGATTAAATTTAAGAACATGTCGTTCTGGGGTACTTAAAACTTCAAAGCAGCACAGTAGTCTTGTCACGGGTAGTAGTCCCATCCTATTCTGGGGTCTTGTCATCATTAGTAATCCTGTGATGATTAGTAGTCCTGTAAGGTTTAGTAGACCTATCAAGTTATTAGTCCTGGCAGGTTAGTAGTCCTAGCAGGGTTAGTAGTCATTTTAGAGATAGTAGTCTTGTCAGGTTAGTTGTACTATCAGGATTAATATTGCTGTAAGGGGTAGTAGTCCTCTCAGGTTAGCAGTACAGTCAGGGTTAGTAATCTTGTCAGGGTTAGTAGTCCTGTCAGATAGTAATCTAGTCACGTTCACTTGTCCTCTCAGGAGCAGTAGTCCTGTTGGTGTAGTAGTTTCACCATGGTTTGTGGTTTTATCAGCATTAGTAGTCCTGGCAGGGTTTTAGTCTTGTGAGAATTAATAGTCTGATAGCATTAGTAGTTCTGTCAGTGCAAGCAGTCCTGTCAGCTTTTTTTTTTTTTTTTTTTTTTTTTTTTTAAATCAGGCCAGTAAAAAGAATTTATTGGGAAATGAGGGAAAAGAGCAGAGCTTGCCGAGAAATGGGAGAGAAGGATGGAAATACACACCGAGATTTGGTGTGGTCTCTTCTAGGCAGAGAGACCCTTTGTCAGCTTTAATAGTTCTGTAGGGATAGTAGTCCAGTGAAGTTAATGTTCATGTCAGGCTAGTAATCCTGTCAGGATTACTTGCCCTATCAGGGGTAGTAGTCCGGTTGTAGTCAGTAGTCCCGTCAGGTTCAGTAGTCCTGTTAGGGGTAGTAGTCCTGTTGGGGTTTTAGTCCTGTGAGGAATAGTAGTCCTGTCAGCAGTAGTATTTCTGCCAGGGGTAGTAGTTATGTCAAGATATTAATATAGTAAATGTTGGTAGTAATGGATAGTAGATCTGATATGCATAATAATCCTGTCTTGGGTATTAGGTTGCTAGGTCTGTCAGGTTTGGTAGTACTGTCAGGGGTACTAAACTGTTATAGTTTGTATAGTCAGAGGTAGTATCCTGTCAGGTAGTAATAGTGTCATGGCTAGTAAACATGTCAGTGGTAGCAGTCCTGTCAAGGTTAGTAATCCCCATCAGCTGTAGTAGTCATGACAGGTTAGTAGTCTTATGAGGCTTAGTAGTCCTATTAGGTTAGTAGTACTGTCAGGGTTAGTATTCTTGTCAGGGGTGGTAAACCTGTCAGAGGTAGTAGTCCTATTGGGTTTGTAGTCCTGTTAAGTTTGTAAGTCCTGTCAGAGTTATTAGTCCTCTCAGGGATAGTCGTCCCACCAGAGGTAGTAGTCCTGTCAGGGGTAATAGTCCTGTAATGTTTTCTTGTTCTCTCAGGGGTAATAGTACTGTATATTGTAGTAGTCCCATCATGGATTATGGTTTTGTTAGCATTAGTAGTCCTGTCAGGGTTAGTAGACCTCTCAGGAGGTATTTGTCCTGTCAGGTTAGTAGTGCTGTCAGGGTTTTAGTGCTGTCAGGGTTTTAGTCCTATGAGGATTAGTAGCCTTTTTGGCATCAGTAGTCTGTCAGGGTTAGGGGTCATGTAAGGAGTAGTATTCCTATGAGTTTAGTAATCCTGTCAAGCTAGTTGTCTTGAAAGCATTAGTAGTCCTATGAATTGTAGTAGTACTGTCATGTTTATTAGTCCTGTCAGGGTTAGTAGTCCTTTCAGGGTTTTAGTTCTCTGAGGATGATTAGTAGTCTGTTATCATTAATAGTTCTGTCAGTAGTGATATTCTTGTCAGGGATAGTAGTGCTGCCATGGATAGTCATTCTAATAGGGGTCATAATCCTGACAGGGGTCGTAGTCCTGCCATTATTAGTAGTCCTGTCAGGTTTTTAGTCCTATCAGGGTAGTATTCTTGTCAGGGGTAGTAATCTTGTGAGGTTAGTAGTACTGTCAGGATTCACAGTCCTGCCATGGTTATTCTTCTTTCAGGGGTAATAGTCCTGTCAGGAGTAGTGTCTTCTCAAGTTAGTATTCCTGTTTACTTTTCCTCTCAGAGGTAGTAGGCATGTCAAGGGCAATAATCCCACCGTGGTTTGTGGTTCTGTTAGCATTAATAAACCTGTCAGGGTTAGTAACCACTCAGGAGTATTAATCCTGTCAGGTTAGTAGTCCAGTAAGGGTTAGTAGTCCTATCAGGGGTGGTAGTCCTGTCAGGATTAGTGTTCAACTCATTGGTAGTAGTTCTGTCAGATTAGTAGTCCTGTCAATTTTGTAGTGCTGACAGAGGGATAAGTCTTGTCAGGGTTAGGAGTACTGTCAGGAGTAGTAGTCCTGTCAAGGTTAGTAGTACTTTCAGGGGTAGTATTCCTGTCAGGGTTAGTAGCCCTGTCAGGGCATTTAGCCTTCTTAGGTTTGTAGCCCTTTAAGGGGTTATAGTCCTGTCAGGAGCAATAGTCCTGCCACAGGTCATGGGTAGTAGTTGTCTGTCATGTTAGTGTACTCTCAAGATTAGTAGTCCTGTTAGGGTTAGTAGTCCTATCCGTTTTAGCTGTCTTGTCAGGGGTAGGAGTCACATCAGGGGTATTAGTTCTTCCGCCAAGGGTAGAAATCCTGTGTGGTTAGTAGTCGTTTCAGGGTTAGTAGTCCTGTTAGTATTAATAGTCCTATGAGGGAAGTAGCCCAGTCAGCCATTATTCCAGTCAGGGGTAGTAGTCCTATTAGGGTTAGTAGTCTTGTCGGTATTAGTAGTTTTGTCAGTGATAGTAACCCTGAATAGGGTAGCGGTCCTGTCAGGATTAGTGGTCTTGTCGGGGTAGTAGCACTATCATGGTTATGAGCCCTGTTAGCATTAGTCGTCTTACCAGGGTTTGTGAGTGTGTCATTGGTAGTCGTCCTGTCATGGCTAGCATTCCTGTGAGGGTGGTAGTCCTGTCAGCATTCATAGTCCTGGCATGGTTAGTAGTCCTGTCAACTTTTAAAGGTTCTGTCCAGGTGTAAAATCCCATCATAGTTTTTGGTTTTGTTGGTATTAGTTGTCCTGTCAGGGTTGGCAGAGCTGTCTGGTATAGTAGTGCATTCGGGGTTAATAGCTCTTTGAAGGTTAGTAATACATCAGGTTATTAGTAGTCCTGTCAGAGTTAATGGTTCTCGCAGTCCTAGTCCTATCAAAGGTATTAGTCCTGTCAGATTCGTAGTCCTGTCAGGGGTAGGAGTCTTATTGGGATTAGTACTCCTTTTACTGTTAGTACTCATGGCAGGGCTAATTAGTAGTCCTGCCCTTGATAGTCGTCCCCTCAATGTTAGCAGCACTGTTAGGGGTAATAGTCCTCTCCAGGCTATTAGTCCTGTCAGGGCTAGTAGTTCTGTCAGAAACGGTAATCCTGTCAACATTAGTAGCCCTGTCCGATGCAGCATTCCTACCAGGGTTAGCAGTCTGCTTAGTGTGGTGCCTATCATTCTGTCCTCTTAAGCCATGTTCAAACCCGAACACAGTCCTGGCCCAATGTCCTTGGCAAACTTCTCAGCCCATTAGTTCCATGACTTCCTCACGAGTAAAATGGAGATAAAAATAGGAATGATTCTACATGGTGTACAAGATAAATGTGATACTGCTTGGAAAGTTCTTCACACAGGTTCTAATAGCTGGCGTTGCTGAAGGATAGGATTGCAAATTACTTTAAGTGCATGCATCATATAGATCTGATTTTCCCATTATGATCATTTATAATTGGAGGAAAATCTGTAAACATCTTATTTTAAAAATGAAACTCCACTACCCTCTGGCTGCTGAGTTAGGACTGATCTTGGCCAGCCAGTGTGGCCAGAGGAGAGTAGGCAGCTGGGAGGGGGTCAGCACAGGGCATCCTCTGTTCTGCTGGAAGGAAAAAGGGTGGGTGGGTGGTAGCCAGGCCCCACAGGGGAGGGAATGGGCTTTGTAGTGGTGTGAGGCAGAGCCCCTTTTGTGAGCAGAGGGTACAGATGGGAAAATGTTAAAGCCCAGAATGGCACTGCAGAAGACAGGTTTTCTCACAATATATTGTAGTCCCAACTGCTTTGTTTTAGTGCTCTTTTCTCAACAGGCAGTCTTCATCTTGACTTCTTTCTAATCAAAAGCCTGTGTGAGCATTACATCTACATGTGCATCATCTGTTGGCACATGTAGATGCAGCATCTTCCCTAGATTCAGGAGAAGCAAAAGCAAGGGAGGAGGGTGACAAGGCCAGGCTGCCTCCTGGCCTGACCCTTCCCCAGTTCCCTGGAGAGGTCTCTGGCTGCTGGAAACACAATGCCCTGTGGGGGTGGCATTGCCCCTCCTCAGGGTCTCAAGGGCCCATATTCATGTCAACATCCTTGGGTAGCACGTTAAATTCCTCTGTATTTGCCAATAATCCATCTGTTTAATTGTTGAACAGATGTTAAGTGTCATTGGCTTTCCTTTGAGGGAGCTCCTTGAATCCTGTGCTCTGTGGAAGGGCAAAGAAGAAAGCAGGCAGGCTCCAGTTCCCTATTTAATCCTTTTATAATCAAGTGCTTGTCACCAGATTCCGTAAGTGCAGTGCACCCAGGTCACAGGGCCTCGTGACTGGAAGGAAAGTATTCAACCTTGTCCGCAGCCCCAGGGCGCTCACCACTCCTTACACCTGAGATGGCTTGGTGCTTTACACACATTGTCTCTGTGGGAACTTTAAGTGCATCTGTCCCCGTGGCGCCAGCCTTTCGAGACATACCATCCGATGGTGGCTGACCCTCAACACCGAAGGCAGCTCTCAGGCCCTCCCTAGCATGTCTTCTCAGGCCAAACCCTGGACATGACGTCTCACCCCTGCACCCTGGCCATGAGTCTGCGCAGGGCCCTGCTGGCCATGAAGCCTTGCCTGGTGCCGAGCTGCCTGTAGCAGTTAGACTGTCCATAAGCTTTCGCCCTGTTGTCACTACCCCTTCAGGGATTCCAGCTGGAGCCCAGAGTGCCCCTTTGGCTTCTGAGGGGTCCCCTCCTCATGTCCTGCTGGGCACAGGCAAAGGGAATGGTGCTGGGCACTCTAGGACACCCCAGGGCTGGAAAGTCGACAGGAAGGTCGACAGCCTGGCTTCACTCTGGGGTGAGTTTGTAGAGGGAGATGGATTTGCCTGCTCTGCTTGCCAGAGTTTTATTTAAGAGAGTTTGTTGGTCTTTCGCGTAACGGGAAGATCCAGAGTTAGCCCCTACAAGCCAAGATGAGCGCTTCTATCCCCACTTTACAGATGAGGAACATAGACCTTCACGAAGGTGGGTCATCTCACCCCAACCGCTGACCTGGTGCCAGCTGGATGGCACCACAAGCACTGGCCTGGTCATCGCACCCCTCCTCCTGCTTCCCTGGGGTTCTGACTGTGCTGCCAGAAGTCTTCCCCTTGCCCTCCCCTTTGCCAGGGCACCAGCCCATCACCAGCCCCTAGGCTCGTGGCAGGGCGCCCCCGTCATCTGGCCTAGAGAGACATGGCTCTGTAGCCTGCGGAGCACACCCACCCGCTCAAGGAAGGCGTGAGGGTCTTGTCCTGGGGCACAGCAGAAGGTGCCTGGGCCCAGAGGCGAAAGGGCAGGTGGCACCGCCATCTCTCTCTGGCGCAGATATCCTCCATGGAGAAGAACCTGAAAAACATCGAGGAGGAGAACAAGCTCATCGAGGAACAGAATGAAGCCCTGTTTCTGGAGCTGTCCGGCCTGAGCCAGGCCCTCATTCGAAGTCTCGCCAACATCCGCCTTCCTCACATGGTAGGAGCCTGGGGCCCTTGGAGGCCGGGGTGGCGGGTGTCCTTGGCCTCAGGTCCAGCTGCTTTGGGGGGGTTCTTTCCCCCACTGGTGCACTCTGCCCAGGCAGGCAGCCCGAGCCCGATGAAGAGCTTGTGAATCAAAACACAAAGCCGCGGCCCCAGCAGCAGGCAGCCACACACAGGTGTCCTGCCGCTGCGTGTCGGGTGGCTGGTCGCAGGCTGCATGGGGACAAAGGTCCATTGCGTTTGGAACCAGGGAGCTGGGCTGCTAACCGGGCTCTGTTTTCCAGGAGCCAATTTGCGAACAGAATTTCGATGCATATGTGAACACGCTCACTGACATGTGCTCCAACCAGGAGTGCTACCAGAACCCTGCGAACAAGGACCTGCTGGAGAGCATCAAGCAGGCCGTGAGGGGCATCCAAGTCTAGGCTGCATCGCCTCACCAGAATGGGCTGGGCCACCATCGTCTGCTCCCTTCAGTTGTTTACTGCCCGCCCTGCTCCTCCCTGTGGCAGTGGGGGACTCCGAACTCACAGGGACTTCTCTCTGGGCAGCCTGGGGGGTGTGTGGGGCGAGGCCGGGGCCCAGGGGAGGCCTCGGGCCAAGTTTATCCAAAGGGGTGCCTAGAAATCAGTGTTTCCCACGTTGCTGAGCAGTGCCTCCTCAGGGCCCCTGACCACAGAGGGCTTGGAGAGCTGTTGAAGGGGAGAGGCACTGAAGTATTACAAAGTGATTTATTTTTGTTTTCTGAAAGAAATCTGAAGAGCAGTTCAAAATCTCCAGTGGAAAGCTCAACGGAAAAGGTTCTCAGGGAAGCTTTTGGAGTTTGCAACCACAGTATTCCTTTGTCTGTCGTAGCTGGGAGTGTTGCCGTGGGCAGCAGGTGGTGTGTGGTGCAGGGCGGGGCGGGGTGGTGTGTCAGCCCGAGGGTGCCTCGGGCCGTGGCTGGGGCTGGGACACTGGCCCCGGGAAGCATCTGTGACTGGTGAGGGCCATTGTGGCAAGTGCATCTTTAAAATTTTTGTTTGATTCAGTTTTGTGTTAAGGACTGAACAAAGCACTGTTCCAGAGGGAAATCATTAGGAATAGACCTTCCAGAGAATCACTCTTTAGACCATTGATGAGCATCTGTGGCCCCCTGTCAACTCAGAGGGCTAGCCATGGCACATCCCGGAAGTCAGCCTGGAGGGGTGGTGCCCAAGGCTGTGCCTTCCCCGGGGTCTCCACTCCCTCTCCTGCTGTGGCTTTCAGACCCCCACGTCTGGACTCAGAGGCCAGAGACCACTGGGCCAGGGGCCTTCTGGTTTCCTGTGTGCCCACCCAGATATAGCAACCTTAGCAACCCATCACGCCACACTCCCCAGGAGACAGCTTGGCTTGGTTGCCGTGACGGTGCGGACAGCATTGGGGAGATCAGGGAACAGATTCCTAATGGGGGACCACAAAGACTTCACTTCTTTTAAGATCCATTCAAGATGCTAAACAAATAAATAAAAGGTAGATTTTAATTTAATGTGTTAAAAACACAATGTTCTTAAATGTAAATAGAGTCCAAATCGATGGTGACTGCAATTCTGAGTTAGTATTTAAAAGTAGAGAAATTGCACTTCCTGGAAGAAAGAAGAAAAGTAGTTAGTTTAATTATCCTGTAAATTATTTAATTTTGTCAAGATGTAAGTATTTATATTCACAACCTCTTATGTTAACTTTCGCTATTTATTTAACATTTTTATTTATTAATTTCATACTATTCCAACTAGACCCCACACCAAGGCACCATGAGAGGGAAATAAATGAAATGAAAGCAAAAATAACTGTGTAATTATAAGGTAGGCTGTGAGAAAATCGTGATATAAACTTCTAGTTATAATTTTAATGCAACCAAGTTATTTTTTATATATTTTGTTATTTATTCTTTTAATAATGGAATTTTTAAAAAAAATATTTTATAACTGAGGAGTTTTGATAGTTTGGGTTTTTCCCCTTGGTCCAATGGAGAGAGAGTCTTGCGTTTTCTTTTTCCCTTTTGGGGTCCTTCGGTTACAGGCACTGGTAGCGGTAAATGGCGTTTTGTGTCTACTCTTTCTTTGCTCTGTAACGCGGATGGCGTGTGCTCTGGCCGTGTTTCTCGTGTCACGTCTGTGTTGGCTCCATGGCGACTGAGCCACGCTCCTGTGAAGGAATACTGTCGATGCTGACGGCGCCGGCACTGTGACGCCCCTGCCTCAGGAAGCGCGCTAGCCCCCAGCACTTCAAGATGTACTTGCAGGGTGGTTTCCTAATAAAAGTCCACCTCCGATGGTGAGTCGATGCCGTGTCTGTGGTGAAGGCGCCGTCACTGTTCCTGACCGGTTCCAGCTCGACTCACAGGCGCTAGTTCTCCTGGGGGGGCGGGGGGCAGACCCCTCTCCTGAGTTTGCTCTCCCTTCTCCTCCGGCCTGGCCTCTCTTCCTACCACCCCATGCAGGGCCCACGTGATGTTGGCTTGGGCCAACGTCTCCTTTGTGGAACTGTCCTTTCCCCGCCAGGCGGTTCTGGGAGCCCCCAAGCCACTGCGCAAATCATCCTTCCCAGGAGTTTTCTCCCAGAGTTAGGGTGCGAATGCCTTTCTGCTGGGTTGTTAAACTGGGGGATTTTAAATTAGGACTGCTCTGGCCATCTCTAAAGGCTACCAGGAGGAAGTGACAGGCAGTGGAAGAGAGTCCAGACATTCTGGAAGGAGGCAGAGCCAAGAGACAGAGAGAGAAAGGTGGAGGAGGAGAGAAGCTCTGAGGACACCCTCTGAGCCATGCCTGAAGGCAGCCAGCAGCCTTGGGCATCCCAGTAGGTGAGGCAATGGCTTCTTTTTCTTTGTTTTCTTAAGCTGGATTGAGTCGGCTTTTTGTCCTTGCAATGGCTCTCACTGTTTCCTACTTTTGTTTCAGGTGAACCCGTAGCCCTCCCAAGGTGAGAATTTGGTCTTGGTTAGAACTTCTAGTCAGATTCATTCTGAATGGTCAGCACACTTCTGCCCTCCCTGAGAATCTGGCTCTGGAGGCCGAACCGGAGCTCCTGTCCAATCTGCAAACAGGAATCCATTGTTGGACTCCAGGGCCATGTTTCCAGGGCCACCAGGAGAATGTGTTTGGGGTCTGGAGAGCTCCAGCTGCTGTCTTCCCCACCCAGAACAAGAGCCAAAGCATGCAAGCAGCTGGGGGATCTGTGCGGGCACACGGGGGCTTCCTGAGTGATGAGGTGCTCCAGCATGGCGCCTCCCCTGGACTGAGGAGGTCCCTGTTCGAGGCCCCTCTAGGGATAGGCTTCTGCCCCTTCAGGTCACCCATGGCTGATGCTGGGGTGTTTCTACTATGCGATGGTGGAGAGTTGGCTGGAGAGGAGGGGCCCCAGTGCCCCCTTGTGGGACCTGGGGAGCAGAGGGAGCAGTGCCACGCTGTGCCCCCTCCCTGTGGCTGCCTGGCGGTGGGCCGAGACCAGCACGGCCCCAAGCAGGGCACGGTCCCCAGCCAGCCTGTGCAGCCCACAGGGCAGGTGCCCGATGATCCTCACCGTGGTCTGCTGCCACGTCCTCCACCACGTGGCTTTGCTCCTTTTCCATTTCGAAGGTTTACCTGGCTCATTCGGATATTGAGACATCACGTTTCAGGGGTGCTGATTAAACCAGAACCTTTCCCTAGGGCTACACGGGTGTGGCTGAGGCCCAGGCGCGTTGTCTGGTGTTAGGTGTGCCCGGCAGGCCTCAGCCTCCACTTCGCTTTGTTACTGATGCTCTGTTGGGATCTAATGACTCTTTCACTCACCTTTGGCACCCTCGTAGTTGCCTAGTGGTTTAAAGAACCAGGAAAACAGGTAGGAAGGCAGGGCCTGGGCCCCAGGTGTCAGAGTGGGTGTGTGGGGAGGCCCAGAGGCACCAGGAGTGCACACAGAGTATGAGGGGGCAGGGGGCACCAGGAAGCCTGGTGGAAGCCGGGGACAATGTGGGAGAGGAGGCGGGGTGGGGGGACGGCGGGTAGGTCCCTCACGGCCATCTCATTGGCAAGTCCACGGGCTACAGCTCAGCAGCCAGAGCTGGGCGCTGGTGGTAATGGGGGAAACTGCAAGCATTTGATCACAGATCATTGTCCAAATTAAGTGCCAGCCCCATCCGTGGCAGCAGCCTTGGGTCGAAGGCTGGGTGGAATGAGGAGGGGCCATTAACAGTGGGGCCTTGGAGGACCCCCCAGGGAGGTGCCATTGGGCGTGGAGGCCAAGGTTGACATGCCCTAATGCTTAGGAAACTGCAGCTTCCCCCTCCGTCAGAATCAACCTAGGATGCTGGGGGCACGTGGGGGACTGGTCCTGGCCCAGTCCTCAGCATCTGGCGTGCAGGAGAGCTCTGCATCTTGCTCGCTGGGGTCGGAAGGAAGGAGATGCAACCCCTCTGAGGTCCCATCCTGCCACAGGAAGGCGCAGCTCGCGGCCTTTCCTGCCACACTGGGAAGATGCGCCGCCTTGGTCAGCCACAGCACAGACCCTCCCAATCCCACTGCTGGGCTCGCTCACGTTTCTACGGTGTCCCCAAATACGTGGATGGCCTGTGGGTGTGACGTATTTGGAAATAGGGTCAGCACCGATGGAATTAGGCAAGTTAAAATGAGGTCATATTGGAGAAGGCCCTTAATCCAACATGACTGGTGTCACGAGAAGAGGACGTTTGGACAGAGAGAGATGGAGGGGAGAAGGCCACGGACCACTGGCCACCTCCAGAAGCTGCAGGAGGCGCGGGACGGATTCTTGGCCACAGGTTTCGGAGCAGCCCGGCCCTGCAACACCTCGGCTGCAGACTCTCAGACTCCAGCCTGCAGGACGGGGGCATTGCATTTCTGTTGTTAAGCCTTCATGCCCAGTCACCATTGAATGCTTCGTGATAGCTTCTTCCTACTTCCTATTTTTGTTTTTGTATCTATGGGTGCTACACCCATACATAGCTAAGAATACCATAATTCTACAATGTTGGTGTGAAAACTGGTAGTCCCCCCGCCTTGCACCATTTCTCTCCCGCAGAGGCAGCCCTTTTACCTCTCCTAGCTGCTTGTTTTGGTGTTTACGTCCATGTCTTTTTTTTTTTTTTTTCCATTTTAAAAACAATTTATTGAAGTCTTCATACCTGAACATACATAAACAATAAGTGTGTAGTAAACATTGTGAACTTACAGAACAAACCTGCATAACAATGCATAAAATCATACAGGGCTCTCATACATCACCCCACCACAAACCCTTCTGGTGCCTTTTAAATAGCTTAGTAGGTATTCCCTATTCAAAGAATTAAAAATAAGTGAACATATTGGCATCTGAGCCCAAGGCTGGCCTGGATGGAGGCCATGACTTGACTAAGGGGGTGAGGTCGAAGGGGCTGTAACGCTCGGATGTGGCTGGCCACACTGAACCCTGACAGCAAAGGATCATGAGAAGACATATCCATAGCAAACTGAGTGTGCCTTGGCGAGGAGGAGAGAGGGCAATGTGGAATGCTGGGCTTGGCATCGGGGCACCTGGGAGACTGCCCAGCTCCCTCTGCCTGTGGTGCTCAGGGAAAGCCGCCACGGCCGCAGTGGGTCTCAGTTCTCTACTGTCACAGGGGCTGGGAGGTTGGACCAGATCCTCTGGGCGGTCTCTCTCCAGCTCTAATGTTCTGTAGTTCTGTTTGGACTGGACGCTGCTTTTTGGACCACACACATGGACAGGCACTGCACACTCTCTGACACGCATGCAGACACAGATCAATGTCTCAGGAATCCCCCCGCCATGGACTGTGGCCAGCTGGTGTTCTCCTGGTTACTTGGGCTTGGGTAATAAGACTGAGCCAGAAAGCTGAGGCCCACACTCCTGCTTCCAGTGGCTTTCTCCTCAAGCCTGGGTTGGGGGCTTTTGAGCTCTGTGCCTCTGCCAACTTTTACCAGCCAAGTGAAGTGCTCCGGGGAGCTGCTACACACGAGCTGAGCAAAACAACCTTCCGAGCCATGGGCATGGGTAGTGCCACCTCCGTGTCCCCACAGACGGGCCCACCCAGACACTGAGATCAGGTGGCTTCATGATACAGTGAGGCAGACTAATTAAAGTGACCTTTCCTTTCCAGAGAGCCCGAAAAATGCTGGCAAGGAAAACACGCGAAGTAAAGAGTTTTCAGTGTCTTGGGGAAAGGCCGTGTTGGGGAGGGGTGTGGGGTGTGGGGGGAGTACCTCTGTCTTTATAGAACGTATTTGCATTGCTTCATTTTCAATTTGAGGCTTTCTCTATGAAAGGTGAGCATTTAGCTGTCTGTCTTTCCCCTGCCCCATCAGAGCTGCACCCTTTCTGTCCCTCCATCCTCCCAACATACTGTAATTTTGGTTAAATCAATAGTCAGTGTTTACACTATTATGAACTTTACAATTGAGTTAAGTAGTAAATAATTGTTACTTTCCTTAAATAATTTTTGGTTTTTATTGGTTTTAATAAGTGTCATAGTTTTCCATGTATTTGCCAGTTTTTAAATAATGAATTACATAACAAATGAATAAACTTAATTCTTTGGCAGTCATCCAAATCTCTTCCCAAGAGGAAAGGTGCATAAGGGGTTCCTGGAGCCAGCTGGCCTCTTCGTGTGTCAACCCTGCTTCCCCTTGTGCTTGGCCCCACCTCTCCCCAACCCTTGCCCCGCTTCCCTCCCTTCCATCTCAGTGCCCACAATGTCCACGCCTTGGTCTGTGCGGACTCTTCTGAAGTCTGGCTCCTCCTCTCTCCAGCACCTTCTATGGCTCCCTCATCCTCCTTCTGTCCTGCCTGCACTCCCCTGGCCTCCCTCCAACCTCTTGCTGGTTTCTGTTCCTGCAGCTGCCCCTGCCACGCCCTTGCTCCTCCCCTTCCCTTTCCCATCAAAGGGTTTCTGTGCGTGGTGAACTCCCACTCCACTCCCTCCAGGCCTGCCTTTCCCCATTCTGGTGCCTCCTGGTTCTCCCACAGGCCTGTCCTCAGGCTCCCAGCCTGACCCTGCTGCCATCACTCACCTGTCTTCCTGGCCGTGTGTCACCTGACGGGGCCTCATGCTGTGGAGGGAGGATGGGTGAGACTGTGCGGGGGGCAGGAGATAGGCCCCAGCCAGGCGTGTGGGAGGCATTTCCTGAGCTCCGCGGGAACCCCTCCCACTTGCAGCCTGGGGTTTGGCTGATGTGGTTACTTTGGGCTGGTTGTGGCTCCTGAGGGCGGTGGGGGGCCACTAGAGCCCCACCAACAGACGAAGGGTACTGTCTCCAAGCCCCCAGCACTGCGCTGTGGGAAAAGGGGCCCCCCAGCCCTGCCCCCTGCACAGGAGCTGGAAGCAGGTCAAGAGGCACCTGCAGCCCCTGCACCTCCGCCTGCAATTGCTCCTCATTGGGCCAAGCGCAGTGTCGTTCTCCTGCCAAACTAGGCGAACATTGTCAAAAATGACTTCCTTATCTTAAATTTTGTCTGAGCTCTTTGTGTGGAAGTTGTCAAAATAACAGAGGGCAAACCTGCTAGTGGTTATGACAAGGTGGCGAGGAGCTACTCCCGGCCACCCTGCCGTGTCAGGGAGCCCAAGCAGAGGTGCCGCTGCCCGGGTCCCTCAGCTCAAGCCAGGGACCCGAGATCCCAGAAGGGCTTTGTCACAGCCACCCCGCCCTCCCTGTGGACAGGAGCCTGTGGGACCTGCACTACCCGGGGCTGTGGGGCCAGGGGAGCAAAACCAGCCCCAGCCGCTGAGTGCATCCAGAGCTGGTGCAGGTCCGAGGACTGCTCCACCTTCAAAGGGCAAGAAATCAAGGATGGGGACGCCGATGCTCAAGGTCACACCAAGGTCAGCTGCCAAGTGGGGCTTGTGCCCTCTGGCCCCAGGGTCACTACCCTGAGTGCCATGTGACATTGTCCACGCCATGCCCCATCCCTGCCTGTCCCTCCTCAGAAGGAAAGGGCTTCCAGCCTAGCAGGATCCCCAAGTGGTCAGTGCAGGCAGGAAACCTAAGGACCAGAGGAGAGGGGGTGACAGGAAGACGCCCCCCCAACCACCGCACAGAGGGCCAGGTAGCCACAGTGGGGACACAGGGGGGGCTGGCCCTGCACAGTCGCGCCCGCCCCAGGAGTGTACTGCCTGGACCCAGTCCCGATGCCCAGAGGGAGGCTGGGGAGGCTTGTTAGTGTGGTATCCCGAGGGTCGGGGTCTACGCGGGTGGGCTGACACCAGTCCACGGGGCCACGCCCCCCACCAGTCCTGCCCTCAAGCTCACCTTGACGCTGTGTCCCTGGGGGGAGTGGCCAGGGAAGACCTCAGTGGTGTGCTGGGCTGGCTCTGTGACTCACTGAGTGGAAGACGATGCTGCAGACTGAAGTTAGAGCCTGGAAAGCACGGCCAACAGGGAAGCACACGGGGAGGAGGGGTGTGGGTGACAGGCTGCAGCAGGCACGGGGCACACGGGGAGATGGTGAGGGGAGGCGGCCAGAGGGGAGCACTCCTTCCAGGGTTTGGCTCTGAACAGGATGGGGAATCAGCAATTGTTTTTGTACTGGTGTGGTCGGGGTGCACAATCCAGCACACATAAGGGATATCAAGGGCAGGGTAGAGGAAGAGGCACAGAAACCATATGACTTTCTTCCTAGTACCTGTCACTCCCTGAAACTATCTCCATCGACCCCTCCATCCATCCTCCACCCATCCAACAGGTGTTTATCAAGCAACTACTGTGTGTCAGGCACTTTTCTAGCTATATGTTTACCCATGTAATTATCATGTCTAATGCTCTTCATTCTTCTGTGTAGATTTATATTTCATCCAGTAGCATTTGCTTTCTGCCTGAAGGACTTCCTTAAACATTTTATGTTGCATGGGCCTGCAGCCGGTGAATTCTTTTAGCTTTTGTAAGTCTGAAAAAAATCTTTATTTAGCTTTTGTTTTTGAAAAATATTTTTCTGGGTATAGTATTCTAGGTTGATGGGTTTTTTTCCCTTCGATAATTTAAATACGTTGCTCCACTCTTTTCTTGCTTGCATTGTTTCCATCAAGAAATCTGTTGTCATCCTTATCTTTATTTCTTCATATATAATGTCTTTTTTCTCTGGCTGTTTAAAATTTTTTTCTCTTTATCACTAGTATTGGGCAATTTGATTATGATGTGCATAGGTGTCATTTTCTTCATGTTTTTTGTGCTTGGGGTTTGTTGAGGCCTATAGTTTTCATCAAATTTGTAAAAATTTCAGGCTTTATTTCTTCAAATATCTTCTCTGTCACTCTCTTTCCTTCTTTTGGGGACTCTAATTATATGTATATCAGGCCACTTGAAGTTCTCCCACAGTTATCATAAATGCTCAGCTATTTTAAAAAACTTTTCTTTTCTCTCTGTTTTATTTTGATACTTTCTATTGCTATGTCAAGTTTACTAATCCTTTCTTCAGCAATGTCCAATCTGCTGCTAATCCCACCCAATGTATTTTTCATCTCAGACATTATTTTAATTTATAGAAGTTATGGTTGCATCTTTTCTTATATCCTCTATGTCTCTACTTAACTTTTTGAATATGTAGAATACAGTTATAATAACTGTTTTAATGTCTTTGCCTGTTGATCCTAAGATCTGTGTCTGTTCTGGGCAAGTTTCTATTGGTTTTTCTCATTATGCATCATACTTTCCTTCTCCGTTGTATGCCTGATAAGTTTAGTGGGTTGCCAGACATTGTGAATTTTACCTTGTTGTGTGCTGGATATTTTTGTATTCTTATATACATATATTCATGAGCTTTGTTCTTAGACACTGTTAAGTTACTAGTAAACACTTTGATCCTTTTGGGTTTGCTTGTTAGGTGGGGCCTGAAGAGTGCCCAGTCTAGGGCTAACTATTCCCCACTGCTCAGGCAAGACTCTCCTGGGTACTCCCCCAGTGTCCCGTGAATCAAGAGACCGTAAAGTCTAACAGGTTGGGACAACTCTATTTCCTGCCATGTGTGGGTGTGGCTACTGTTCCCTCTTATACTTCTGGGTGATTCTCTTCCAGCCTTGGTTGTTCCCTCACACATATGTCCTGGTCAGTTCTCTGCTGAATACTCAAGGGGAACCTGCTGCAGACCTTTGGGCTCTTTCTCTGTGTAGTGTTCTCCCCACCAGAACTCTGTCCTGCAGTCTATAGCCACCTGAGTATCCCTGGATTCGCAGCTCCATCTCTTCAACTCAGGGAATCCTTCAGGCTCTTCTTGGGCTTCTCCTCCCTGAAGCCCTCTCACAGTTGTGAACAGGGGTGGACATAGGGCTCAGCTTGATGGTTTTCCATTTCTCAGGGATCATTGTGCTTTGCTGACTAATGTCCCATATCTGAAGAACCATTGTTTCATATATTTGTCCATTTTTTAGTGTTTTTAGGCAAATCCAGTTCCTGTTATTCCCTCTTGGCAAGGAAAGGAAGTTCATTATATGTAATTTTAAATAAAAGGACAAACAAAAATCTAATGAAAATGGTTACCTATAGGCAGAAGGAGGTTACAGGATGAAGGAAATCAAGTATGGGAGCTGGACTTCTTTAAATGCAATTTGTTTTATAGTTTTGACGTTGGAACCAGGAAAATGATTTGTATAATTTAAAAACAAAATTAAATCAAAATGAAAAAAGCAATTGCACTAAACTGAAAACAAAAATGAAACAAATGAACCTAAGTGTGTATCAAATTGGTGACTTTACATAGAGAATTCTTTCCTGCAGCTCGAACAGACAGCAATGTTGCCATATCTCCCTAGTCGGACATATCCTCAGGACAAAACAACTAAAAAGGAATGTTCAATTGTTATCAGTAATCAGATTTTAGTAATAATAATGATATTGTTAACATGAATATAAATACATACATATACATGAATAAAGCAAATAAGTATTTACATTAAGTTTAGCATTCAGCCACGAAGTCAGCATGCAGGGCACCAGATCACAGAGGTTCAGAATAGCCCTGTGGCCAGAGCCAGGCTTGACCCTAACCTGACAGATGAGGCTAATGTGTCCACTCGGTCATCTCAGAGCGCTTTCACAGATCCTGCCAGGGACGGCTTACCTGCTTAGCAGCCTGTGCCAGGATCCCACTTGCCTGCCAAGCACATCCCTGCAGCCTGACAGCCATCAAACGCAACTTCTCTCCCTCTGAGATCAGTCCCCTGTCCACCGCCACCCACTCAGTCCCCTCCAAAGCTTAAGATGACTGGCGTCAGCAGCACTTTTCTGACTCACCTTAGAATGCTTGAAGTGGACCCACCCTTACCCAGTGCCTTCTGCGTGGGCACACACAGGTGTGCAAACACACACACCTGGGTCCTCCAGGCCTGGCGAAATCACACTCTGCTTTTGTCACACACATATTGCCCACTCAGCATGCTGTCTAGAGGTATTTTTGCTATTGCCAAAACATCTCTGCTTCCTCCCCGTTTTCTACTGTGGGAGTGAAGGAGTTCATATATGCATATTATTTCTTTCTTAGTAGCAAAAAAAATGTTCTCTTTGCCTTGTAGTACCCAAGAGAATTTTATGGGTGTATTCCTCCCTTTAGCCCAAACTCCATTCCTCCAGGTCCAAACCCTTGTAACAATAACTTCCATTTCTCGAGAATCTACTGTGCCGCCGGGCGGGGTCTCTGCGTTGTTTGAAATGTCTTTGGCCGTACATTAGAATCCTGGGAACCAGGTGCACAATATGGAAATATATCGGGTCACACCGCTGCAAGAAGGTCCATTTCGACGGTGTTTTTCTCTGCAGAGGCCCAGAAAAGAGGTACAGGGCGGGCCTGGTGCAAGTGTGGCGGGTGGCAGAGGAGATGGAGACCTCGTGGGGGCTGTGAGCGCGGAGGGGTCAGGCCCAGGTAGGGGCTGCTCTGGCCCCCCGAGACTCCGCCTCCTGAGAGGTCTGGGGCCCACCTGTGCCCGCCCTTCTGTCCGCAGTCGTGCGACCCTCGTCTTGGCACGGCTGGGTCCCTGTCGTCCCCCAGGCCTTGGCGCCAACGCCCCTTCCCTGCCCGCCCAATCACAACATCCGCCCCGCCAGCTGCTGTCAATCACCCTGTTTTGCAGTCACACTCGTCACTCGGTGCCACTCCATCTTGTTCACAGAGGGGTCCCCGGTGCCTGGATCATGGCTCGTGAGTGTTTCTCAGGAATTCCGACCAAGGAACAAGTGCCTTTTTGGGCGGGGAGGTCGGGGGTCTCTAGCCGTCCTCCTGGGGCCCACCAGGCGGCGCCGTGGCCGCTTTAAGTGCCGAGCCCGGGACGCACGCGCAGTCGTGCGATTGCGCGCGCAGGCGCAGTGGTGGCGACGGGTGTTTACGGGCCGCGGACTCGGGTGCGGACGGCGGACGGGCGGGGAGGCGCCCGAGGAGCTCCAGGTCGCGGTCCCGGCGGCCCGATCCCGCGGGCCGCGGAGCCCGGAGGTAGAGCCGCCGCCGCCGCCGCCCTCGGGCCCAGCCTGCGGCTGGCGGCGTCTCCGGTCCCTCCTCCGCCCCCCGGTCCCCCCTTTTCGCCTCCCCTCCCCGGCTCTCCCCTCCCCTCCCC
>JAKSZT010054279.1:50212-120327 GCA_026826555.1 Tolypeutes matacus | reverse complement strand
CTCCCCTCCCCTCCCCTCCCCTCCCCTCCCCTGCCCTCCCCTCCCTGTCCCTCGTCGCCTGGGCGCTTGGACCCCACCCCGCGGGCCTCGCCCCCCACCCCGGCCGTCCCCCAGCCTGGGAGCGTCCCCCTGCCCCAGGGCCGTCTTCTTAGCCCCGGGCTTGTCCGGTCTTGCTTCCCTGTGAACGCGACCTGTTCGGCGCTGGCGTCCGGGCAGTCCTCTGGCACCCGGAGCCAGTCCCTCGCATCCCTCCGTACTCCCCAAAAGTGCAGCTTGTCCCGGCCCAGTAAATAGGAGACGTGTGTAATTCGTTCTACCGCAAGTCAAGAGTTAACATGGCTTAAAACAAATTCTACCTCGGACTTTTTCAGAAGGTGACAAATCTGTATTAAAAAAAGACAAAACAGTTGGCCCTCTCAAGCCTTGGTGGTTTTAGGAGTTGGAGCAGAGCACTAGGACTTAAATGAAGGCATCTGAAAAAGGTCTTTAGTTGGCGAAGGAGAAATTTCCTGGTCTAGGTGCTTGTGTTTTGTTTTGTGATGGGGAATGTGCCTCTCAGATTGATGGTTTTTTTCCAGCGTTGCACCTCAAAAAGGCCACCTAAATACTACCCCTAACCCCTTATTCATGTGCCTAAGTATATTCTCTTTCTCTTCTCAAACAAGTAATGGCTGAAGTAAAAACTCCGTTCTGGATGTATGGCAGAATGTCATCCAAGAATGAGGGAAGTCAAGGTGCCTATAAACAACTCATAAGTTGTGACTGTGGCTAGGGGAAATAGGGTCCTAGGTGTGGAGGTGAGAGGGCACCTCAGAGGTGACAGCTCCAGCCACCTGCACTCCATGGCTCCCGCCCTGCCCATGCGTGGACTCTCCACCTGAGAAAGCGCATTTCATTATCTGCAGTTTCAGTTGTTAGGTTCTTCTTTGTATTTGTTAGAACTCATCTAAGGTGTGTTTCACTGGCCCTTCTTTGTCCAGGGCGGGGGATAGCAAGTCTGATGTCCATATAGTAGCCTTTGAAGTATCTGAAAAAATCACTCTGTATTCCTTGTAAGAGTTCTGGATCTCAAGATGACAAGTCTGAGTTTCTCCCATCATTTCACCTGCCTGAGGTGTGGTTTTGGATCCTTCTCCCTAGCTCATCTCAGTGGGCATGGATAGTTTGTCAGTACTTCTCTTAGGAATGACATCCCCACTGGAGCATGGGCCTCCATGTGCAGTCTCACACATTGGGCGTGGGCTGGAATCATGACCCCATGAGTATGCTTCAGGCTTCTGTTGGTGCCCCCCAAATCACCGTCTCCTCACGTTGAATCATGGGGCCTTCCCAGCCTGCTTGCTGCTCGAAGGCATCTTCCTGTGCTCTTGCAGGCTGTCCTTGGAAAGAGCAGTGCTGTGAAAAACCGTATTGAGCCGTGGCGAGTTAATGTAGCGTAGTGAATTGTATTGAGGATTGCAGAATGTACTACATCTTTAAAAATCAAGTGCAGCATCCTAAAAATGATTCATCACCATTACTTTGAAAAATTGGATTCAACTGGGTTGTAGAATCTAAGTGAAGGTGATAGGATTTAGTTTGGAAAGGAAGTCTTTTGTCCGTTGTTGGTACCTTTTTTTGGTGACATCAGTGGTTGGTAGTGAGTGATTCTTTCTAGGGTGAGGGAATATTATATTGCCAGGCAAAGCCCCAAATCCTGTCAGGCCTCACAGATGTTCACATGCATCTTAACAGCGGCAAAGACAGATTTACCCCATAATCATTTCATCTATCATTTCAGAATAAACAAAGATTACCAAAAGTTAAGTAGTCAAGAATTTTGTTCACTTGCAAATTTTTTAAAGCTGCGTTTTGGTGTGGTATAAAGAACATAGGCAGGGAAGCGGCTGTGGCTCAGTCAGTGGGGCTCCCGTTTACCATATGGGAGGCCCCGGGTTCGGTTCCCGGGGCCTCCTGGTGAGGGCAGGCCCGCCCGCACGGCGTGGTTAGCTGACCCAGCGAGCACAAGCAGCAAGGGGGGGATAAATGAATAAATAAATAAAATCTTTAAAAAAAAAATAACATAGGCAGACCGTCCTGCGTTTGGACTCTGATGCTCTCTTGCTGGCTGTGTGATCACGAGCAAACTAACCTCTTGGCCCCAATTTGCTTCATGATGTTGTAAAGCCTGAATGTGGTGCAGACTGTCAGGTAGTGCCTGTAAAAAGATGGTGGCTATTTTTATTAAAAAGCTGACCTTTGGATAGGGAATAAGCTTTCAAAGTGAGGACAAATTCAAAGTAAGTGCTGGGTACTTAGTAGGAGGGAAAGTAAACTCAATATACATTTACCTTTTTAAGATAGAAAGATGGTATCGAGGCGAGACAGAGTGGTGTGCAATTAAAGGCTTCTGGACAAAGAGGCGGTTCTCCTGGCCCACCGTTCAATAGGATATGTGATTTGTTAGGTCTTTTCCTAAGTAGACTCTACACAGTCAAAGTCATTACTCCACCTAAAACCATTGACCCCAAATTTAAGGTGACTGCCCTAGGCTGGGAGTGTATTAGGACTAAGTGGCTTAGGCCTAAGATTAAATTTACCTCATTAGCACCTTACTCTATCCAGGCCACAAACTATAACAAAGGCTCTGAAACAAAAAGGGGGTGAAATAATAATTGGACCACCATAGTGATTTGAAAAGTAGTATTCCGGCCTAACTTCTTGACTATGAGAATTGACTATACAGATGTCCCAACCATGTAATAGACTTCCTATTAAGCCACACCCATCAAACATTTTGTTTTCCTGTTGTAAAAAGCTGAAGATTCATCTGTGGCCATTTAATCACAATTGTGAGACAATCTCTCCCACCATAATTGCCTGTGTGTGTGTGTGTATGTGAAATCCTCCCTCCTGCCCCAGTATTTATGATTCTCATTCTGCTGTTGGAAATCTAGAGGATTGTTAGGGGAAAGCAAGTATAAATTTTGTAATCACAAAGTAATTGCATGTGTATGGTAGTTTTTCCAACTGTTTAATCAGATATGTTGTAAAACATTACCATTTTATGTCAAGTAAAGCTATTACTTTGGGAAAGTTACATGGGCTAAGCATAGTATTGGAAAGGACATTTTTTATAGTTTTAGGAGGAATAAGACCTAGAGAGCATTTTCTCTGTGAATTGCATGAAGGTACATTGTATTTTAGTATTTGAGTTTAGAGGAGAATAAGTGGTGTACTTTTTCTTCTTGAAGGCAGTTGGGAAGAAGGTAAATATACTTTCATTTTTAAAGAGCTGGAAAGATTGCATCGCATATAATTCAAGAGGGGAAATAGAAAGTCTAGTAGCAGCTTGTCTTCCT
Source organism: Tolypeutes matacus (assembly GCA_026826555.1). NCBI lineage: Eukaryota > Metazoa > Chordata > Mammalia > Cingulata > Chlamyphoridae > Tolypeutes > Tolypeutes matacus. Next base: position 116,986 of record JAKSZT010054279.1, on the reverse strand, counting down.
CCTAAGATTATGCCTTGAAATAGTTTTGTTTGTCACAATGTTTTCTATTTTAGAAGAATGTTTTATTTATATTGTTTGTGCCTAAAATTTGAATATTAAAAATATCCAAATCAACAGATTGAATGGATCATTGATGTAGGTGGATATTTGTGGGAGATATAGGGTTGCCAGATATAATATATCAGTTAAATATGAATTTCAAATAAGTAACAAGTAATTTTTTAGTATTGGTTGCTTACTTCCATTTCACATTTAACTGGGAATGTGTTTTTTGTTTTGTTCTGTTTTTATGACCTAAATCTGGCATCCCCTGGGAGGTTAGGTAGGTGTTGACAAAATATATTCTATCTCTATTATTTTTCAGAATTCAGAATTTGGTGTGTAGTTGATACGTGTTTAGAACTTTCATTGTTCTTTGTCTGTTCTTTCTTCATTGCAAACAGCTCTCCTTTTTTATTGCAGTGCTGCCTAAGTATAATCTTGAAGATGGGAGGTGCTGTAAGTGCCGGAGAAGACAACGACGAGCTGATAGATAATTTGAAAGAAGCGCAGTACATCCGTACTGAACTGGTGGAGCAGGCATTCCGAGCTATTGATCGTGCAGATTATTATCTTGAAGAATTTAAAGAAAACGCTTATAAAGATTTGGCGTGGAAGCATGGGAACATTCACCTCTCTGCCCCGTGCATATACTCTGAGGTGATGGAAGCTTTGGACCTGCAGCCTGGACTTTCTTTTCTGAACCTGGGCAGTGGCACTGGGTACCTCAGCTCCATGGTTGGACTCATTTTAGGTAAATCTGGAAAGAGGATTTGGAGGCACCCTGCTGTCAAAGTACCATTTATCTTATAGAACAGGACATAGTCTCCTTGAATAGAGAAAATGCAGTCTGTTGACAGCATGTCCTCTGTGAATTCAGTGTCTAACTTGTCTTAGCTGTCCAGCAGGTGTCCAGTGTTGTTCATACATAGTGACTGAGTGGGTGGGTGAGGGATTGCAGAGGGAGGCCTGTGTGCCTCAGGGGCCCTGAGTCTTTAGATGGACGTACTCTGGACTGTGTTTTACCAACACCTCTTCTGATCCCTCTCCATTCCTGGGGCTGTATCTCCTCCAGTCTGACCTCACAGTCTGGTCAACATATCTTCCTTCTCATGGGTAGTACAGGAGAGCGAAAGATGTGTACATCTTGACTTCTTGGTGATCGTGCCAATTAATCACTCGGCCGTCCTTGTCACTACATCTCTAAACTGAGAATAATTAACTTTAAAGTCCTTCAGGGAACAAAGTTCTTCCAAGCAATTTTTTTTTTTTTTTTTTTTTAAGGTAGTGGGGCCAGGGATTGAACCTGGGACCTTGTATTTGGGAAGCCAGCACTCAACCACTGAGCCGCATCGGCTTCCCTGAGATGTTTTTTTTTCCATTTGTTTGCTTTTTTTTTTAAGGAGGCACTGGGAATTGAACCCAGGACCTCCCATGTAGGAAGCAGGGGCTCAACCGCTTGAGCCACATCTGCTACCTCCAAGCAGTTTTTGTTGTTTTATTTTAATAGTGAAAGATTAATACCTGTAAGTTATTTATTTTCAAATAAACTTCAGGAATGGGAGGGATTTCAAAAGATTATCTTATTTGAAGCTATTTAGCCTATTTTACCAAAAAATTAGGTTGTGAGAATGTACAGGGGAATATAGTCATTTTGAATATTAATAAAGTGTCAGGTAACTAAAGATTTATTGAATTCCTACTTTGTGTTAAATGCCATAGAAGGGGGAACAAGACGTCAGTTTTTGCTGAGATGGAATATTTTGACAGAGGTATGATAGGGATGGTCTGTACTTTAAAAGATCAAGCCAAAGAGGAAGCAGGAAGCAGGCAGTGGAGGCTGTGTTCAGTCAAGGTGAAAGCCCGTGAGGGCCTAGGCCGAGGATGGCCATCATGAAGCAGGTGCAGAAGAGGTGTAGTCGGTATTTTTTGATGCTGGAACTGATAGGATTTGCTGAGGGACTGAGCATGGTTGTGAAAGAAATATCAATAATGACTCCATAGTTTTGGCTTAAGTATCTTGGTATTCTTGTTAAGTCAGTTTAAGGTTCTGAATGTTGAAAATCTCAAGTTATTATGGCTTAGAAGCCATGTAAGAAAGCATTTGTGTTTTATATTGTAGCATTGTTTATTTGTAGTTGTTACAAGTCATTTTAGAAAATACTAACAGTAACAATTGTTTTTTACAGATATGGAATGAAAGTTTTCATTTCTTTATAAGTTTGTATACTTTGTAATGTGGAGAAGTTTTGAGACTGATCATTTTTACTTTAAGGCTATAGATTGCTACGTTCATAATTTTAAATGTGTAGTTTTTTTCCTCTTTTCTAAAAATTTAATTTACTTTTAGTGTATAAAATATACTTAACATAAAACTCATTTTAATAATTTTAAGTGGAAAATTCTTTGACATTAAGTACATTGACAATACTGTATAACTTTACCACTCTATTTCCAGACTGTTTTCATCATCCCAAACCAAAACTCATACTCATTTAGTAATAGCTCCCCATTCTCCCCTCCTCCGGTGCCTGGTAAGAACTATTCTGCTTTCTGTCTCTCTTAATTTGCTTATTATAAATATTTCTTATAAGAGAAATAATACAATATTTGTCCTTTTTTTTTTTTTTTTTAATATATTTGTCCTTTTGTGTCTGGCTTATTTCATGCAACATGATGTCTTCAAGGTTCATCCATGTTGAAGCATGTATCAGCACTTCACTTCTTTTTATGGCTGAATAATAATATACCACATAATATTGTGGTATGGCTATATCACAATGTATTTATCCATTTATCTCTTAATAGACACTTAAGTTGTTTCCACCTTTTCGCTATTGTGAATAATGCAGTGAACACTGGTTGACAAATATCTGTCTGAGTCCCTGCTTTCAATTCCTTGAAGAGGAATTGCTGGGTCATATGGAGATTCTATGTTTAACTTTTTGAGAAGCTGCCAAATTGTGTCCCACAGTGGCTGCACCATTTTACTTTCTCACCAACATGTAGAAGGGTTCCTATTTCTCTACATCCTCACCAACACTTGTTATTTTCAGTTTTTAAAAAAATTATAGCCATCCTAGTGGGTATAAAGTCGTATCTCATAGTTTTAATTTGCATTTCTCTAATGACTAATGATCTTGAGCATTTTTTCATATACCTATTGACCGTTTAAATACCATCTTTGGAGAAATGTCTATTCAAATCCTTAGCCAATTTTTAAATTGGGTTGTCTTTTTATTGCTGAGTTGTAGGAGTTCTCTATATAATCTGGATATTAAATCCTTATCAGATACTTGGTTTCCAAATAGTTTCTCCCATTCTGTAGTTTGTCTTTTCACTTTCTTGATAATATCTTTTGATGCACAAAAGTCTTTAATTTGGATGAAGTCCATTTTATCTATTTTTTAATTTTCTTGCTTGTTCTTTTGGTGTAAAGTCTAAAAATCCATTGCTTACTACAAGGTCCTGGAGATATTTCCTTATGTTTTCTTATGAGTTTTATAGTATTAACTCATATTTAGGTTGTTGACGCATTTTGAATTAATTTTTGTCTATGATGAGAAGCACGGGTCCAACATTCATTCTTTTACATGTGGATTTCCAATTGCCTCAGCGCTATTTGTTGAAGAGGCTATTTTTCCCCCATTGAATGGACTTGGCACTGCTATTAAAAATTACCTGGGCTCTCAGTTTTATTTCTTTGGTCTATATATCTATCCTGCGCCACACTGTTTTCATTTCTGTAGCTTTGTAGTTAATTTTGAAGTCAGGAAGTGTATGTCCTCCTATTTTGCTCTTAACAATTGTTTTGGCTATTTTGAGCCCCTTGCATTTCCATACAAATTTGAGGGTGAGATTTTCCATTTCAGAAAAAAAAAAAGAAGGCTGCTGGAATTTTGATAGGAATTGCATTGAATTTGTTGATCATTTTAGTCATTACTGGCATCTTAACAATATTAAGTCTTCTAATTTCTTTCAGCAATATTTTGTAGTTTTTAATGTACAAGTCTTTTACTTCCTTGGCTAATTTTTTTCCTAGGTATTTTATTCTTTAGATGCTATTGTGAGTGGAATTGTTTTCTTTTTTTTTAGAATTATTTTCTTGATTTCCTTTTCAAATTGTTCATTACTGGTGTGTAGAAATCCAGTTGACTTCTATGTGTTTAGCTTGTATCCTGCAACTTTGCTGAATACATTTATTAGTTCTAGGAGCTTTCTTGTGGCTTCTTTGGTCCCAAAGACCCTTTCTATATATATAGGGTCATGTCATCTACAGATAGGTATATTTTTACTTCTTTCTTTCCAATTTGGATGCCTTTTATTTCTTTCTCTTGTCTGATTGCTCTGACTAGAACTTCCAGTACAATGTTGAATAAATAACAGGGTCAACAGGCATCCTTGATCTTAAGGGGAAAGCTTCTAGTCTTTTCACCATTGAGTATGATATTTGCTGTTGGTTTTCCATAAATGTTGAGACAGTTCCTTTGTTTCCTAGTTTTCTGAGTGTTTTTATCATGAAAGGATGGTGGATTTTGTCAAATGCTTTTTCTGCATCAATTTAGATGGTCATGTGGGGTTTTCCCCTTCATTTTATTAATGTGGTTTATTACATTAATTGATTTTATGTAAAATGATCCTTGCATACCTGGAATAAATTCCACTTGGTCATGTTGTATAATCCTTTTAATATACTGTTGGATTTGGTTTGCCAGTATTTTGTTGAGGATTTTTGCATCTATATTCATAAAGGATATTGATCTGTAATTTTCTTTACTTGCCTTTATTTTGGCTTTAGGATCAGGGTTAACCTGGCCTCATAGAATGAGTTAGGAAGTAATTCCTCCTCTTCTAGGTTTTGGAAGTCTTTGAGAAGGATTGGTGTTAAATCTTTAAAAGTTTGGTAGAATTCAGCAGTGAAACCATCTGGTCCTGGATTTCTTTTTGTTGAGAGGTTTTTTTGTTTTTTTTTTTTTAGTTTAGTTTTTTTTTTTTTTTAAACAGTTTTATTCACACACCATACAATCTATCCAAAGTGTACAATCAATGAAATAAACTGTTTTTTTTTTCTTTTTTTTTAGGAGGTACCAGGGATTGAACCCAGGACCTTGTGCTTGGGAAGCAAGCACTCAACCACTGTGCTACCCCCACTCCCCTGTTGAGAGGTTTTTGATTACCGCTTCAATCTCTTTACTTGTTATAGGTCTGTTAAGATTTTCTGTTTCTTCTTCTGTCAGAATTGGTGATTTTTATGTTTCTAGGAATTTGTCCATTTGGTTTTCTAATTTGTTGATATATAATTGTTCATAGTACCATCTTATAATCCTTTTTATTTTTGTAAGGTTGCTAGTAATTTCTCCACTTTCATTTCTGATTTTAATTGTTTGTGTCCTCTCTTTTTCATTCTGGCTAAAAGTTTGTCAATTTTATTGAACTTTTAAAAAAACCAACTTTTGGTTTTGTTTGTTCTCTGTTCATTTTCTAGTCTCTATTTCATTTATGTCTGCTCAAATCTTTTTCATTTCCTTCCTTCTACTAACTCTGGGTTTAGTTTGCTCTTCTTGTTCTACTTTCTTTATGTATGAAGTTATTGATTTGTGATCTTTCTTCTTTTTTGATGTAGACATTTAGAGCTATAAGTGTCCCTCTTAGTGCTGACTTCACTGCATCCCATAAGTTTTAGTATGTTGTGTTTTCATTTTGTGCATCTCAAGATAGTCTCTAATTTCCCTTGTGATATCTTCTTTGACCAGTTGGTTGTTTAATAGTGTTATTTAATTTCCACGTATTTGTAAATTTTCCAGTCTTCCTTCTGTTATTGATTTCTAGTTTTATTCCACTGTGATCTGAGAGAAACTTTGTATGATTGCAAAAATTTAAAATCTGTTAAGATTTAATTTGTGGCCTAACATGTGGTCTATCCTGGAGATGTTCCATGTGCCCTTGAGAAGAAGAGGCGGCATTCTGCTGTTGCTGGGTGGAGGGTTCTGTACATGGCCATGAGGTCCACCTGGCTAACAGTGTTCAAGTCCTCTGTTTCCTTATTGATCTTCTGTTTAGATGCTCTGCCAGTTATTGAAAGTGATAAGTTTAAGTCTCCAGCTATTATTGTAGCACTATGTATTTCTCCTCTTAATTACATCAGTTTTTGCTTCATTTATTTTGGGGCTCTGTTCTGAGGTGAGTGTGTGTTCACAGTAGTCGTGTCTTCTTGCTGGATTGAACCTTTTATCATTATATAACATCTTTATTTGTCTCTTGTAATCTTTATTGACTCAAAGTCTATTTTGCCTGACAATAATACAGCCACTTCAGCTCTCTTTTTTGCATGGAATATGTTTTTCCACCCCTTTATGTTTAGCTTCTTTGTGTCTTTGTACCTAAAGTGAATCTCTTGTGGACAGCATATAGATGAATCATGATTTTTCATCCAGTCTGCCAATATCTGCCTTTTACTAGGGGATTTTAATCCATTGACATTTAAGATACTAACAGGAGGAAGGATTTTCTTCTGCCATTTAGCTATTTGTTTTCTGTATGTCTTGTATGTTTTTTCTTCTTCAGTTACTCCATTACTGCCTTATTTTATACTTAGGTGCTTTTTTGTTTTGTTTTGTTTTTTTGTAGTGTACCATTTTGATTCTTTTCTTGTATATTTTAGAGTTGTTTTCTTAGAGGTTTCCTTTGTTATTACCATACCGTCTTAAACTAATAACAACCTAGTTCGGGTAGTACCAACCAAGTTTCAGTAGTATAAAAACTCTCTACTGCTATATATCTCTATCCCTCCCCCTTTATATTATTATTGCCTCAGATTATGTCTGTACACTGCATCCCATTGATATAGATTTAAGCTTGTTTTTTTTCACACACTTGCCTGTTAAGTTATATGGGTGAGGAGGAGCAGTTACAAACCAAAAGTACAAGGAATTTAGAGTTAGATATGTAGGTAACCTTCACTAATACCCATGTTCTTTATTTCTTCTTAGGCTTTGAGTTACTGTCTGGGGTCCATTTATTTTAGTCTGAAGGATTCCCTTTAGCATTTCTTGTAGGGCAGGCCTTCTGGTAAGGGATTCTTTCAGCTTTTGTTTCTCTATGAATGTCTTATTCCATGGGCTCCTCTCTCCTTCACTCAGGGCTCTCCTTGCCTTAGTTTCCTCTCAACAAGGGGAGAATACAAAACCCACTCAGAGATGGAGCCCCATGAGACAGCACGCCTGGGAAGGCTGCCATTAGGAAGTGGTGCACACGTGGGTGTCAGTTCTGCCCCAGGCGCTTGTGGCGATCCTGCCTCAGCACACACCCTCAGTGTGCCTCCCACACACTCCCTCGCCCTCACCCTCCAGCCCCAGGGGATCTCCTCTCCCTTGGGATCCCCACAGAGCCTACTAATTACACCTCATCTGATAGTCAACTTTGTGTTGGGGACAGGTAGAGACATGTAGCATCACTCAGCTTGCTTTAGGCTGAGAAGAGGAGCATTTCCCATACCTGCTGCATCTATTATTAGAATAAATGGCCTAATAAGTGTTTGATAGTGAAGATAAGGGGGTAATGAAAATATTATGCTTGGAAAAAAGCAAGCAGATTTCTGCAGTCTGTCAGGACAATGATCCCATGCCAAGAGTCATGGGAAACGAAGTTGGTGAATTAGTAGAGCGTCTTGAAGTTGTAAAGAATTTGGAATTAACGTTGTAATTAGTGAAGATGTGGCTTCTCAAGCAGGGATTTATCTGGTTGGATGAATGTTTCAGCAGCAGGTGAGTGTGTGAAAGAATGCTGAGAGAGAAAAGAGCTGCAGGTACAGTTTTCAGAGCATGAGGTGGAAGCCTTGGTCTGGGGCAGCGCTCTTGTACTTAGAAGGGCAGAGTGAAAGCTGGTGGGGGGACAAACAGTTGCTTATTTACCATTATTTCTCTTGGGCTGTGAGGTTGAGTCCTACACAGCTATTTCAATAGGTAAAGTAACATTTAGTATGGATGTCTCCTGAACTGGAGCACTCACAGATCATGTTGACGTTCACACGCAGACTTTTAAAATTGAGGTATAACTTACACGAGGTAAAGCGCACAACTCCTGGGTGTAGAGTTGGATGAGTTTTTGCGGTGGTATGTGCCTCCGTGTGGGCACCATCCAGAGTGAGGTGCAGGCTTGCCTGGTTTTGGCCCTCATACGTGTATTCCCACACACTGGAGAGGCAGCCAAGTTGTGTCGATAGCTTGTTCTTTCACCTTTGCTGGGTACTACTCTTCTTACCCAAATTTAATCTGAAGGCAGTTTTATACAGAGGGAATACTTTTATCATTAAGTGGGCTTATAACTTTTTCTTAAACTTTAAAGAGCTTCAGAAAACGAAACTTTCCTCACTGCTGTATTTCAAGCTACTCATAAAGTTCCTTTGACATAGAAAGTGTTTCATTGTGATTTAGAGTCATAGTTTATTAAAATGATCACATCTGAGTATTTTGGAGGACTTTGATGGGAAACAGTCTTCTTAACTGCCTATGCTAGACAAGTACAGGCTGGGAGGCTGGGATCAATTTCACTTGCAAATATGTGTTTCTTCTTCAGAGCATTAATAAGATACTGAACTCTTGTTTTTCAGACAAGTGAAACTCTTGGTTCCCCTCCCCCCATTTTCAAATGAGCCTTTAAATGATTGAGAGCAGAAAGACCCAGACTTTGGAAAGATTTGCTCACCTTTCCTTTTGGAATCAGTGATATAATGGAAAGAAGTATTTATAAGGTAGTGAGTGGGAACTACAAGCGCATTTAGAGATTAGCTTGGATAATTTAGACCCAATAATGTGTAAGACTTAAAAACTTTATGAATTTCTGTAATTATCTATGCTAAATCAGATGTGTTGCAATTGATAAGCTAGAAATAAAACAAAGAAGCAAAAGCTCTTACCCTAGTTCTAAAATTTTTTTAATTCTTAGGTCCTTTTGGTGTAAACCATGGGGTGGAACTTCATTCAGATGTGATAGAGTATGCAAAACAGAAACTGGACTTCTTCATCAAAACAAGTGATAGCTTCGACAAGTAAGATTAAATACTATATATTAGGTCAAAGGATATGAATTATAATGTAACAAACTTTGTCAGATGGAAAGAAATCCATTTATTAGTATTCATTTGCCAGCAAAATTGATTAAACTGTGGTAGGGTAAACATGGGGCTATATGCCTTTTCTTTTTTTTATATGTCTTTTCTAGTTAAAAAATATATACATGTGTTTTAAGGAATTTAGGTTTTTGTAACTATGATACCTAGGCAAAGGTAATTTTTCACCAATATAATAATAGAAGAAAACAGAAAGTTGATTTTGCTCAATTTGCATGTTTCCAGTATAGACAAATTTATATCAACCAGTCATTTCTAAAATAAAATTGCTGCTTTTGTCTTAAACAATATATATAACTAGAAATAAGGCATTAAAGTTTTCTTTTTAGGGATTAAATTTTTTAGAAAAACCAAATGTATTTTTCCCTCATCTCACTCTTGTGTAGTAGTTATTGAATAAGATTATGAATTACAAAACAAAGACAAGGATTTAAATTTAGATAATGCTTATGATATTCACTTGCATAATATTTTGTTTGGAAATTCCTAGGTCTCTATATAAGAGAATTCTTTTTGGAAGCCTGGCTTCCAGCTTCTGACTTTATAAATGGCATCACATTTGCTGTGGGATTTTACAGTGAAAATATAACCAGTGATTAGAATAGAAGTACTGAATAGACTCATTAGAAGGTGTGATATATGTAGTTATAGAAAACATTTTTTTTTTTCATTTCAGGTTTGAATTCTGTGAACCTTCTTTTGTCACTGGCAATTGCCTGGAGATTTCTCCAGACTGCACTCAGTATGACCGTGTGTACTGTGGGGCTGGCGTTCAGAGAGAACATGAAGATTACATGAAGAATCTCCTCAAAGTTGGGGGGATCCTTGTCATGCCACTAGAAGAGAAGGTCAGATTCCCTGCACAAATGACGTTTTTTTTTTTTTAACACTGTTTGCCAGGGTCTGTTCTGAACACTTTGCATATAATTTCCCTCGTAATCCCTTTAACAACCCACTCCATTTCACAAATGAGGAAACAGAGGCAGGGTCTGAGGAGGGGAATTAAACGTCACCACAAAATCATTATTGTGCCTAAAAAAAAAAATAATAGTAATTCCTTAATGTCTTCAGATATCTAACTAGCACTCCAGTTTTCCTGATTGTCTCAAAAAATGTTTAATAATTTGTTTGAATGAGGATCCATTTAAGGTTTATGTAATGTATTTGGTTGATAGATCTCTTTCAGTGTTTTTTTTTTACCTATAGATTCTTTTTTTTTTTTTTTTAATTTTTTTTTTTTTTTTTTTTTTTTTTCATTTTTTTTCCTTGCAGTTTGTTTGTTTTTTTATTATTGTTGAAGAAGCAGATATCTGTCCTATAGAATTTCCTACAGTCTGGATTTTGTAGATCATATAGCCCCATTGTGATGCTGAAGATATTCTTCTGGCCTCTGACTTCCCTTGAAATTGACAGCTGGACCTAGAGACATGATTAGATTCAGGTTTGATTTGGGTGATTGTACTGTCTTGTTTTTTTTGGGGGGGGGGTTATTTTTTGGCACAAATACCAACAGGTAGTGAAAGGTCACCCGTAATCCCTGGGTATCTCTTCTCTCTGCTGAAAGCAGCATGATTGTTGCCCTGATCCAGTATTTCATTAGGAATTGCAGAGTAATGCATTCTAATTCCATCATTTCTTCATTTAGTAGATGCAATACTTCTATAAAAAGAAACTTGCCATCATTACTTATTTGGCTACCCTATGGTATAGTTTATGCGGGAGAGACAGGATAAATTATGATTCTTAATCTTTGTTTATCAGTTTTCAAAATAATTTGGTTCTCTGGCATCTCTCAATGGTGTGGAGGTTTTCTCTGTTTTTTAAGTCACATTATGAATTCATGGATTTAAACTTACTTAATATTTCAGTCATTGCATCTGTGGTGGTTTGGAACTGTATGTACCTCAGAAAAACATGTTCTTAAACTTAAACCATTCCTGTGGGTGTGAACCCATTGTAAGTAGGACTGTTGGATGAGGTGACTTCAGTAAAGGTATGGCCCAGGATAGGATGGGTCTTATTCTAGTATTAGAGTCCTTTATAAGCAGAATGAAACAGAGAGAAAGCCACATGAAGAAGCTGAAATTCAGTGGAACCTGCAAGAGAATGGGGAGGCTGCCATGTGTATTACCATGGGACAGAAGAGCCAAGGACCAAGGGTCACTGGCAGCCAGCCCCAGAATGCCAGTCTTCAGGAAGAAAGCATGGCCTAAATCATGCCTCGATTTGGACTTTCTCTTAGCCTCAAAACCATGAGCTAATAAATTCCCATTGTTTAAGCTGGCCCATTGCATGGTATTTACTTGAGCACCAAGGAGGCTAAAACAGATTTAGGTATCAGGAGATTGGGGTACTGCTATTGCAAATACCGAAAATGTGGAAATGGCTTTGGAATTGGGTAATGGTTAGAGGCTGGAAGAAATGTGAGGTGATTGATAGTAAAAGCCTAGGTTGCTTTGAAGAGACTCTTGGTAGAAATATGGATGCTAAAGGTGCTTCCGATGAGGCCTTAGACGGAAATGATGAATATGTTATTGGAAACTGGAGGAAGGGTGATCCTTGTTTGAAAGTAGCAGAGAACTTGGCAATATTGAGTCCTGATGTCAGATGGAAGGCAGAACTTGAAAGTGATGAACTTGGATATTTGGATGAGGAGGTTGCCAAGCTAAGTGCAGAAGGTACAACCTGGCTTCTCCTTGTAGCTTAACAGTAAAACGTGAGAGGAGGGGGCGGATGTGGCTCAAATGGTTGAGCGTCCGTCTGCCATATGGAGGGACCTGGGTTCGATCCCTGGGACCTCCCAGTAAAATAAAAAAATAAAATAAAATAAAATAAAAAGTGAGAGGAAAGGGATGTGTTGAAAACTGAACTCCTGGGCATAAGGAAACCAGAAATTGATGGTTTGGAAAATTCTGAGCCTATGCAGATAGTGTTCTCCCAGGCTAGGACCAGAAGTGACTCTATCAGAGATCTCCCTAAACTTCCAGAAAGCGAGTTCCTAGAGATTACGGCTCCCTGTGAGGGTTTAACTGAACATGGATCCAATCGGCCATTTCAGTGGAAGTCAGGATTACAAATGTAGTTACACAGGAAGGATCTCTGGAAAGTCCTCTGTCTGATGGCTTGGACCCCTATGGACTACATGCAAAGCTGACAAATTTTTGTGAAATTTGTATGAACCGAACCACTGCCAACCAGGACTGAGAGGGACAGAGAAGGGACAAATTGAAGGAAGAATGGCTTCAAGGGCAGAACCATGGAAGCCAAGGTTTGGACCGAAGATATCTCCTAGGCCAAGAGAGCAGGCCCACCTATGTGTGTGGAAAGGGTGGTCCCACCCCGTGCTTGGAGGGGCAGCTCATCTGTCCCGGTTCTTGGAGGGGGCAGGCCTTATGCCCCAATGTTGACAAAGAGTGCTGCCACCCCAGTGCTCAGATGGTGAGGCCTATGTCCTGGGGTTTGCAGAGAAACTGGCCACCATTCTAATGCCAGTGCCCCAGGGTTTGTGGAGAGCCTGGCTGCCATCCCGAAGCAGTGTTCAGGGAGAACATGGCTGCTGCGCAGGCACTTGGAAGGAGTGGAGCTGCCACTCTGTCAGGCCTGGAGAACAAGACATAAATCCATAGATGATTCTTAGACTTTGAAATCTAATGGAGTTTGCCCTTCTGATTTTCAAAATTGTTTGGGACCCATGACACCTGTTTTCCTGCCAATATCTCCCTTCTGGAATGGGAATGTCTATTCTATGCCTGTCCCTCCATTGTATATTGGAAACAGGTAACTTGTTTTCTTTTATTTATTTATTTATTTGTTTTTTAAAGATTTATTTATTCACTTTATCCATTTTAAACCCCCCCTTCCCCATTTGCTGTTTTGTGTCCATTTGCTGGGCAATTCTCTGTGTATGTTTCCTGCCATCTCTTCTCATCCTTCTCCTCCAGTCTTCACCAGGATTCGATCCTGGAGACCTCCAACATAGGAGAGAGGTGTTCTGCTACCTGCGCCACCTCGGTTCCTGGTTTTCAGAGCTTTCGGAGCGTCTCGTCTTGTCTCTCCCCTGCGTCTCTCTCCTGTTACGTCATCATCTTGCTGTATGGCTCCCAGGGCCTGGTGGCTCACCGGCACACAGAGCCTGGCAGCCCATGTGCCTTCTATATATATATATATATATTTTATTTTACCGGGAGGTCCCGGGGATCGAACCCAGGTCCCTCCATATGGCAGGCAGATGCCCAACCATTTGAGCCACATCCGCCCCCAGGTAACTTGTTTTCTATGTTTAACAGGTCCACAGACAGGGGAATTATGCCCCAGGATGGACTTTGATGAGACTTTGTATTTAGAATTGTTTCTGAAATGACTTAAAGCATTTGGAATATTGTGATGGAATTAGGTATCTTGCATGTGGAAAAAACATGTCTTTTTGGGGTCCAGAGGGTGGAGTGTGGTGGTTTGTCAATATATGTACCCCAGAAAAAACATTTTCTTAAACTGAATCCATTCCTGTGAGTGTGAACCTATGGTAAGCAGGACCTTTTGATGAGGTCCAGTTAAGGTGTAGGTCTTAATCTTATTACTGGAGTCCTTTATAAGCAGAATGAAACTCAGACAGAGAGAACGCCATGGGAGTCAAGAAGCTGAGAGGCTGCCATGTACACTGCCATGTGACAGAGGAGCCAAGGACCAAGGATTGCCAGCAGCCAGTCCCGGAACGCCAGTCTTTGGGAAGAAAGCATGGCCTAGATCATGCCTTGATTTGGACTTTCTCTTACCCTCAAAACCATGAGCTAATAAATTCCTATTGTTTAAGCTGACCCATTGCATGGTATTTACTTGAGTAGCCAAGGAAATTAAAACACATCTTTCTTATTATAATGCTCAGATTGTCCTAAATTTGGCCACTGGCTACCTCTGCAGGTGGTCTCTTGGGACCTTTGATGCAACCTCAGTAGTCTTTGATGATTTTGTTTCTTTCTGGTAAGAATAGAAGTTCCAGACTCAGTTTATACAGTTTATACCAGCTTGGAATTAACCATTTTTCAGAGGATCCCCATTTCATTTCAGTGGAAATTGGTATTTAGAGACCACAGTTGGGGCATTAGGGATAGTCATTGCTACTGGGTTAGTCTTTTTTTTTTTTTTTTTTTTAAAGCCTTTTCAGTGGACTTCTAGAGCTAGGAAGTACATACACACATGCATGCATGCACTTTTTCTCTTACTTTCATCGTTTAATATATCATTTTCTTGTGTGTGCCTTTAGTTTTAATTCATATACATATATGCTCTATGGCCATAGGTAAATACTTAGCCCTACTCAGAAACTTTGCAAATTTTGCCAGGTATAAGAAAACTAACCCCACTCCTAGAGGAACAACTCTGGCATTGAATCCATAATTTTCATTTTGAAAAGATACAGATGGAAATTAGTCAGATAGTGGTGATATTGAAAAACGTCATCTTTGAATATGACGTACTGATTTAAAAATATATTATTTGTTATGTATTATTACGCTTAATTGTATTATCATAAATTTGTATGAAACAAATCACTAGAAGGGCTATAAATTGGCCTTTGGGGAAACCACTTTTTTCCCCCAACTTTTTATTGTAGTAATGCACACATGCATTTTTTAAAGATAAAATATACCATGAATGTACACGGATAACGCCCAATTGAAAAGCAGTACTAAAGGGCTTTTCTAACCTCTTCAGTCTCACATGAGTGTCTCCTTTCTCTCACATTCAAAACCCCAGTCTCTAACCATCTTAACTGCCTGGTTTATTCTTAAGAAACAATAGCAACAGTCTGATTCCTGAAACTATTTCAGAAAAGTTTTTTTTTGCATTTTTTGTCCTTACTGGGGACCTACATTTGAAATAATACTTTCTGTGGTGGTATGCAACCAATCTGATACACAGCTGTTTATTTTTCTTTGAGATTTTAGGGATTGACATTTTAAGTTTAATTTTGTTTTATAGCTCTATAAAATATTTACAAAGTTCCAAAGTCAAAACAAAGAATATCCTAGAAATCATTTCCATTCATTTTTCTCCTACTCTACTTCCTTTGCCTGAAAGTAACCATTTTGTTGGCTTGTTTTTAGTTTGTCTTTTTATTTAAGAAAAAGTAATACACACACACACACACATACACACATCCCTTCATATCCTTCCTTCAGTGAACGGTAGGATGCTCCCATCTGTTTACCCATCCAGATACATGAAATAAGGGTTTGTAGTTTCAAATTTTCTCTATCATATATTGTTTATTTCCAAGTACTTAATGTTCGTTATAACCAGAAATTCTTTTTCCTCTTATTTTATTTCATTTTTTACATCTTTTTGTTGGCTTATAAGAGTATAATTTACTGCCAGCCTTTTTGCTGTGACAAACAGTGCAGCTGTGGGTAGCCTCATACATACTCCTTTTTGTGGATACTCTTGTGTCTTGGTCTTTGCCGTATCCATGATCTCCGCCAGCTGTGATGTCAGGAATGGAAGTACATGGCCGTCGCCCACCGTGCTTCCGGGGCAGCCTTCTGCACAGTGTCCCCGGGCCTGGGTGCTGTGTGGCACCTCCTGTGTCATCATGCTACTTTTCAGCAGGGTGTGGCATGTGACAAGGCTGGACCCACCCCATCTTTGCTCTTCTTTTCCAGATGATTGTTTTAAATACATCTTTATTTATTTATACAATTGATCTTAGAAATATTTGGTTGTATTGCAAAAACACATTGGTTGGTTGGACTTGTGTACATCTAGATTAATTTGAGGATTGTGGACAGCTTTATAATGTTTCACCTGCACATCTAGAAATATGAAATAAGGGTTTATAGTTTTTTTTTTTTAAGGCTCATACATCATTGCTTGTATTTAAATATTTGGTGTTCATTATAACTAGAAATTCTTTTTTTAATGTTTTTGCTGGTATTCAAGAATATGATTAAATTCTTGATGTTTATCTAGTAAATGCTACTTTAATCTAAATAGTTCTAATATTTTTGACGTAGTCTTAATTTTTAGAGGATTTGTATTGGACAAGACTAGTATATACACTTAGCCTGACAGACCTTACCAAAAATAGTATGGTGACCTGGTAGGCAACCTGGAGACTCACCAAACACACAAAGGGCTTATGGTCAACAGGGATGGATCACATTGGACTCTACTGATACTCCTGACACTTTAATTCAGAACATATTTATTGATTACCTATACTTTAGAGGGTGAGCCACCAAACTCCACTGCAACCCTGGTGAGATTTGTTTCAACACTTGAGTATGTATTGCCTAAGAATGGGGATAATCTCCTACATATTCAGAATGCCATGTTCTTATTTAGAGTGATTTTGTAATAGTATCCAGTACATAGTCAAAAGTTCCCACTTGTTGGAAGGATGTCTTTTATCGCACCCCACTCCCCCCAAAAACAGACCCAGGATTCAGTATAGGTTCATGCACTGCAGTTGGTCATGATGTGTCTTTTATCGCTTTTACTTTAGAACAGCCACCCTTGACATTGACATTTTTTGCCAAGCCCAAGAAAGTCACGAGAACCCCCATATTTCACTCTTATCTGACTGTTGTCCTTTAACTTGTTTCTCTGTTTCGTCCTTCTCTCACATACATACACATAGACACACACAAGATGCAGTTCCCTCTATCAGATATATTTCTCTATCGTATATCAAACCAAAGTTACATCTGGAGACTTAAATATTTTCAGGCTCAACAGTTTTGCAAGAATATTGTTAAGTAATGTCAGCCTCATGTCACATCATACCAGAGGCCCATATTATTGGGTTATTTAAATATTGGTGTATCAGTGTCTTTTTAGATTATGCATAGGAATGATTATATTTAAATATAAGCTATCTAGTAGTCTTGAATATTTTTTTGAATATTCTCATTTTGTCTTTGGGATAGTTGACTAAGATAACGCGTACTGGTCCTTCTGCTTGGGAAACCAAAAAGATTCTGGCTGTTTCTTTTGCTCCTCTCATCCAGCCCTGCCATTCAGAGTCAGGAAAATCAAGACTTGTCCAGTTACGTAAGTACAAAGATAATGTACTTATTTTGTCTTTTAGGTCTTTTTAATCTCATTAGAATTGGAAGGGAAGCAACATTTACATATTTACAAAGGAACCTTTTACTATTAATGAATGTTTCCTCTGTCCCAGCTGAAACCTTAAGCTTCTACAAGGGAGTTTTGGCCTTTTCAAATTTATAATCTATTTTTGATCTGTCTTGGGTTATTTTGGCCTTCTTTTAAGTTTACAGAGAGCTGTGCTGGTCATGCCATTGAAAGCAGAGGACACGCATAGGGGAGATGATTTTGTTGTATGGGGACATTAGGCTGCTCACCTCCCCCACTGGGAAGGGCCTTACAGAGAGAACATGCTCTGGGCAGGAGCGGGCCATGGGCTCTTGCAGAACCATGTGCTGCTTAGTGCTGTCACGTGGGAGACCACCTGGTGAACCTGCTGGTGTTGGATAGGAGACCCCAGGCTTTCCTTCACATTAGTATGGGAGACTTACTTGGCCCACCCTTTGCATTTCGCTCCTACCTGAGCCTCATCACAGAGCATTCAGTTTTGTTTTTATCAATTAAACAAAAATTCTCCCAGCAATGAGAATGATTTTTTAAATTTAAAATAAAACTATTCTGCATATGCTCTGCTTTCTAATCATTTAGGAAATATGGAAAATGCCAAAAAAGAAATAGAGAAAAATTATACACTCCCACCACCCAAAGATAACCATTGTTAACATTTTGGTGAATTTCTTTCAGAATTTTTTTTTTTTTAAATTTGTGAGGAATCATTTATAAAATAGTTAAACTTTGCCTTTGTCTCTGCTAGGTGTAGGTTATATGAAATAGACATGGTCCTTGAAATTTGATAACAAGCAACAACAGAATATACAGAGGGGCTTAGAGGTTTGATAGAGGCTATGATATTTCTGCTTGGTCATCAAAGCTAAAAGGAGTTCCCTAAAGAGAGATTAAAGAGAAAGGCCTGGAAGCAGATGTGGCTCAAGTGGCTGAGCACCCACCTCCACATGGGAGGTCCTGAGTTTGGTTCCCAGTACCTCCTGAAAAAACAAAAAAGCAAGTAACAAGCAAAATGAAAAAACCAACTCAGGGAAGCCAATGTAGGTCAGTGGTTGAGTGCCAGCTTCCCACTTAAGAGGTCCCGGCTTCAATCTCCAGTACCTTAAAAAAAAAAAAAAAAAAAAAGAGGACTTTCTGGCAGAGGAGTAGCATCAACAAATCCATGGAGACTTTCAAAATGTGTGGTCTCCCCTGTGTGGTCAGGGTAGGAGTGTGTGGAGAAATTAGGTTAGAGTCAAGTTTATCATGTAGGTAGGCTGTGGAAAACAGATGTTTTGTGGGCTTTTTTTTTTTTTTTTAAACTTGGAAATTTGAATTTATTTCAGCAAGATTTGAAAACAAAAGTAATAGAAAAGACTACAACATTAAAGAAAATTTTGAAAAATATAAATATTAACTCCTCACATCATACCAGCTTATAAGACATAAGAGACATAGCTATCTGCAAAGCTGCTGAGCATAGTATACAAATCCTTTTGTATTCTGCTTTTCATTTAATACTATGACTTTTTTCTCTATCTCCTTTCCAATCTTCATGATTATTATTATTTTTAACAGCTAAAGAATAATTTATCTTCGGCATGTGCTATAATTTACTAAAACATTTTCTTGGGTATTTTGTTTCTACTTTTGTTCTTGTGGTTCTTTGCTATTAAAGACAATGGTGGTAGGGAAGCGGCTGTGGCTCAATCAGTGGGGCTCCCGTTTACCATATGGGAGGCCCCGGGTTCGGTTCCCGGGGCCTCCTGGTGAAGGCAGGCCCGCCCGCACGGCGTGGTTAGCTGACCCAGCGAGCACAAGCAGCAAGGGGGGGATAAATGAAGAAATAAATAAAATCTTTAAAAAAAAAAAGAAACAGGATGCTCGCATTCCACCCTATTATTAATACCTTGCACTGTAACCGAACATTTGTAACTTGATAAAAACACATTCTTTTAATCACACTATTAGCTATATTTATTTTTTATTTTTATTTTTTTTACTATTAGCTATAGTACATGGTTTAACTTAGGGTTTACTGTTTGTATTGTATAGCTCTGTGGATTTTTAAAAAATTTATTCCAGTACCATATAGACAACCTAACATTCCCCTTTTAACCACATTCAGATGTACAGTTCAGCGCTGTTAATTACGTTCACACTGTTGCATCACCACCATCCATTACCAAAACTTTCCCATAACCCCGGATAGAAACTGTGTGCGTTTTAAGAATTAATTCCCCGTTTCCTACCCCCACCCCATCCTCTGGTTACCTATATTCTAGATTCTGACTCTGTGATTTGCTTATTCTAATTCTTTCTTATCAGTGAGATCACAAAATATTTGTCCTTTTCTATCTGGCTTATTTCATTCAGCATGATGTCTTCAGGGCTCATCCGTATTGCATGTATCAGAACTTCATTTCTTTTTACAGCTGAATAATATTTCATTGTGTATGTGTATCACGTTTTGTTTATCCATTCAACAGTTGATGGACACTGGAGTTGCTTCCATCTTTTGGCAGTTGTGAA
Source organism: Tolypeutes matacus (assembly GCA_026826555.1). Lineage (NCBI taxonomy): Eukaryota > Metazoa > Chordata > Mammalia > Cingulata > Chlamyphoridae > Tolypeutes > Tolypeutes matacus. The sequence goes on along the minus strand of JAKSZT010054279.1, from coordinate 97,197 downwards.
TAATGCTGCTATGAACATGGGTGTGCAAACATCTGTTCGCGTCTTTGCTTTCAACTTTTTGGGGTATATACTTAGAAATGGGATTGCCGGGTCTTATGATAATTCTGTACTTCACTTTCTGAAGATCTGCCAAACTGTCTTGCACAGTTGCCGCAGCATTTTACGTTCCCACCAGCAAAGATCAAGTGTTCCTGTTTCTACATATCCTCTCCAACACTTGTAATTTTCCGCTTTTTAAATGATAGCCATTTTAGTGGGTGTGAAATGTTATCTCATTGTGGTTTTGATTTTCATTTCTCTAATGGCTAGTGATGTTGAGTATCTTTTCATGTGCTCTTTGGCCATTTGTATATGTTCTCTTTGGAGAAATGTCTATTCAAGTCTTTTGCCCATTTGAAATTGGGTTGTTTGTCTTTTTGTTGTTGAGTTGTAGGATTTCTTTTTATATTCTGAATATTAAACCCTTATGAAATATGTGGTTTCCAAGTATTTTTTCCTATTGTGTACGTTGTCATTTTACTTTCATAATAAAATCCTTTGAGGCCCAAAAGCTTTTAATTTTAATGAGGTCCCATTTATCTATATTTTTCTTTTGATGCTGTACTTAGAGTGTAAAGTCTGAGAAACCATTGTCTAACACAAGATCCTGAAGATGCTTTTTCTCCTAGGAGTTTCATAGTTCTAGCTCTTATATTTATGTCTTTGATGAATTTTAAGTTGATTTAGGTCTTTGATACAGTTTTTCTAGCACCGTTTGTTGAACAGACTACTCTTTCCCAATTGAGTGGTCTTTTCCCCTTTATCAAAAAACAATTGGGAAGAAATGTGAGGGTTGGATTCTGAGCTCTCAGTTTGATTCCAGTGGTCTATATTTCTGTCCTTGTGCCAGTACCATGCTGTATTGATTACTATGGTTTTGTAATGAGCTTTAAGATGGGGAAGTGTAAGTCCTCCAACTTCATTCTTCTTTTTCAAGATGGCTTTGGCTATTCATGTCCCCTTACCCTTCTATATAAATTTGATGATTGGCTTTTCCATTTCTGCACAGACGGTTGTTGGAATATTGATTGGAATTTTTAATCTTTCTTCTTTTTTAATGTAGACATTGAAAGCTATAAATGTCCCTCTAAGCAATGACTTTGCTGCATCCCGTAAGTTTTTTTTCTCTTTATTTATTTTTAATTTTATTGAAGTATATCATTCACACATGAACATACATAAATAATAAGTGTATAGTGAAAGTTGTGAACTTACAAAACAAACATGCATAACATCATACAGGGCTCCCCTATATCACCCCACTACCATTGTTGTGCATTGTTGTGAAACATTTGTTAGAAATTATGAAAGAATATCATCAAAATATTACTACAGTACTAACTGTAGTCCATGCCTTATATTTGCTATATTTTTCCCCTATTATTATTTATTTATATACTTTTATCCGTTTTTAAACCCCCACCCCCCACCGCGTTTTTGCTGTTTTTGCGTCCGTTCACTGGGCAATTCTCTGTGTCTGTTTCCTGCCCTCTTTTCTCATCCTTCTCCTGTCGTCACCGGGACTCGATCCTCGGAACCTCCGATGTGGGAGAGAGGCTTCCTACCGCCTGCACCACCTTACTTCCTGGTTTTTCGGTGTGTCTCATCTTGGCTCTCCCTTGTGTCACTCTCCTGTTATGTCATCATCTTGCTGTTCAAATCCAGGTCCCTCCATATGGGTGACGGACGCTAAACCATTTGAGCCACATCCGCCCCCCTGCTTTATCTCTTAAGGTTGGCCAAAGATACCTAGAGTTACAGTCATTTCCCATACAGGATGGTCATATAATAAATCAGGCTTGGTTTATCACCAGCATTCTAAAAACCAGACCTAGGGAGAAAAACTAGGTCTGGGGACACATGTATGGTTTCTAATATAGAAAATGTTTAACCTACCCTGATTATCACAAAATCAGGACAGCAAGAATATTTGCATTCCTGTAAGTTTTTGTGTGTTGTATTTTCATTTTCATTTTCCTCAGGATATTTCCTAATTTCTCTTGTGATTTCCTCTTTAGCCCATTGATTGTTTAAGAGTACGTTAATTTCCACATATTTGTGAAATTTCCATTTCTCCATTACTCATTTCTCATTTCTTTCCATTGTGGTCAGAAAAGAAACATTATATGATTTCAGTATTTTTTTACTTTATTGAGACTTATTTTGTGATCTAAAACATGGTCTATCCTGGAGAATGATCCATGTGCACTCGAGAAGAATGTATATTCTGTTGTTGGGTGAAATGTTCTATACAGATACACCCTGCTTTATGGTGCTTCGCTTTACTGTACTTCATAGATACTGCATGTTTTACAAATTGAAGGTTTTTGGCAACCCCATGTCAAGCAAGTCTATTGGCACCATTTTTCCAACAGCTTGTGCTCACTTAATGTCTCTGTGTCACATTTTGGTAATTCTCACAATATTTTTCATTATTATATCTGTTGTGGTGATCTGTGATCTCTGATTTTTGATGCTACTATTTTAATTGTTTTGGAGTACCACAAACTGTGCCCATATAAGTAAAGTGGTGAACTTAATCTATGAATGTTGCCAGTGTTCTGACTGCTCCACCAGCTGGCCATTCTCCCATCTCGCTCTCTCTCCTCAGGCCTCCCTGTCCCCTGAGACAAAACAATATTGAAATTAGGCTAATTAATAACCCTACAATGACTTCTAAGTGTTTGAGTGAAAGGAAGAGTTGTACATTTCTCAATTTAAATAAAAAGCTAGACCTGATTAAGCTTAGTGGGGAAGGCACATAGAAAGCCCAAGATAGGTTTGAAAGCTAGGCCTCTTGGGCCAGTTATAAATGCAAAGGAAAAGTTCTTGAAGGAAAATAGAAGTGCTACTCCAGTGAACACACAAATGATAGGAAAGCAAAACAGCCTTATTGCTGATATGGAGGACATTTTAGTGGTCTGGATAGAAGATCAAACCAGCCACAACATTTCCTTAATCCAGAGTAAGACTCTAATTCTCTTCAATTCTTTGAAGGCCGAGAGTGGTAAGGAATCTACAGAAAAAAAGTTTGGAACTAGCAGAGGTTGGTTCATGAGGTTTAAGGAAAGATGCCACCTCTATAACACAAAAGTGCAAGGTGAAGCAGCAAGTGCTGATGTAGGTGCTGCAGGAAGTTATCCAGATCTAGCTATGGTAATTGATTACAGTGGCTACACTAAACAATAGATTTTCACTTTCAATGTAGATGAAACAGCCTTATATTGGAAGAAGATGTCATCTAGGACTTTCATCCTCAAGAGAAGTCAATGCCTGGCTTCAAAGCTTCAAAGGACAGGCTAACTCTCTTGTTAGGAGCTAATGAGGCTAGTGACTTTTAAGGTAAAGCCGATCCTCATTTACCATTCTGAAAATCCTAGGGCCCTTAAGAATTTTGCTAAATCTACTCTCTGCCCTATAAATGGAACAACAAAGCCTGGATGACAGCACATCTGTTTACAACCTGTTTACTCACTGTTTTAAGCCTACTGTTGAGACCTATTGCTCAGAAAAAAAACTGTTCCTTTCAGAATATTGCTGCTAATTGGCAGTGCACTGCACCTGGTCACCCAAGAGCTCTGATGGAGATAAACAACAAGATTAATGTTGTTTTCATACCTGCTAACACAACATCTGTTCTGCAGCCCATGGATCAAAGAGTAATTTTGACTTTCAAGTCTTATTTTAAGAAATAGATTTTGTAATGCTATAGCTGCCATAAATAAAGTGATTCCTCTGATGGATCTGGGCAAAGTAAATTGAAAACATCCTAGAAAGGATTCACCATTCTAGATGCCATTAAGAACATTTGTGATTCATGGGAGGAGTGCAAAATATCAACATTAACAGGAATTTGGAAGAAGTTGATGCCAACCCTCATGGATGACTTGGAGAGGTTCAAGACTTCAGTGGAGGAAGTAATTACAGATGTGGTGGAAATAGCAGGAGAACTAGAATTAGAAGTAGAACCTGAAGATGTATCTGAATTGCTGCAATTGCATGATAAAATTTTAACAGATGAGGGGTTGCTTCTTATGGATGAACAGAGAAAGTGGTTTATTGAGATGGAATCTCCACCTGGATTTCAACAATGCTGTGAACATTGTTGAAATGACAACAAAAGAATTAGAGTATGACATAAACTTAGTTGATAAAGCAGTGGCAGAGTTTGAGAGCACTGACTTCAGTTTTGAAAGAAATTCTATTGTGGGTGAAATGCTGTCAAAAAGCATCATGTGCTACAGAGAAATCTGCCATGGAAGGAAGAATCAATTGATTGGGAAAACTTCATTGTTATTTTAAGAAATTGCTGCAGCCACCCCAACCTTCAGCAGCCACCACCCTGACCAACCAGCAGCCATCAACATCGAGGCAAGACCCTCCATCAGCAAAAAGATTACGACTCTCTGAAGGCTCATATAATGGTTAGCATTTTTTATCAATGAAGTATTTTTAAATTAAGGTATGTACATGTTTTAGACATAATGCTATTGCATACTTAATAGGCTAACTACAGTGTAGTGTAAACATAACTTTTACATGAAACCAAAAAAATTTTTAGCCATTCTGCCAATCTCTGCCTTTTGAATGGAGAGTGTATTCCATTTACATTTAATGTCACTATTGATAATGCAGGACTTTCTTCTGCCATTTTGCTATTTAGTCTTGTAAGTCATATCTTTTTTGTCCCTCAATTTTTTCTGTTATTGCCTACTTACGTATTTGTTAGTTTTTTTGTGTTGTACCATATTGAATGCCTTCTCATTTCAATATATTTTTCATATATACTCCTTGTGGTCATCATGGGATTAAAATTTAACGTCCTCAATATGTAATAACAATCATATTTGATTTGATACCAATTTTTTTTTTTAAAGGTTTATTTATTTACTTTATCCATTTTTTTTAAATGCCTCCTTCCCCATTTGCTGTTTTGTGTCCATTCACTGGGCAGTTCTCTGTGTCTGTTTCCTGCCATCTCTTCTCATCCTCCTCCAATCTTCACCAGGATTCGATCCTGGAGACCTCTGATGTAGGAGAGATGTGTTCTGCCATCCGTACCACCTCGGTTCCTAGTTTTTGGAGCTTTTGGAGCATCTTGTCCTGTCTCTCCCCTGCGTCTCTCTCTTGTTACGTCATCATCTTGCTGCTTGGCTCCCGGGGCCTGGCGGCTCACCGGCACACAAAGCCTGGCAGCCCATGCGCCTTCTATATATATATTTTTTATTTTACCGGGAGGTCCTGGGGATCGAACCCAGGTCCCTCCATATGGCAGACGGACGCCCAACCATTTGAGCCACGTCTGCCCCCAATTTGATACCAATTTGACATCAGTAGTACACACATACACTTTTCCAATACTCCTCTCTGCCCCCCACCTTTTTTTGTACTTATTTGTCCAAAACCGTAGATTTGTCATTATTTTTTATGCATTTGTCTTTAAGCACCTGTAGGAAGTAAGAAGTGGAGTTACAGACCAAAAAAAGTATAATTCAAAGTCCTGACATTGATACTTAACCCAAAAGGTTACTCTTATCAGAGGTCTTTCTTTCTTTTTTTTTTTTAAAGATTTTTTATTTATTTATTCATTTATCCCCCCCTTGCTGCTTGCGCTCGCTGGGTCAGCCAACCACGCCGTGTGGGCGGGCTTGCCTTCACCAGGAGGCCCCGGGAACCGAACCCGGGGCCTCCCATATAGTAAACGGGAGCCCCACTGATTGAGCCACAGCCGCTTCCCGGTCTTTATTTCTTTATGCTGCTTTGAACCAAAGTGTCCTTTCCTTTCAGTCTGAAGAACTCCCTTTAGTATTGCTTGTAGGGACAGTCCCTCATTTTTGAAAGAAAGTTTTGGCCAGGTATGAAATTTTTGGTTGGTCTTTTCTTTCAGCACTTGAAGTATTTCAATTCATTGCCTTCTTGCTGCCTTGTTTCTGATGAAAAGTCAGCATTTAATCCAGTTGGGACTCCCTTGTATATAACATGTAGCTTTTCTCTTAAAGCTGTCATAACTCTTTCCTTGTCCTTTGCGTTTGAGAGTTTGATCAGTATGTGACAGGGTGTTTTTTCCTTCAAGTTTATCCTATGTAGTGTTCTTTGGGCAACTTGGATGTGCATATTCATGTCTTTTTCTAAGTTTGGGAACTTCTCTTCCTGTCATTATTTCTTTGAGTATTCTTCCTGCCCTTTTCTCCCTTTCTTCTCCTTCTGGGATTCCCATAATACATATGTTGATGGTTTCCCAGAGGTGTCTTAGGTTATTTTTGCTTTTTTAAATACTTTTTGCTCCTCAGCCTGACTCATTTCAATTGTCTTGTGTTTTAGTTTGCTAAAGGCTGCCAATGCAATATACCGGAAATGGATTGGCTTTTACAATAGTGAATTTATTAGGTTAAAAGCTTACAGCTCTGAGGCTATGAAAATGTCTAAATCAGGGCATCAAGTGAAGTTCTCTCCCTGTAGGTCAGCTGCTGGTGATCCTGGCAAGGCCCGATTCTCCTCCAGGCTCGCTTTGTCCCCGAGCCTAGCTGTGGCCGGCCAGGCACATTTCAGACCTTGTTGCTTCAGTTTTGGGCTGCTCCATTTGTGGCTTTTCTTTCTCCCAGGTTCCATAACTAATGGAGGCTACTCTCTGTCACTGACGCTTTTTTCTGTGTCTGGCTTTTTAGTCCTCATTTTATAAAGGACTCTCGTAAGAGGATTAAGACCCACCCTGGGTCCCGCAATCTAATCAGAGACCCTTAACAGGGATGCTAATCAAAAGGTCCCATCTACAGTGGGTTTACAGGCACAGTAATGGGTTTGCTTTAAGAACAAGATTTTCTGGGGTCCACAAAAGACTCAAACACACACATCTTGTCCTCAGGTTCTCTAATTCTTTTTTCTTCCAGCTCTAGTCTGCTGTTGAAACCCTCCTGGGAATTTTTCACGTCAATTTTTGTGATCTTCAACACCATAACTCTGTTTGGTTTTTTAAAATTTTCTCTTTATTGAGATTATCGTATTGTTCGTTCATTGTTTTCCTGATATCCTTTAGTTCTTTCTGTTTTTTCCTTCATCTCTTTAAGCATGTTGATGATCATTTTTAAGTCTTTGCTTTTTAAATCTTTGCCCACTATCTCCACAGTCTGGCATTCTTCACTGGTGTTCTCTGGATTTTTATCCTCTTCCTTTGGATAGACCATCAGTTCCTATTTCTTTCTTTGTCTTGTACTCTTTTGTTGCACACTGTACATTTTAAGATTTTAAAATATTAAAATATTAAATCTGGAATTTTTTCCCTGAGGTGTCTGTTTCTTGAGTGTGTAACCAGCTGGGGTGATGTGACAGAGCTTTTCCTATTTGCCCTCCCTTTAGGAGGGTCTTCCTAAGACAAAATGCAAAGTCCAGGGTCCTCCCTGTATTCTCTGTGTCTGTGTCTTTTCCTGGGCTTATGCTTGCTGGTGGCTCACGAGTTCCCCTGTTTATAAATTTGAATTCCCCCTTTACTTCCCAGAAGACAGACCACCTCCCTCTCTTGTGCCTTTAGCTGCTCTATTTAAAGCAGGTAAACCTTTGCCTCAGCCCATCTGCCTCAGTTGGTTCTTACCCTGCTTTCCTTGTTAGAAGCTGCTTTTGCTGGAGGGCAAATTCTGGGAGAGAAAGGAGAGGAGTTTCCCAAGTCAGTCTTTCCCAGCCAGAATAAGGCCAGGGTCCTACAAAGGGAGAGCAGGCCTGCTCCAAATTACCCTGCAGGGGGGACGTGGGAGGGGCTGGGAAGGGTGCCAGGACCTTCTTCCATAGTCCCCAAAGCTGCGCTTTGTGGACACGTTCAGTTGTCCTCCAAGGCTCTGAGGAAGTGTAGCATCTTTTAAGCCTCTACTGCCACCCTTGTCCAGGGCAGGTGGAACAGTGGCCTCCCTCAGGACCAGGACCCCAGCCATCGAAGTAGCTGATCAAAAGTCGTGACCAGCGACCTACCCTTGCCCACCTGGATCTTGGAGAAGTGGATTTTCATATCTCTTTCTGGCACCAGCAAGGCACGCCAGAAGCCAGACCCTATTGCAGCCTGCGGCGAGAGAGGGGGGTGGGTGCTGTTAACTGCCAAGTGGAGAGAGCACTTTTCTGGTCTGCGCCATAATTTACCAGCTTCTTCCTCCCGCTTACTCCTGGTTGCTGGACAAGTTCCTACTGGACTCCAGAGTTTCAAAATAGTTGATTCAGACAGTTCCTGCCTGTTTAAGAATTGTTCTGGCAGAGAGACTGATTCCTGGAGCTTCCTACTATGTTATCTTCCCACAGTCTTCACAATTAGATGTTCTTTGTCAAAGATGTGGCATGTCTGTGTTTGGAGACTCACAGAGGTGGGGTAAAAGGTGCATTTGTTAAAGGCATGCTCCTTAAAACCTCTTGATAAGCAAGCCGAGGTTATTGCTCCTTGTCTTAGGAAGATCAACCCCGTGCAAGAGTCTTAGCAGAGTTTCCAAAAAGGCGAGGGCACACCCAGGATACTTATAAGGATTTTTGATCTGATATTGTCTTACTTTCTCTCTCATTTTTGACAGTTCTGCCAGATATAAAATTCTTGGTTTGCATTTTTTTTTTTTTTTTTTTTTTACTTTTAGCACTTCAAATATGTCATCTCACTACTTTCTCACTTCCATGGTTTCCAATGAAAAATCAACACTTAATCTTAGAGAGGCTCCCTTGTATGTGGCATGTTTCTCTCTTGCAGCTTCAGAATTCTCTATCTTTGGCAATTGACAGTTTGATTAAAAGTTTGCCACTGCGTGGGTCTGTTTTGGTTAATCTTGTTTAAAATTCATTGAGCATCTTGGATTGTATATTAATATCTTTTCATAAATTTGGGAAGTTTTCAGACATTATTTCTTTGAATATTCTCTCTGCCCTTTCTCTCTTCTGGGTGGTACACTGATGGTGTCCCACAGGTTCCTCAGGCTCTGTTCACTTTTCTTCATCCTGTCTTGTTTCTGCTCAGATTGAATTATTTTTATTGTCTTATCTTTAAGTTCTCTGATTCTTTTTTCTTGCAGCTCCAATCTACTATTTAAACCCTTTAGGGAATTTTTTTTTTTTTAAAGATTTTATTTATTTATTCATTTATCCCCCTTGCTGCTTGTGCTTGGTGGGTCAGTTAACCACGCCGTGCAGGTGGGCTTGCCTTCACCAGGAGGCCCCGGGAACCTAACCCGGGGCCTCCCATATGGTAATCGGGAGCCCTACTGATTGAGCCACAGCCGCTTCCCCCTCTGGGGAATTTTTAATTTCTATTACTGTGGTCTTCGGCTCTGGCTGGTTCCTTTTCCTAATTTCATCTCTATAGTAATACTTTGTGTTCACCTGTCATTTTCCTGATTTCCTTTAGTTCTTTGTCCATGTTTTCTTTTAGTGCTTTGAGAATGTTTAGGACCATTTTTTAAAGTCTTTGTTTGGTATGTCCCAATTCTGGTCCTCTTCTTTGATGGTTTCTAATGCTTTAATCTTCTCTTTGGCCTGGGCCATAAATTCCTGTTTCTTTGTATGTTTTGTAATCTTTTGTTGAAACCTGAACATTTTGATATTTTAATGTATTATTACTGGAAGTACCTGTTCCTTAAGCTTGTATTCAGCTAGTGTTATGACAGAGGTTTCCTTGAATGCCAGGAGGTAACAAAAAATAAGAAGAAGGAAAAAGAAAGAAAAAGAGGGAAAAAAAAAAGAAGGAAAAAAGAAAACACCTTTCTCAGTCTTTGAAGATTGACCTGTGTGAGTGCTCTCCTTTGGGGCTTATCCATTCTTGGATTTAGAGAATAGTTCCAGGCCAAAGCATAGGGGCCTCCCTGACCCCTTCTGTACCTGCCTCTTGGGCATGCACATGTGGCCCTAGGAATTCCCCCGTTTACAGGGATCCAAATGTCACCTCTTCCCTAGGAAACAGCTGCTTCATGGTCCCAGGCACTACACTGCATGTCCTACAGCCAGCAGGCCCATGCCCCAGGCAGAACGACTTGACTGCTCCCCCATTGTTCGGCTTGACTAGGATTATTAAGAATCCTGATATGATCGTGGACACAGCAAGATGTAGGTTTGATGTGAGGGTTTCAGAGCCCAAGTCTTGAATAATATACAATCATTTTATGCTATTTAGGGTTCCTGAAATGAACAGTAAAGTCATTTGTAACTTTGCTCTTCCTGGGCAAGAGTTTCCCAGAATAGTCAAGTATGTTGATGAAGACAGTGGAATTAGTAAAACCATGGGGCTGGAAATGCATAGTATAGGTGTGTTAATATAGACGGTGGGTCTTCAAATTGGATGGAGGAATGAAAGATTGAAGACAAGGAACCAGTTAGGAGCTATTAAAATTTTCCAAGCAAGAGATAAAGACTGAAAATAAGGTCCTGGCCTCTTGAATGGACAGGAATCAGGAGCAAAATGGCCTTTCCTGAGGAAGGATGTGTGAGCCAGCCTTACCAGGTCCTTCGGGGCTCAGCACAGTGGCTGGAACTTGTCAGATACAGGAATCACTGGCAGGTGATTGGACTCTGCAGAGTGGATGTTAAAAACCCAAGGATAAGCAGGCATGGGGTGGGGGGGATGGTGGAAATTGATGTCTTGGGGACACCCCTAGGCTAGGTGGGAGAGAGATTGGGAAAGTGAGCCAGTGGGACAAGCTGTGACTCAGGCAGGGAGCAGTGACCTGAGTGGAAGATGGAGAGGCCCAGGCCCTTGACGGGGTGAAGGGGTCATTTCAGCAGGTGGCAGGACTCTGGAAATCATCTTTCTAGAAGCTGGATAGTGAAGGAAGGAAATGGTGGCAGATCTGAGGAGAAATTCAGGGATGTTCAGCAGAGGGACAGGATGAAGCCAGTCCCAGGGAAAGAGCAGGGGCATCTTGTCCCATGAGACAGAAGAGCAGGATAGAAGGGTCGGTATGGATAACGGGGAAAAGGGGAGATAGGATAGTAACCTTTAATGCTCTGACGGAGCTGGGTCCCTGCTGAGAGCCGAGGAGCACAGGTGTGTGGGAAGCTCCCGAAGGTGACGAAGCTTATCTACAACACAAGACCTTTCCCTATGTTTCTTGGAGGGAAGAGGTGATACTAACATTCAGCACATGACCACTCATTCCTTTGCCTCTGAAAAAAAGCCCTTTCTTTGCCACATTTGTATTGCCCGCATTAAACTGTGAGCTCTCTTTTAATTGCCGGATTTTATGTCTCCTTTGTGTGCTTTGAGGTTTTTGTTATTAAAAATGTTTTGTATTTGTTCTTCTCTACTTAAATAAAAGGAACAGATACTTCATTTGTCAAGTACTACAAAATTATTAAAATAGATAAAAGAAGGTTGGAGATAGACTCACTGTGTTACTACTGGATGAGCTATAACACATGAATGACTATTATAAATAGAGTAAGGAAACTAGGCTGTTGCAAAACAAAAACGTTAACCTGGCTTTGGTCAGCCACTGATTGATTAGCCAAGCAATATTGCTTTCCTTTTTTAAAGTTAAGGGTTAGTGCATTTGGAAATATCTCTTGATAAGTAACATACAAATGCAGATTAGAACACTCATTGACATTTGCTTAGAATACTGTCATATTCTTGTAACATATTTGTAAATACACCAGGGAATTTAAACAGTGCTAGTGTTTAGATGTTTAGGCTCTGTATCATCCTCACCACTCACAGCAGAGCATAATCACATTTCATTCTTATGTATCCTAGCTCCACTGGCAGTTCGCAGCCTCCAGGATTTAGCTCGCATTGCAATCCGGGGTACTATTAAGAAGATAATTCATCAGGAAACAATGAGCAAAACCAGAAACGGACTCAAGAATACTCCCAGATTTAAACGAAGGCGAGTTCGCCGCCGTCGAATGGAAACTATTGTTTTTTTGGACAAAGAGGTCTTCGCTAGTCGAATTTCCAATCCCTCTGATGACAACAATTGCGAAGACCCTGAAGAAGAACGGCGGGATGAAGAAGAAAAGCCCTCCCCAGAAGCGAAGCCGGACCCCCCGGTTAACTTTCTGCGTGAGAAGGTCCTGAGCCTCCCTCTGCCAGATCCCCTGAAATACTACCTGCTGTATTACAGAGAAAAATAAGCCGCCTGCTTGCAAAGGGCAAATGGGGAAGAGGAGATTGCTGGGGCGTGACACCTGTGCCACCTGTGCCACTGCACAGAGAGGATGGAGAAGGGGCTCGCTGTGCTCGTAGCCGCTGCTTCCAGTCCATTCTTGGCCGTCCTCTGACATTTTCATTCAGCAGTGTGACTCCTTTGAGAATGGCCTGACAGGTGTAAACTGCATAGAAGCGAGTTTTTGCAAAGGGCCGAGAACCTCCCACAGAAGAGCACTCACACCCAGCTCTGCTGGAACACTGGGTTCAAAGTGTCTTAGGCAGCGCCGTAGAGGCTGCATGGCGCCCACTGCTCGGACAAGACACACATGCTGCACATTTAAAACGAGAGCTGCCACAGAGATTAGTCTGCTTACAATGTGTGAAAGAAAGCACAAGTTTGTAAGTGTGTGAAATCTTTTCTTTTCATCGGGTGTGAAAAGTCCAGGTTTGAATTTTACGTTATCTGCCTCTTCGTTGCTGGCATTGAATTTCACTAAGCTTTTTAGTTTTCTAGAAGGGGGATCAGTTTGAAAAGCCATCCTCATTTTAATTAAATTAATTAAATCTTACATGAGTTGTCAGTTGTAATTTTTAAAAGGGAAAATTTTGATTGGGGGAGGAGGAATAAAAGTATCAAACTATCAGATGTCTTTCTGGAATTCAAAAGACTCCCAAGGAATTTTTTTTCCTGGCACGTTTTGTTACTTTTAAAAGAACCAATGTTTAGTAATCCCTAAAAGAATTTCCCGAAAAATGAAACAAGCTATTTGTGTTTAAGTAATAAGCTAAATTACTTTTACTCAAATAGAAGGTATGATTATTTACCCAACATTAATGATATCAAGGGTTTCTAAGGCACTGACAAGCAGGTTTCTCAGAACAGGTGGGAAGTATCAAGACTAGGAAATGAACTGGGGACCATATTCCAGACAGCTTGTGCTTGATGGACTTCAGTTTGCTATTTTTCTGTAACCACATTACAGTACTGGTTCATAGATTTTATCTTTTATAATTCTGGAGGAAAAAAAGATGTGTTAGTTTTGTAACTTTTCTTAAAAACATATATATTTTAGGAGCTCTCTTACATTAGAACAATTGAACTCATAGTGACTTGTGAAATAACCTTCTCCGGGCCTTGTGATGCTATGCACTGACAACCAGAACTTACAAAGCTGTGGGTCTGAAAGAAATGGCAGCACTTAACTGGTCAGATGGCAGAGTGTTGTGGCATTCTATTGCTTATTCCAAAAGATTGGTTCTTTCTAAAGCTTTTTTTTTTTCACCCAAAGAAAAGAATGGTATAAAATGTTAACAATAAATTCAAACCCTCAAAAGTGCTGAGTAGGGTTAAGCATCCAGATTTGAGAATTAATTTCCACCCTTGGGAGTTGCTGGGGTTTTATTTACTGAGCTCTGGTTACTTTGGACCTTTTCTGTTTCTGTAATAACAATCATTTTCACCATGTGATACAATCTGCATGCATAGCAGGGAAAACATGTATACTGCCCTAGATTTGTAAGTATAAGCTACTCTATATAAAGTTCAAGTTTTGTTTAACTGCTTTTAACTGAAAGTCAAGTATCATTCTTTCAGAGAGAAATGCTGGTTTAAGTTTACTTGCTAATACTACATAGTTTGCAGATCCTTGTTGATATTATTCTAACTGTAGAGAACTCTATAGTTACATGGAGATTTTTGGACATAACATTGAATGACTGATATGTGTGTGAAATCTGTTGTATTAGCTAGTTTGACCTTTTTTTTTTTTAAACCACATTTACCTTTATGTTAGGTTGTAAAAAATCTTTATAATGCATAGAACATGTTTTTCCTGGTATATGTTAAGCTTTTCCTAGCATTTATATTTACATGTCAATTTGTGCTTTTTTTCAAAACCAAGATTAGTTTTGATAGATGTGTGAGAGAGAGAGATATGTAATATATATGTGAAATAGTTTGGAATTTATCTTATAAAAATAAAGGGTTATTAGAAGTAAATTTTCCTGTGTTTAAGCACCTTAAACCAGAGTTTAGTATAATTCACTGTTTCCTGTTTTCAAACAGATAAATTATAACATAATCTGTATCTCTGCAAGCTCCTTTATGAAATAGGTTGTAAACCACGTTCTTGACTATTGTTTACTCTCATGTTTTGAGTAGTCCATATTTTAATATTATGTGACTTTTGTCTTGAAAAGTAGTAAGGCCATAAACTTGTGCAAAACAAATTTTATAAATATTAGGTATGTAATATAAAAATAAAATGTATATGTAAAAAATACATTTGCCAGTCTGTAATTTTCAGGGGATTAACACAGGGAATTTGAAATATGGTTTTTAATGACACAGATTAAAAAAAACATGGATAAATAACAAAATATATTAATAAAGGTAGTTAAGACATTTTAGCCTTTTTGGCATTGCTTCTGTTTCCTGTGTGGTATTCGACTTCTTGACTACATTTTTTGAAAAAATTTAAAAAATGAAACTTTTTTTTTCTTTATTAAGATCATGTGTTTTCTTTCATTTAGATAATTGTATTGTTTAGTTCTGTACCATTTATAGTAGACTTGGGAAAATTATTTCTAATTAACATACGACTTTGGAATAAGCAAATTGAAAGGCAGCTAGCTCTTAGAACACAAGTAGGAATTTGAAGAGTGTGTTTGGTTTCCAGGCACAGTTTTCCCATATTTTGATAATTTTAAAAAAACTCAATGGCAACATTATCTTAAAGTGCAGCACAATATGAGTATTTGCGTCAATAACGATTTCATTCGGTCACTTGATGAGTTTTTTGTCTGTTACATGCTAAGCTGTATGTCAGTGTTGAAGCTTAAACCCCTGATTTAACAAATTTACATGAAAACACTGAAATAAAGAAACAGCGAAACAAATTGAAGGGTGTAAACTTGATGAGATACAAAGAGGAAGCAGCTTTACCATTTCCAGGATTTGGGCCTAGGGGGTTAAGGGTAAGGCCAAGGGCAAAGGCTGGGTTTAAGGTTATGATTTAGGGTTGAGGGTGAAGAGCCTGTCCTGGAAAAGGCCCCGGTGCTGCCTCCCCAACCCCTGGGAAACTTTCCAAATCTCTTTCCTGAGGCTGAGACCTGCTGAGCTGGCACCCCAGGCCCACCTGAGCCCTGTTTGTTTCTGGGACGGCAGATGATCCCAGAAATTTTTCACATTTCCCCTTGTGCGGCCAGTCTGGGTCCCGACTGTGATACCGTACAAAAGCAGTTGCTTTCCTCCTGATGCACTTTAAAGAGCACTTCCTGAGGCACCAGGGTTTCAAAGAGAGAAAGAGTTTGTTTGCTGTATTAGCCAAAGGGGTGCTGATGCAAAGTACCACAAATCTGTAAGCGTTTATAAAGGGTATTTATTTAGGGTAAAAGCTTACAGTTACAAGGCCCTAAAGAGTCCAATTCAAGGCTGCTTCCTCACCAAAGTCCGTCACCATGTGTTGAAGCAAGACGGCGGGTGATCTCTGCCTGGTCTCTTGGGCCTTCTCAGCTGCTCGGCTGCTCTGTCCTCTCCGGCTGCAAACTATCAGGCAAATGGCTCCTGTTTATTCCCGGAGCTTTAAGCTGTTTGAGCCTTCTCCTTTCTGTCACACGGCAGGACCTTAGATGACAAGTTCTCTCCTGTTCTGTGTCTTCGTGAGTGTCGATTCATATCAGCCCACCAAGGGGGTGGGGACTCAACCCTACTGATGTGGTTGAATCAAAGCCGCAGTCCTAACAGGCGATTTAATCAAGACATGTCAGCTGAATCTAATGCATTCAAAGGGTATCACACCCAGAGGAATAGTTTACAAACATAATATTCTTTTTGGAATTCATAAGTAATCTCAAACTGCCACAGTTGCCCAAGCAAAGGAGAGCAGTGGCCTAAAGTCCCAAAAAATGCTTCCCTGATTTTGAGGGGTTTAGGTTTATATGGATTCAAACATGGGAGGGTACAGTGGTGACCATCACAATAGCAAGTGTACACAAGGTGAGACTAGCTTAGAATAACTGATGCAGGATAGACCAGGGACCTAAGGAGGAAGGGGCAGAAAACCTAATTAGCCACCGAAACACCACCTGGTAAGAAACTGAGGCAATGGCCTGCTGACTAGCATTAGCCTGCTGAGTCACACAGGCAAGTTAGGAAGTGTAGTAGCCAAAGGGGTGCTGATGCAAAGAACCAGAACTCTGCTGGCTTTTATAGAGGGTATTTGGGGTAGAAGCTCACAGTCACAAGGCCCTAAAGAGTCCAACTCAAGGTACCATAAGAGGTACTTTCTCACCCCAAAGTCATTGGTCACATGTTGAAGCAAGATGGCAGGTGATATCTGCGAGGGCTCAGCCTTCCTCTTCCTCTTAAGGCTCCATGATCCCAGCTTCTGCAGCTCTCAGCTGTAGGCTGCGTAAGGCTCGTCTCTCTCCCTGCGGCTTGTTTCTTTCCGGGCTCAGCTGCTCTGGTCTCTTCACAAGGTCAGCTGTCGACTATCAGGCCCATCTCTCTGCCTGGGGCCTCTGCCGTGTCTAATGAGCCGTCTCTCTTCCACTGTGTGCTTCTCTGTGTCTGCGTCTCTGTGCATCTGCTCATGTGTGAGAGTCTGTTTTGTAAGCCCACCGAGAGGGCTGGGGCTCAACGCTGAGTCGCACTCTAATGACATGGTTGAATCAAGCCCTAGTCAACATAATTTAATCAGATGTCTCAGAAGAATCTAATGCAGTGAAAGGGCTACCACACCCAGAGGAACAGACCAGTTTACAAACATAGTCTCTTTTTGGAATTCATAAATAATCTCAAACTGCCACACAGGGGAACTCCAAAAACAACGAATAAGTAAAAGCCCAGGACAAGATGCAGGCGCAGAAAGACAGGGGAAGCCCTGCGCTGCATTCGCCTCGGGCAGACCTTCCTGATAGGAGGGCTGAACGCAAGAAAACCTGTCATCACTAGCTGGTTACAAAACCAGGAAACCGCCATCTCAGAATAAATCCCAGAGTTAGCATTTTAAAATATTGCAATGTACAGTGTCCAACAAAATAGCGTAAGACAAAGAAACAGACAATAATGGCCCGTCCAAAGGAAGGGGAAAAAAAGGCAGATGTGAACATGGACATACTGAGCAAAGCCTTGAAAAAATGTTTCAGGAGATGAAGGAAAATAGAGAAAGAATTAAAGGACACCAGGAAAAAAGCAGTCTGAGAGTTTTAGTAAAGATACAGACATTTTAGGAATGCCAGTATTATTGGAAATGTGTTATTTGGTATGTGTATTAGTCTGCCACAGGGGTGTCGATGCAAACTACCAGAAATTGGCTTTTATAAACGATATTTGGGGTAAAAGCTTACAGTACAAGGCCCTAAGGAGTCCACCTCAAGGCTGCTCTCTCACCAAAGTCAGCTGCCACGTGCTGAAGCGAGGGGGTCACTGCTCTCTGCAGGGCTCAGCCTCCCCTCTGGGCTTGCTCTCTCTCGGCTGCAGGCTGGCACAGGGCTGGTTTCTTTCTGGGCCTTCTTATAAATCGGTCTTGGCCCAAGGGCAGCTGCAAACTATCAGGTGAACGGCTCCTCTCTCCCTGGGGCCTTAGGATAAAAAATGACAGCGCTGTCTCTCGAGTGAGTGTCCATTTCAATCGCCCCACCAAGGGGGCGGGGACTCAACCTGAGTCACGCCTTGCTGACGTAGCCCAATCAGAAGCCCTAAATTGATTTTATCAAGTAAACTTAATCAGAGGCCCCTCGCTGAATGTAATACAATCAAAGGGTATCATAGCCAGAGGAACAGATTAGTTCACAAACATAATCTTTCTCTCTATGGGAATTCATAAATAATCTCAAACTGTCACAGTATTAAACTCCAGTTCTTAACTCCCTACAGGTGCTAAAAATACAAACGCATAAAACGTAATGATAAATCTGTTTCTGGGCATATAGTGATATAAATGGTAACAAGTACAAAAAGGAAGGTGGGGGGACTCAGGAGTATAGGAAAAGTATCTGGGCATGCTATTGAAGTCAAGTTGGTGTGTAACCAATTATGACTGTTATATATAGGATGTTAATTTTTAACCCCATGGTAACCACAAGGAAAACAGATAAAAATATATCCAGATGGAAATGAGAAGGCACTAAGTATTGTACAACACAAAAAACCAAATGTATATAAAAAGTAGGGGTTAACAAAAAAATTGAGGAAACAAAAGGTATTAAAAATTACAAAGGGGGAAGCGGCTGTGGCTCAATCAGTGGGGCTCCCGTTTATCATGTGGGGGGCCCCGGGTTCGGTTCCCGGGGCCTCCTGGTGAGGGCGGGCCCGCCCGCGCGGCGTGGTTGGCTGACCCGGCGAGCACAAGCAGCAAGGGGGGGATAAATGAATAAATAAATAAAATCTTTAAAAAAAAAAAAAAAAAAATTACAAAGGCTAAATAGCAAAATGGTGGAAGAAAGTTTCTGCATCGTCAGCAGTGACTTTTTGTTTTAATACTTTTTTTTTATTTTTTAAAAGATACTTAGATTACATAAATGTTACACAAAAATTGTAGGGATTCCTGTGTGCTCCACCTCCCACTCCTCCCACAACCGCCCACATAAACAGCTTTCACTAGAGTGGCTCATCACCTGCAGTGGACATGCACATCCTGGGCCTCTGCCACTAAGCCTGGACCACAGTTCACACTGTAGCCCCCACTCTCTCCCACTCAGTTCTGCGTGGTATATGCTGATATAGAAAGGTCTATGACTATTGCAGTGACAGCAGTGACCTTAAATGTAAAAGGAGTCAACTCTCCATTCAAAAGGAAGAGGCTGGTGGAGATGAAGAAGCCTGGCCTATCCAAGCTGCCCGCAGAGCCTCGCCCTGGTCTGTGCAGACCCCATCAGAAGACCCCACTCCTGGGGCAGGTGTTACAGGGCGCTGCTGCCTCCTTCTGCCCCTCCCTCCCTATGGGCCTCCTCCCGTTGTCGGGGGCCAGGAAAGGGCCTCCAGCCTCTGCAGCCTCAAGGAATGGGAAAGGGGAGGGCGGGCTGTGTATCAAAATTACTCCCCGACCCAGAGCTGGCGGGGAGGTGGGCTCCTGCCTCCACCGCCCGCCGCCCCCTTTCCCCGGACCAGCTTCAGTCCCTCGCAGTGCGCCTGCCTCGGAAGCCCGCCTGTCTCCCTTGCTCGGCCGCTTGCACGTTATTATTCTCCGCCTGTGGTTTGGGGCTCTCGGGGACATCCTGGTCTCCCGCCTCCCTCTGCTAGGAGCGGGATGAGAAGGGGCAGCCTCTGCTCCGGGCTGGGGAGCGGGCGGGGGCGTCATGCCGAGGCGTCGGCCCTCCGTGGGACCGTCGTGCCGTGTGCCCTGCCCGCCCCCGCCGGCGGCCACAAGGTACGGGAGGCAGAGGCGGCGCCAGCTGCAGGACGGCGGGGAGCCCCGCGGGGCACAGCGGACGGCGCTGGCCGTGGCCAGCGTCCGCGTCGGGCGACCACAGCGCCGGTTCCGGCTGCGCACAGTAAGGAGCGCGGGCGGCACGGCCTGGCCCAGGCGGGTGTGGACCGGGCAGCCCGGAGCCCTGGCCCCGCCGCTGCCCGTGTGCCCCCAGGTCCTCCCCACCGGCTGTAACCCAAAATCCCTGCAGCGGGAAGCGGCTGTGGCTCAATCAGTGGGGCTCCCGTTTACCATATGGGAGGCCCCAGGTTCGGTTCCCGGGGCCTCCTGGTGAGGGCAGGCCCGCCCGCATGGCGTGGTTAGCTGACCCAGCGAGCACAAGCAGCAAGGGGGGATAAATGAATAAATAAATAAAATCTTTAAAAAAAAAAAAAAAAAGTAACAGACCTTATGGGAATGAAAGACACAATGAATGAGATTAAAAATACTTTAGAGGCACATAAGAACAGATCTGAATTGCTCAAAGATACAATTGGTGATTTTGAAGACAGAACATCCAAACTGGAGAAGACAAGAGAACAGAAAGAGAAGAGATTGGAAAAAATGGAACAGAGTCTCAGGGAATGGAATGATAATGTGAAATGCACAGAAGGAGAAGAGAATGGAAAAAGGGCAGAAGGAATATTTGAGGAAAATAATGAATGAAAACTTCCCAACCCTTATGAAGGACATAAATATCTATATCCAAGAAGGACAACGCACCCCAGACAGAATCAATCTGAATAGACCTACCTCGAGGCATCTACTATTCAGAATGACAAATATCAGCGATAAAAAGAGGATTCTGAAAGCAGCAAGAGAAAAGCAAAGCATCACATACAAGGGAAACTTGCTAAGATGAAGTGCCGACCTCTCACCAGAAACCATGGAGGGGAGCGGGTGTAGCTTAGTTGGTTGAATGCCTGCTTCCCATGTACAAACTCCTGGGTTCAATCCGGGTGCTTCCTAAACAAAAAAGAAGTAAAGAAAGAAAGGAAGAAAAAGAAAGAAAGGAAGGAAGAAAGGAAGGAAGGAAGGGAGGGAGGGAGGAAGGGAGAAAGGAAGGAAGGAAGAGGGAGGGAGGGAGAGACGAACCATGGAGGCGAGAAGAAAGTGGAATTATGTATTTAAGGTACTGAAAGAGAAAAACTGCCAGCCAAGAACTCTGTATCTGGCAAAACTGTCCTTCAAAAATGAGGATGGCTTCAAAGTCTTCACAGACAAACAAAAATTGATAAAATATGTTACCAAAAGATAAGAATTACAAGAGATACTAAAGGGAATGCTGCAGCTTGAAAGAAAAGTAACGTGGTTAAAGCATATCATGGTGTGTGTAACTAGCAGGGCTATTGTGTGGGTGTGACAGTGGTTGAAAGGGAAAGCCTAAGGTCATGTATGTTACTAGAAGGAAAGCTAAAAACTGTAACATGGGACAGTATAAGATAGTAAAACCTCATGTAAAACATGAATATGGGTGATATTGCTTATATAAGACTGTTTTTACAAAATATAAATACAAATATACTAGAGAAAGAAAGAGAATAGCGCCTATGTACGGCAGGGGAAGTATAGAGAGATTGAGTTTTGTTTTTGTTTATTATTGTTATAATATGGGATTACATCGAATACCATTGATTTTACACTTTGGATGGATTTATGCTTTATGAATATGTATCAATAAAATTGATTTGCTTACCAAAAAAAAAAAAAAAAAAACAAAAGAAACACACACACACACACACACACAAGGAGATGCCAGGACACACCTCTTGGAATGGCTAAAATTAAAAAGACTGACCACAGCAAGTGTGACAAGGATCTGGAGAGCCTAAAACTCCCAAACACTGGTGGGAGTCTCAGACGTGCAACCACTTTGTAAAAGAGCTTGACAGTGCCGTGAAAAGCCTCAGCTATGTATGGTTAGCCATGCCACTCACAAGTATTCACTCAAGAAAGATGAAAGCATATGTCCACACTAAGTCTGTACACAAATGTTCATAGCAGCTTTATTTGTGATAGTCAAAAGCTGGAAACCAATCAAACGTCCATAAACAGGTGAATGGATGAACAAGCTGGTATAGCCATACAATAGAGGCTGCTCAGCATTATGAAGGGTTGAACTACTGATAGACGCTACTATATGTATGAATCTCAAAATAATTCTGCTAAGTGGAAGAAGAGAGACCCAAAAAATTATGTTCTGTGCAAGTCCATTTTTATAAAATTCTGGAAAATGCAAACTAAGTGGCTCAGTGGTTGCCTGGGGATGGGGAAGTGACAGGAAAGAATGGGAAGGAGGGATTACAAAGGACACAAGGACACTTGTGGGGTTGATGCATGTCTTCATTATCTTGACTATGATGATTTCACAGGTGCATGCATAACTCAAAGCTTATCAAATCGTAGACTTCTAAGGGGCATGTAGTGGTTTGTCACTGTGGTTCTAGCTTGCGTTTCCTTCATGATTAATGAAGGGCTGGCATCACTGTGGGCTCGGACCCCATGAGAGAAATCTAGGCTGGGCAGAGAGGTTTGGGAGCCATTGTGTAAGAAACAGTTGAACCTGTGGATTCGAGTTCCTCTATCAGGGAGAGCATGAGGCATGGGGAAAGAAGCCTCCTATGAATGGCCAAAAAGGTTGTTCTTTGACGAGGAATTCTAGGCCTTATTGATATCAAGAATCAGCCATGGCTTCAGACTCAGAAGAGCTGAGTGATGGAGAACCTACTTTCTGAGCCTTTGTTCCACCATATCTAAAGGACATCTGCATCTAACTTGGAGAAAGCCCCCAAACAAATTTTGCGGCTTTGTGGACTAAGCAATGACCTTGAGTAAGTGACAGGCTGGAAAATGATAGTTCACAAAGTCTATCCCCTGATCCTAGAGAAATCCTGCCACGGAGTCTCTGAGAACAAGAATTCTCTTGGCAAAATTTTCCGGCAGGTGTCCACAGCCCTTGTACCTTGGGCTCACTGTGGGAAATGCAGGGTGTTAGCCTTCTGAGAAGAGCATGGCCTTATTAGCTGTGCTCCAAAGGCGATTCTGTAGGCCATTGGTTACTAAAAGTAAATCTGGAGGCCTGTGGACAAGGGAAACAGCTTGTGAGACCAAAAGGTGGCTCTGAAACATTCCCACAGCTCACCTCCAAATAGCCATCCCTCTCTGCAGAGAGGTTAGTGCGTGCTGAACATTTTGGTTCATCTTATACTGTCAAAGTCTAGTAGTGGCACAGGCAACAACATGAAGTAAACATGACATAAGGCAAATGGGATGAGTTCCATCTATGGAAGGCACAGGCAGTAGGGTTGGGGTCCCAGTTAGAAAGTTCTGTTCTGGAAATTCCTGCCAAGTTGGGAGCAGAGTCAATGCTAGAAGCCAGCTAAGGTCAGAGGGAATCAGAGATCCTAAATCAAATGGTAAAGTCACGTGACAGAGGAGAAGCTGGAAAAATGGTGCTAAGGGGGTCCCAGAGACACAGAGAAGCAGAAAGAGAAGGAATCAATACCCCACAGATGCCCATTTCAAAATTTCCAGTTCCCAATTGCACTGGCAGTTTCTGTGAGATCTCTGTAACCTTACAGAGATTCAGTTACCCCATCTTTAAAACAGATGGAACCCCCCTACTCGTCTCATATCACAGAGTTATTGCAGGAGAAAACCAGGAACTGCTTTATAAAGTGTGGAGTGCTATGTACCTGTGAGGGCTTATTATTTGTTGAAGATGGTGGTCTAAAACTTTTCAGAGAAGCAGGGATTTTAATGGTAAAGTGGCCAGGAAGCAAGTCAATTGTGCCATTGCCAATTTAATGCAAAGCAGTTTAATGTGGCAGATATGGAACTCCTATTTCTTATCAAATGCCCAGCACAGGGTCTGAAGAGCTTACCCCCCAGGCCCAGTCTTTCTCTGTGCCCCATCAATGCAGCTTAGACCTGGCAGAGGGGCTCTGTCTGCACCAGTGGGTGGTCTCCAGAATGAGTCCAGATGCTGCTGAGTCAGCACTGAGGTCCCTGGACCTTGTTGTTGGACTTCTCCCACCCTACAGCCCAGGTCACCCCTAGCGTTGGTTCTGACATCTTGGCTTCCTCTCCCTTCTCCAGAGCCCAATTCTGAGACTTCAGCATGTGCACAGCTTCCACCTGCTCAGGTTATGACAATATGGGGGTCAGAGAGAACAGTGAACCCCCTTGGGCTAAAGTTCTTGTCACTTGTTAGCTGTGTGGCCTTGACAAGCCACTTAACATCTCCTAGCCTGAGTTTGCTCATCCATTACCTCCATCCAGCTAGGCTGGCAAGAGGATTTATTAAAATAATGTAAGCAAAGAAAAGCTTGCACCTCCTAGAGGGTGTGCAACAGATGTTAACTGCATTATTATTATTATTAATTATTATTATTAGGTGATGAGGCACAGATAAGGACAATTAGAACACAATGACAAAATATGGTGAGGTCTGGCAGGGAATGAAGAGATTCAGAACAGCAGAGATAGAAAGATCTGGAAAGCTCGCCCAGTCCAGCAGGACCTCCTGGCATATGCTCACGGCGCCGAGCAGCCCTGTGCTCTCCACTGATGAGGAGCTCTCTCCCTCCTGCCTCCAGAGGCAGCCATCGTCCTGACTGTAGGAAGCCCTTCCCATGGTGGTCTCCTTGAGGTGTTCTGAGCATTTCTGAGCAGCCCTGGTTGCTGAGGCTGAAATCACTTGAAGCCAATTCCGAAGCCAATTCTGAGCTCTCAGAGCTTTGGTGTACGAGGGGCAGGAAGGGGCAGAACTGTACGTGGAGGGGTAGAGAGAACTACCCTGGCCTTACACTGACGTTGACCAACCACAACGTATGACAAGTAGTAGGAATAAACCCAGGAACGACTCCACGATGATTCCACAGTAGCTCCCAAGAGGCAAGAAGTGTCACCGCCCTGCCTAGGACACTCTCACCCTGGGAGGAAGGACAGGACCAAGATGCTGAGAAGCTGCAGGAGGAGGAGAACAGAGGCCAGTGGGAAGCGCACATTAGCACAGCCTCGGAAGAGAAGGTAGGGGGAGCAGAGTGCACAGAAAGTCTTCAACTCCCCAGAGCCCAGGGCCAGCAGTTGGCTGGGTGCAGCCCTGAGCTCCCAGAAGGCTTTGCTGTGAGCTTCCCTTCGAGTTGTGGGTTCAAATCCAGTCTCTGTCACGTGCTGACTGGGAAGGGGACTAACCTCCTCTGAGCCACAGTCTCCTTTTTTGTAAAAAGGAGGTGGTAGACAGGCTGAAACAGCCCCGAAAAAAATCTGCTAGGGTTTAGGACAGCAGGTGAAGCCTGCACACCACCCAGGCAGAGAGGTTCAGAAGAGGAAAATCGCGACAACAGAACCGTGAGTGGGAAGTAGCAGCTTCTGCTGCTGCCGGCACCCTCCCCCACCCTCTTCAGAATTCTCGGGCCTCTGGGCCTGCGACCACAGACAAAGGGGGCTTCAGGGATCTGCCACTCCTGGAAAGGGGAGAGAGAGGGACACAGCCTTAGGCTGACTCAGGTTCTGACCTGTAAATTTGGGCTGCAGAGCCCCACGGACCCTTCCACACGGCGGTTTGCCCTGGGAGCCTAGGAAGGGCTGGAGAAATCCGACCCTCGCAACCTCCCTCCCTTCTAGCCTGGACTAATTGTTGAGGACACCACGGGAGAGGGGAGAGAGAGCCTGGGGCTGACCCTGCTTTGGACTCCCAGGTTTGGTCTGCCCTGTCCCGAGAGCCCTTCCAGGCCGGGTGGGGCTGCGCCATTGTTTGCCTTGGAGCCTGCAAGGGGCTAAAGATATACAAACACCCCAATCTCCTCCTCTACCAACAGGGACTGATTGTTGAGGACTCAGAAGGGCGTGGAAATATATCCTAGCTGGGAAAAGGGGGGCGCTACGAGAGAAGTCTGGAGAACTGTCTCAGAAAGTTTGAATCACAGGGCTCCTAGCCCCCAGACAGGAAGCTCCATCACATTGATCTGGCCTGTGTCACAACAAATACACTCCGACCAGGCATTGAATTGAGAGCTGCCAACAAGCGCCATCTCCTGGAAGACCGAGGAAGTGCACATAAGAAAATTAATAAGTAAGAGAGGCTTTTCCTGGCCTCTATAGCCTCCCTGCCCAAGGCCCTAGGAAACGACTCTACAACCAATTACTGGGTCCAGTGCCCAGTTTTGAGCAACCAGCAGAACAATCCTAACAATCAAGGTGGAGCCAAAAATCAAAGAGCGGTTGTAACTCACAGCCTCCTGCCACTAAAACCCCATAAAAGAGAAAGAGATAGAGCATCTAAGTAAAATACAACCTAACCAGATGCCTAAGCATCAGCAAAAAATTACAAGCCATACTAAGAAAATAGAAAACATGGCTCAAGAAAAGGAATACAGCAAAGTCCCAGAAGAGATGCAGAATTTGAGAGAACTAATCGGTGAGATGAGCACAAATCTCCAAAATCAAATTAATTAGATGAAAGACAATATAGTTAAAGAGATAAATGACATCAAGAAGTCATTGAGCGAACGCAAAGAAGAACTTGAAATCCTGAACAGAAAAGTAATGGAGTTCGTGGGAATGAAAGACACAATAGGTGAAGTCAAAAATACATTTGAGGCATACAACAGCAGTCTTGAAATGATAGAAGAAAGAATAAGTGATACCAAAGACAGAGCAGCTAAAATTGAAGAGAGAAAAGAACAGAGAGAGAAAAGAATGGAAAAAATTGAGCAGGGGCTCAGAGAGTTGAATGACAACACAAAACGCAACAACATACATGTCATGGAACTTCCAGAAGGGGAAGAGAAAGGAAAAGGGGCAGAAAGAGTATTTGAGGAAATAATAGCTGAAAATTTCCCAACTCTCACTGAAAGAAATGAACTTGCATGTCCAAGAAGCACACTGTACCCCGATGAGAATAAATCCAAAGAGACCTACGCCAAGACACATATTATTCAGAATGTCAAATGTAAAAGATAAAGAGAAAATTCTCAGAGCAGCAAGAGAGAAGCAAACGATCACGTACAAGGGACGTCCAGTAAGACTTTGTGCAGATTTCTCTTCAGAAACCATGGAGGCGAGAAGACAGTGGTATGATACAATTAGGAAACTGAAAGAGAAAAACTGCCAGCCAAGAATTCTTTATCCAGCAAAACTGTCCTTCAAATATGAAGGTGAATATAAAGTATTCACAAACAAACAGAAACTAAGAGAGTTTGCAAAAAAGAATCCACCTTTGCAGGAAATATTAAAGGAAGCCTTAGAACCTGAAAGAAAAAGACAGGAGAGAGAGGCTTGGAGGAGAGTATAGAAGAAAGAAAGGCAGAAAGGATAACCAAAAGAGTAAAAAGAGAGACAAAAATAAGATGACTGTGGCAGTTTGATATAATTATGAATTCCAAAAATATAATTGGATCATGTTCATAAACTGGTCTGTTAATCTGGGCATGATTAAGTTATGATTAGGGTGTTGACTGGGCAACGTCAGTAGGGCATTGAGCCCCACCCCGTGGTGGGTGGGGAATTGAATATAAAAGGCAAGGCAAAGGATAGAGAAGAAGTTTTTGAGAAGCAATTTTGATGTTGGAGAAAAGGCCCCAGAAGAAAAGTGAGCTGTTCACCTGATCATCTATAGCTGACTTTGTGGAGGAACCAGAAGAGCTAAGCCCGGAGAGAAACACAGCCCCGGGAAGAGAGGAACACAAGAAGCCTGAACCCTGGCAAACGTCGGCAGCTGTCTTGCTCCAACACATGGCAATGAACTTTGGTGAGAGAAGAAACTTAACACTTTATGGCCTGGTATCTGTGGACTTCTACCCCAAATAAATACCCTTTATAAAGACCAACCCATTTTTTGGTATTTCACATTAGCACCCCTTTTGGCTGACTAAAACAATGACATATGAAAACCAAAGAATAAAATGGAGGAAATAAATAGTGCATTTTCAGTAATATCATTGAATGTGAATGGATTAAATTCCCCAATCAAAAGATACAGGCTGACAGAATGGATAAAAAAACATGAGCCATCCATATGCTGTTTACAAGAAACTCACCTCAGACTCAAGGATACAAACCGGCTGAAAGTAAAAGGTTGGAAAAAGATACTCCACGCGAATAGTAAACAGAAAAAAGCAGGGTTAGCTATACTAATATCAGACAAAACAGACTTCAAATGCAAAAAAGTAATAAGAGATACAGAAGGCCATTATATATTAATAAAAGGGATGTTCCTCTAGGAAGATATAACAGTCATAAATATCTACGCACCTAACCAGGGTGCCCCAAAATATATGAGACAAACTCTGGCAAAACTGAAGGGAGAAATAGACATTTCTACAATAAATCGTTGGAGACTTCAACACCCCTCTCACATCATTAGATAGAACAACTAGACAGAAGATCAACAAGGAAACAGAGAACTTGAACAATATGATAAACAAGTTAGACCTAATAGACATATACAGAACACTGCATCCAAAATCAGCGGGTTATACATTCTTCTCAAATGCCCATGGATCTTTCTCCAGGATAGACCACATGTTAGGTCACAATACAGCTCTCAATAAATATAAAAAGATTGAAATTATACAAAGCACCTTCTCATGTCATAATGGAATGAAACTAGAAATCAATAACAGATAGGAGAAAGTAAATTTGCAAATGTGTGGAGACTGAACAACACACTCCTAAATATTCCGTGGGTCAAAGAAGAAATTGCAAGTGAAATCAGTAAATATATTGAGACAAATGAAAATGAGAACACAACATATCAAAACTTATGGGATATAGCGAAGGCAGTCTTGAGAGGGAAATTTATAGCCCTAAATGCCTATATTAAGAAACAAGAAAGAGCTAAACTCAAAGATTTAACTGAACAACTTGAGAAACTAGAAAAAGAACAGCAAACCAATCCCAAAACAAAAAGAGGGAAAGAAATAATAAAGGATTAGAGCAGAAATAAATGAAAATGAGAACAGAAAAACAATAGAGAAAATCAACAAAACCAAAAGCTGGTTCTTTGAGAAGATCAATAAAATTGACAAATCCCTCACTAAACTAACAAAGAAAAAAAGAGAGAAGATGCAAATAAATTCAATCAGAAATGAAAGGGGGGAAATTACAAATGACCTCACAGAAATAAAAAGAATCATAAGAGGATATTATGAGAAACTATATGCCAACAAACTAGACAACCTAGATGAAATGGACAGATTTCTAGAAACGCATAACCAACCTACACTGACACAACAAGAAACACAAGAACTTAACAAACCAATCACAATTAAGGAGATTGAATCCGTCATCAAAAATCTCCCAGCAAAGAAAAGTCCAGGACCAGATGGCTTCACAGGTGAGTTCTACCAAGCATTTCTAAAAGAATTAACACCAATCCTGTTTAAATTCTTCCAAAAAATTGAAGAGACGGGAAAATTACCCAACACATTTTATGAAGCCAACATCACCCTAATACCAAAGCCAGATAAAGATTCCATAAGAAAAGAAAATTATAGACCAATCTCTCTAATGAACAGAGATGCAAAAATTCTCAACAAAATACTTGCAAATCGAATCCAACCACATATCAAAAGACTTATACATCATGACCAAGTGGGATTTATTCCTGATATGCAAGGCTGGTTCAACATAAGAAAATCAATCAATGTAATACACCACATTAACAAACTGAAGGAAAAAAACCACATGATCATCTCAATAGATGCAGAAAAGGCATTCGACAAAATCCAACATCCTTTTTTGATAAAAACACTTCAAAAGATAGGAATAGAGGGAAAATTCCTCAATATGATAAAAGGCATATATGAAAAACCCACAGCCAACATCATACTCAACGGGGAAAGGTTGAAAGCTTTCCCCCTAAGATCAGGAACAAGACAAGGATGCCCACTGTCACCATTGTTATTCAACATTGTACTAGAAGTTCTAGCTAGGGCGATTAGACAAGACAAAAAAATTAAAGGCGTCCAAATAGGAAAAGAGGAAGTAAAACTCTCACTGTGTGCAGATGACATGACCCTGTATTTAGAAAATCCTGAAGTATCCACAACAAAGCTACTTGAACTAATAAATGAGTTCAGCAAAGTGGCAGGATACCAGATCAACATGCAAAAATCAGTAATGTTTTTGTACACTGGTACTGAACAACCTGAGGAGGAAATCAGGGGGAAAATTCCATCTTCAATAGCAACAAAAAGATTGAAATACCTAGGAGTTAATTTAACCAAAGAAGTACAGGACCTATATGCAGAAAACTACAAAACAATGCTAAAAGAAATTTAAAAAGACCTAAACAAATGGAAAGACATTCCGTGTTCATGGATTGGAAGAATAAATATCGTGAAGATGTCAATCTTACCCAAACTGATTTATAGATTCAATGCAATACCAATCAAAATCCCAACAGCTTACTTTACAGAATTAGAGAAGGCAATTACCAAATTCATCTGGAAGGGTAAGTGCACCCGAAGAGCCAAAAGCATTCTAAAAAAGAAGAGCAATGTGGGAGGAATTTCACTGCCTGACCTTGAAACATATTACAAAGCTACAGTGGTCAAAACAACACGGTACTGGCATAAAGATAGACACATCGATCAGTGGAATAGAATTGAGAACCCAGAAATATACCCTCACCTATACAGTCAAATGGTTTTTGACAAACCTACCAAGCCCACGCAAATGGAGTTGGGAGAACTGGATATCTATAACCAAAAGAATGAAAGATGACCCCTATCTCACCCCCTATACAAGAATCAACTCAAAATGGATAAAAGATCTAAATATAAAAGCCAGGACCATAAAACTACTAGAAGAAAATGTAGGGAAACATCTTCAAGACCTTGTAGTAGGTGGTGGTTTCTTGGACCTCACACCCAAAGCACATGCAACAAAAGAAAAAGTAGATAAATGGGACCTCCTCAAAATTAAACACTTTTGCACCTCACAGGACTTTGTCAGAAGGGTTAAAAGGCAGCCGACTCAATGGGAAAAAATATTTGGAAATCACATATCTGATAAGGGTTTAATATCCAGGACATATAAAGAGATGTTACAGCTCAACAATAAAAAGACAAATGACCCAATTAAAAAATGGGCCAAAGACTTGAATAGTCATTTCTCCGAAGAAGAAATACAAATGGCAAAAAAACACATGAAGAAATGCTCAACATCACTCATGATTAGGGAAATGCAAATCAAAACTACAATGAGATATCATTTCACACCTATTAGAATGGCCACTATTAAAAAGACAGAGAACTACAAGTGTTGGAGAGGATGTGGAGAGATGGGAACACTTCTTCACTGTTGGTGGGAATGCAGGATGGTACAGCCACTGTGGAGGACTGTCTGGCAGTTCCTAAAGAAGCTGAATATAGACTTGCCATGTGACCCTGCAATACCACTACTGGGTATATACCCAGAAGAAATGAGAGCAGTGACACGAACAGACATCTGCACACCGATGTTCATAGCCACATTATTCACCATTGCCAAAAGCTGGAAACAACCCAGGTGTCCATCAACAGATGAGTGGATAAACAAACTGTGGTCTATTCACACAATGGAATATTATGCAGCAGTAAGAAGAAATGAAGTCATAAAGCATATGGCAACATGGATGAACCTGGAGGACATTATGTTGAGTGAAGCAAGCCAGACACAAAAGGACAAATACTGTATGAATGCGTTACTATGAACCAAATATTTTGTGTAATATATTGTTTGACTCACACACACAAAAAAAAACACACAAAAAAACAAACAAAAAACAAAACAACAACAAAAAATTTACATGTATCCATTACATTTAATTGAGAAATGTATATATTTATTCATCTGTGTTTACTTTTTAGTTTTTTATTGGTTATGTTTTCAATTATTAAATGTGCAAAATAAAGTAAAAAAAAAAAAAGACATAAAAAAAAAAAAAAAAGGTAGCCGACTCAATGGGAAAAAATATTTGGAAATCACATATCTGATAAGGGTTTAATATCCAGGATATATAAAGAGATGTTACAGCTCAACAATAAAAAGACAAATGACCCAATTAAAAAATGGGCCAAAGACTTGAATAGACATTTCTCCGAAGAAGAAATACAAATGGCAAAAAAAAACACATGAAGAAATGCTCAACATCACTCATGATTAGGGAAATGCAAATCAAAACTACAATGAGATATCATTTCACACCTATCAGAATGGCCACTATGAAAAAGACAGAGAACTACAAGTGTTGGAGAGGATGTGGAGAGACAGGAACACTTCTTCACTGTTGGTGGGAATGCAGGATGGTACAGCCACTGTGGAGGACTGTTTGGCAGTTCCTAAAGAAGTTGAATATAGACTTGCCACGTGACCCTGCAATACCACTACTGGGTATATACCCAGAAGAACTGAGAGCAGTGACACGAACAGACATCTGCACACCGATGTTCACAGCCACATTATTCACCATTGCCAAAAGTTGGAAACAACCCAGGTGTCCATCAACAGATGAATGGATAAACAAACTGTGGTCTATTCACACAATGGAATATTATGCAGCTGTAAGAAGAAACGAAGTCATAAAGCATATGGCAACATGGATGAATCTGGAGGACATTATGTTGAGTGAAGCAAGCCAGACACAAAAGGACAAATACTGTATGAATGTGTTACTATGAACCAAATATATTGTGTAATATACTGTTTGATTTAAAAAAAATTTATATGTATCCATTAGATTTAATTGAGAAATGTATATATTTATTCATCTGTGTTTACTTTTTAGTTTTTTTTTTTTAATAAAATCAATATTTTATTCATGTGTTTCAGATTTTAAGTTTTTATTTATTTATTTATTTATTTTTTTTTTTTTTACCGAGAGGTCCCAGGGATCGAACCCAGCTCCCTCCATATGGGAGACGGACGCCCAACCATTTGAGCCACATCCACCCCCTGCTTTTTAGTTTTTAATTGTTTATATTTTCAATTATTAAATGTACAAAATAAAGGTAAAAAAAAAAAGAAGGTAGTAGCTCAATTCTCAAACCCTTCTTTACTTTTTAATCTGTGGATTCAGTCACATTCTCAAGCACTCAGGAGAATTTTCACGGGCAAATGAAGGTGGCCCGTCTTTCAGAAGAAAAGGTATCCACTCTATGAGGGATTAAGTCTCGCATAGCAACAGGGTTGTAGCAAATTTCATTCAATCAAAAAAATATTTACTGAGCACCTACTATCTGCCAGGCATTTTGTAAAGACAGAGATGAATTTCAGATAGTTGTTATCCAATGGGTATCATAAACACATGAACAGAGTTTCAAGCACCTTGTGTCGGGCTGTGATGGGGAAGCAGTGGGCACTCTGGGAACTTGGCAAGGGACATCTGATACTGCCTTTGTATGTGGGAGAGGAAAATGCCAGTTGGCTTCCCAAAGGAGGAAAATGTCTGATGCAATTGAAGGAGCAGGAGTGAGCCAGGACACGGAGGGTATTCGAGGCAGAGGGAATAGCATTTGCAAAGACAAGAAGGTTAAGAAAGCAAGGTGTGGGAAGGGGAGCGATGAGCAGTATCTATTACTGAGGGTAGCATGCGAAGCAGGGGTGGGAGGATGAGGCAAAGCAGGGGCGGGAGGGTGAGACCAGAGAGGGCACCACTGAACTGTGGCAGGTGAGGCAGGGTACCTGTTGAGCTTTGCACATTATCAGACCGTTCTGGTGGCTGGTGTGCTCGGATCTGAGTGGGCAAGAGTGGAGTTGGGGGAGCAGCTAGGGGGCCAGCACAGAGGTCCACGGGGAGAGGACGAGGCCCAAGCTGGGCAGTGGTCGTGGGCATGGAGCGAGGAGGATGGACCAGCGAGGTGTTCTGGTGGTGAAATCTGCAGGACAGATGACTGGCTGGATGTGGGGGTGCCCAGGTTTCTGGCTTGGACAGCTGGCTAATTAGTGGTGACCCTCCTTGAGGGGCACATGAGTGAGAGAGCTCAGGTGGTCATGTGGAGTTAAAGGGCCTGGGGGTCCTCCAGGCAGAGGTTTCCAGGAGGCAACCAGAGCTCAGGAGGGAAGCCTGGGCCTGAGAGGCAGATCTGAGAGCTGGAGGCAAGGAGGTCGTGAGAGATCAAGTCCAGGAAGGGAGTACAGTGAGAAGAGCCGTGAGCCGGGGACAGAGCCTGCCTGGGAAACGTCAACATGGAGAATGAATGAAGAAAGAAGAGCCCACCCAGGAGACTGAGAAGACAAAGCCAGTGAGGTGGAAGAAAGCCTGGATATGGGGGTGTCGTGAAGCAGGGAGTGGAGAACACTCTCAATCATTTCAAATGTGGCCAGCGTATCAGTAAGAGCACGGGAACGCCTCTACTGGGCTTAGCAGTAAGGGGGTAATGGTGACCCCACAAGATGATTTCAGGGGGAGTTGGTGGCAAAATCCAGACTGGAGGGAAGCAGATGTTGTGGCTCGAGCAGTTGGGTGCCTTGCTCCCACATGGGAGATCCCGGGTTTGGCTCCTCGTGCCTTCTAAAAAAAAGAAGACGAGCCGACACAGAGAGCAGACAGCAAGCCCAAAACAATGAGGGTGGGGGGTGGGGGCGGGGAGAAAGAAAGAAATAAGTCTTAAAAAAAAACCCAGACTGGAGAAGAGTGAGGACGTGTGACAGCGTAAGGCTTGCTTTCCCTTGCTCTTCCCATCTCTCTCTTTCGAGATCTGTAGACAGCCATCCTGTCCCTGTGAGTCTTCCTCAATGACCACCCACCCGGCACATGAGCAGCAGTGCTGCTGGAGAGGGACAACACCAGGGAAGCCTGGAATCCCCAGGAATGCAGAATCCCCAACCTCCAGGGGCTCCTCAGCCAGGCCTGGCACCCACTCTCTTGGGCTGCTCTTCTCCTCACTTTTCCTCCTTGACCTCAGCCCTTCCTGTGCCCTTAATGACCACGTGTATGCAGAAGACTCACTCACCTGAATCTCCACCCCAGACCTTGCCCGGGAACTCCAGAACTGCATGTCCAAGTACAGAGGTGACATTTCTTCTTTATGTGTCGCAGGCTTCACTGTGTCTACAATGGAACTCATCGTTTCCTTCTGAAATGATGAGTTTCCTTCTGAACTCTTCTGACTTTCTTAACTAGTGAAGGACAGGCCCCACCATCCTTCCAGTTATGCGAGTCAGAAGCCCCAGGATCACCCTTGACTCCCCCACTCCCTAATCTCCTCCACGTCCCATTGTTTTACCTCCTGACCATATCGAGTCGACCCCATCATTTAGGAGGCGCTGGACCACCTCTCACCTGGACCCTGCCATGTTGACTTTCTGCCTCCCGCCCCCCGCCTCCAACCTGATCGACACATTTCACTGCAACCAGAGTGATCTCAACACAGAAATCTGTGTTTACACAATGAGTAAACTTATGGAGTTAAACTGTAGAGTATACGTTAGTAGGAGACAGAATGTGTGTCGAGAGGGGGGAGCTGATGCTGACTGTATATAGAATGTTTAATAAGGGGATTATAAATATGTAGAAATGGGTAGAGTTGATGGTAACACATTATCATGTGATTGTGAAAGGGGTAGTCTAGGGAGGTTAATGTCAATTGAACAACAGCTGGAGGATAATCTCGGGACTGTGTAATATAGTGATTTCAGTGGTAGATGAGGATTGTGGTTAATAATACAAATACAAGAATGTTCCTCTATTACAAGGTGTTATGAATATAGTGATACATGGGGAAAATACAACTCATGTAACTTGTATACTATAGTTGACATTCATATTGTAATAATTTTGTAGCAAAGGCAAAGAAAGATTATAACGATGCTCAAGGTAAAAAATAGAATATGGGATACAGTTTTATGAGATGTGAATATGATCAAGCTTTTTATTTCATTTTTTTCATTAACAAGGCGATCTTAGTCATGTCATTTGACCAGTCTGTGCTCATTTGTCTGTCTTCTGGAACACTGGAGAAACAGTTGAGTATGTGTTGGGATTGGATAGGATGGATGTGCCTGGGCAGGATGATTTAAGGTGATATTTCCATGGTTTCTTGAGCTGCCTTTTGTCTGTTATTTTACTTCAGAAGTTGAAATAAAGTTTTAAAACACATACGTCTGATTACGCCACTTCAAAGACTCCCCACAGTGTTTAGGATGAAGACAAAACTGCACACCGGCCAGGTGGCCTCCTCAGAAGCCCTGGGGAGAGAGACAGAGCCATTTGCCTGATAGTCTACAGCTGGCCTTGTGGAGAGAGCACAGCAGCCGAGCCCAGAGAAAACAAAGCCCGGGAAGAGAGGAGCCCAAGAAGCCTGAACTCTTGGCAGACGTCGGCAGCCATCTTGCCCCAACACATGGCCATAGACTTTGGCAAGGGAAGTAACTTATGCTTTATGGCCTGGTAACTGTAAGCTTCTATCCCAAATAAATACCCTTTATAAAAGCCAACAGATTTCTGGTATTTTGTATCAGCACCCCTTTTGATTGACTAATACAGCCT
Source organism: Tolypeutes matacus (assembly GCA_026826555.1). Taxonomy (NCBI): domain Eukaryota; kingdom Metazoa; phylum Chordata; class Mammalia; order Cingulata; family Chlamyphoridae; genus Tolypeutes; species Tolypeutes matacus. Next base: position 61,175 of record JAKSZT010054279.1, on the reverse strand, counting down.
GTTCTGGGATAGGGTAAAACTTACAGATTTTCTATTGTTAAAATTTTTTCATGGGGCAATCACCATGCTGGGTGAAGATCCACACAGTGACCAAAAGAATATCAAATTCCCATCCTGGGAAGCTCTGCCACATTCTCTAATGGGACAGCAACAAGCCCCTGAGTACAGGGGCAATGACTAGTGAAGGAGGATGGACCATTGCGATGGGCCCTTGATATTAATGACTGTACTTATGAACCTTTACTTTTGAAATTGAAACATAGCCTAGTATTATAAGGTGCCTAAGAGTTACCTCCTGAAAGCCTCCTTGTTGCTCAATGTGGCCTCTCTCTAAGCCAAACTCAGCATATAATGCATTACCTTCCCCCCAGCAGGGGGCATGACTCCCAGGGATGAGCCTCCCTGGCACTGGGGGATTATTACCAAGCACCAACTAGCATTGCACCTGGAAAAAGACCTTGACCAAAAGGGGGAAAGGGTAAATACAAATGAGTTTTTATGGCTAAGAGATTTCAAAGTGAGCCAGGAGGTCATTCCAGAGGTTATGCTTATGCATGTCTCAGCAAGATCTCATTGACTGCCACAGTAAATATTGCCTCAAGTAACAGGGCTCCTGAGGGCTCTAGAGGCATCAAGGCACTATAAGCAGGGCAGACAACTCAGGAGTTTGGTACCCAGCCACTGGGCCCTACTTTGGAATTTATGCTCCCCAGTGCGACAGAGTTGGACTCATTTGTGGTTTCCCTACACATGACTCTTCTGCCCCTTCTATTTGAACCTATAATTAATACTAGACTTGATAGGTATATATCCAGGAGACTTAAATCTTTGGGCTGTCCATGTGCCAATCGGGCCTTGAATCTCAACAGAGATGCAAAACCTACTTTCAAGTTCATTGGACTCACCCAGGACAACTAACAAGAAAATGATGATGGACAATGACCATCCCAAGGAACAGAGAGAGTCTGCAACTGCAAGCAAGAGAGACTCATCCCTCTGCCCTATGGGATTGAAGTCCTCTCTCAATTAGAGGCGGAGTGGGCATCACCATCCCAGCATCCTCAGGATTGGGGAATGAACAATGGACTAGAGTGGACTTACAGTTATGCTACTAAAGACATTCTTATTCTAGCAATGGAAGAATTTTTATCATTGATGTGGAAGCAGTAGCCACTGGAGGTTCTGAGGGGAGGGAGAGGGAAAAACAGGTGTAATATGGGGGCATTTTTTTGGACATTGGCATTGTCCTAAATGATGTTGCAATGATGGATAAAGGCCATTATATATTTTGTCATAACTTACAAAATTGTGCAGGAGAGAATTTAAACTACAGTGTAAACTATAATCTGCACTTAGTGGCAATGCTCCAAAATGTGTTCAATTGTAATAAATATACCACACTAATGAAGGATGTTGTTAATGTGGGAAAGTGTGGCAGGGGTAGGGAGTGGGGTATATGGGAATCCCCTATATTTTTTATGAAACATTTATCTAATCTAAAGTATTTTCTTTTTAAATTTAGAAAAGTCTAAAAAAAATTTTTTTTTTTTGTGGGAGAAAAGACTCTATGGGGATCGATCTGAGGAGAGACAGCTCTGAGCGCAGAGTGCAGGTCGTCTGCAGGTCCCGCTGCTCCCCTAACCCCGTGCTGGTGGGGTGGGCCGTGCCTGTGCTCCCACAGCCTCGGCTGCCTTTGGTCTGAACGTTGCCTCTGCGTAGCAGTAAGCTAAACACACGGTCACAGCTTTCACCGCTGTGCCAAGCGGCCCAGGCCCTCTGCTGTTCGATAGTGTCTAATTCCGTCTTTACAAGCACCTGGCTCTGACCAGACACGACGGGGTCCTCCCTGGTGGCCTGTCTGCCTCCTCAGGCCCCAGCACCACCTGCCCCTCTGCCTGAGGGCCTGGGTCAGCCCTTCTCAGGCTGAGCAGTGGTCACTTCCGCGGCCACCCAGAGGGCCTGCCTCCCGCTCTCCCGCCTCAGCCTGGTGCCTGTCATGGTCAGCCAGGCTGGCGTCCCTGGCATCTGAGGGGGGTGTCAGGGACTCCCCTGGCCTTGGGGCCCCGACCACACAGTGGACTGTGGCCCTTCATCTGGTTACTCAGTCGCCAGCACAGCTGCCCACGTCTGGCTCCGTGAGCAGTCTCCCGACTCTGTGCTGCCGGAAAGGCGGCCCAAATCATTGCGTCTTTGCCTGCAGAGGCCCGGTGTCCGGCAGAGCTTCCGGCCCCCTCTGAAGGCCACGTGTGAAGAGGCCTGGCTGGGACAAATCCTTCCAGGCTCTCTCAGCTCTATTGGCAAGTCCTGTGGCTCTGTGGGCTCAGGGAGCCCGTGGTCTCCCTGTGGTCAGCTGGGACGGGAGGGTGGGACTGCTTGGCCCCATGGACATTGCCCGGCCGAGCAGCAGCCGTGGCGGGAGCCGCTGGAGGGGGAGCCCTTGAGGGCGGGACCCTCTCGTCCCTCTCTGTGCCCAGCTCCGGCCCAACATGTGGCAGCAGCAGGTGCTCGCTATCGTTCCCTGAGTGGACAGTGAGAGACGACACCCTCGAGGGCCGAAGACACATGGAGCTGTGCCCCAAGGGCTGTCCATCTGCAACGAAGCTCGCCCTCGCCACAGTCCTGCGAGTGAGGTGCCCTTACCACCCAGTTCCCGGATGAGGAAACCGAGGCTCCGAAAGAGCAAAAGCCTTGTCTCGACTTACACGCCTCTTGGTGGGCTTTCAGGGGGCTGGGATTTGAACCCCGGCAGCTGGACAATCACACAGTTCTTTCCTAGTGCGTGGTTCTTCGGCGTGACGCTCAGCTCCCACGGCAGAGGCAGTCTGAGCTCCCTCACGGCAGGCGAGAGAGTCGCAGGTGAAGGCTTGCGCGTGGGCTTGTGCGCCGGCTCGCTGGGCAGCACTTTCAGAATCCCACAGGGTGGATGCAAACTTCCTTTCGGAAATGAAATCCAGGGAAGCGGCTGCGGCTCAATCAGTAGGGCTCCCGTTTACCATATGGGAGGCCCCGGGTTCGGTTCCCGGGGCCTCCTGGTGAAGGCAGGCCCGCCCGCACGGCGTGGTTAGCTGACCCAGCGAGCACAAGCAGCAAGGGGGGATAAATGAATAAATAAATAAATAAATAAATCTTTAATAAATGAAAATGAAATCCATGAAGAAATAACAGGCTGTCTGGGGGAGAGCTGAAAGGAGCTTGGCCACGTGACAATAATTGTTGAAGCTGGGCAGTGGGCACGTGGGGGTCCATTATCCTGTTTTTCTCCTTTTGTATATATCTTTGGACATTTCCATACTAAAAAGCTTTAGTAATATAGGCTGCCCCCTTCCTGGCTCTTGTTTCCTTCCCAGTTTCTTCCAACCACCTTCTGGTCTCTTACTGTCTGCTGGTTTGTCTGAGTGTCTGTCACTTTCTAGGACTTTCTGAGAGCCCAGAGAAGGTTCTACAATGAGACACTCACCTAAGCCACTGTCTTTATCCATCTTCTTCCAGGGTCCTCTGTCCTTCCCTTGGTGTCCAAGTCTCTGGTTTCTTCTTTGTCTTGACCTCTACTGTTACTTTGATCTTACTGTACAGCTAGGCGTGGTCATTTCTGGACTGTTGGCCGCATTCGGAGGTGCATGTGTAGGTATTTTCTGCTCGTGAGGGTCCTCGGGCTGACCTGGTGGAAAGAGCCTGGGGCCAGCAGTCCCAGACCCTGCGATCTTGGGTGACTCGCTCTCCTCCTGAGCCTCGCTCGCTCCCTCTGCAGAACGGCCCCATGCCAACACATGCCCGGTTCCCAGGCCTGCTTCTGCCTCCCCACAATGGCTCTGCAGACGCCCTTCCTGGAGTTCAGGAGTGAGGAATCCAAGCAACAGCCCCCAGCCGACCCTGGGCGTGCTCTCCTTGGGGGCAGTCGGCTTTATGGAGAGACACAGCGGTCACTGTGGCCGGAGCTGGGCGCTCCGGCTGGGCGCCGGCTCCACCACTCAGCCAGCCCTTGAAGGGCAGGCTCAGGCCTGCAGTCCAGGAACAAAGCTCCCCGCCAGAGCGAGGAGCTGGGGGCTGCCCTTGCAGAGCCGTGGGCCCTGGCTGAAGGAGCAAGTAATCCTTGGAACGTACTTCCCCAGAGCCTGGCTCAATGGGAAGGGGTACGGGGGGCAGGTGTGGTTCATATGGAGCATTTCTGTCTGTCCCAAGAAGAAGCTTTCCAAGTCCTTCCCCACTGGCCCTTTGACCTTGGGGAAGCCTGTCTTTCCATTTGTAAATAAGGTTTGCGATTCATCTAGGAAGCCCCTCTGCTGGATTTAGCCAGAGCAGGGATCACTGGGGGCTGGCAGAGGGCCCCGACCCACTCAGACATCCGGGAAGATGCAGCTGAGGGCTCTTCCTTGAAAAGTGCACATAAAGTGCCCCGTCTGCAGGCACATTTTCAGGCAGTTGCCTTGTAGACCAACAAAGCAGACAGTAGTCCCTGCTCCCCTGGGCTCGTTCTGTTGCAGCCGACGGAATAAAGAAAACCCAAGTGGCCCTCGGAAGAGGCTGGTGAACAAAGTTTTATTACACGTGGGCACAGAGGAGAGTCAAGTCTCCAAAAAAATCTGAGCCCCATGTCTCAATTTTCACAGGTTTATATGGGAACTCTAAGCGGAACTCTAAGTTGGCAAATTCCTAGCAAGCAGGCGGCCAAGGTTACAAAAGCGAGAGGAGCAGGTTAGCTTATCTTCCTAAAGCACAGGGCCATTAGGAAGGAAAAGAGCCATTATCTGTTTAGAGTTGTAAATTCCAGTTGAAAGGGGCAGGCGGAGAGTGCTTATCTTTCTAGATGTGGATTCCATGGAGAAAAGGGGAGGAAGGGAGAAAGGGACTGAGGGGATTTTATTTTCCTAAAGCTGTGGGTTTCTGCTGAGAGAGATTAGGGTCCCAGCGCTTCCCTTATCATTCCCCCCTTTTGATGCCCTTATAATTCTTTATGGGGCGTCACTTGCTATCATGGGGATTTTGCTATAGTTCCCAAGGGGAGATATTTAACACGAGGCATCACTTGATGTTTTAAGGCGCTTAAGCGGGAAGTGGTGTACTGTGTTAGGTACCGTAGAACACATGGCCCAAAAGTTAAGAGAAAGAAGACTGAGGCTATTACTGGCATAAATGTCAAAATCCAGGAGAGGAGATACTGGAAGTAGTTCCCGTTGGCAGATGCCTGGTATACACGGTTTAAACGGTCTTTGGCTCATTCTTTTAGCAGGGCCACTTTGTCCCTGTCCCTGAGGAGTTTGCATAGAAACAGCATTCAACCAGGGCCTGGCAGACCCCCCGAGCCTGCGATGAGCAAGTCTAATCCTCGCCTGTTTTGCAAAACCACTTCCACCAACGAGTCTATTTGGTCTTGCAACCCGTTGAGAGCCCCCGATATTTCTTCGAGGTTATTTGGTGTTTCCTGGCTAGTGTTTGTAAGCCCTCCTGACCACCTGCGAGAGAAGCCCCCGCTACTGCTGCGCTCCCGACTACTCCTAGTCCCAAGAGCATCGGAATTGCCTGTATTGCTCGTTTGGCTCTCCAGGCAATTCATCTCCATACACCCAGGACGATGGTCCTGGCCAAGCCAGGCAGCAGCTGCCCTGGCCATCCTGGGGCGGGCACCGGTAGGCGCTGGTGCCACAGACCCAGAGGGTGGAGTTTGGGGCGCATCGGTCAGGCTCACGGAGTGGGTGGGTGGTGTCACAGTTGGCGCTTCCAAGAGGGAGGAGGGTTGAAGGAGACCTGGCAGTTATGTTTTCACAGTTAGCCAGCTTTCCTAGGAGTACAGTTATGTGGACGGGGAGGGGCCTGATTTCTGCTGCAGAGCTGTCATGGTCAGGAGGGTTGCGTTCCATGGGACGGGTACAGGGAAGATGGCTAGACTGGAGGAAGTGCACAGCCAGCAGGAGGCAGCTATGCCGGGCCGGGATTCATTTAGGAGTTGGTGGAAATTTCGAACCTGGTTCAAAGAACGTTCCGGGGGGCTGCTCTAACCTTGGCTTTTGGCGTCTGGGTGGCTTTACTGATTTTTTTCATCAAGGTTTTCTCTGGGGTTGGGTCACCGGGATCAGTTGGACCAGTGTGAGGTCCCCTGGGTCCAGCCCCGATGGGTCGTATATTCCGATTCCTAGTTTAGTCCTGTTTAGGCCTTTAAACAGGTATTTTCTGATCCGGTGGTTATGTGTAATAAGGTGTTTTATGGGGCCACAGGTTTCTATGCCACACCCTGCCGGGTGGGAATTTTCTGTGGGAGATATGGAGAAGTCGGTGGGACCCCCTTCCAGGGAGCGGTGGCACCTACCAGCAGGCTCCAAGAGCGGCAGAATCCTCCGTTCTTTTGGGGGTCTTGGCAGAGGTATTTGTCATAACTCCCATAGCTGTGACCCCTACACCCTCTCCTGGGGGCAGGTATGGGGGCATTGGGGTATGGGGCAACCAGCAAGGTGTAAGGAGCATGATCTTGCCCTGCAAGCGTCAAATATTACAGAGGCTAAAGTTGCACCTGCCAAAAACGGGACTGAAGCTTTCAGCACGGATGGTTTGCCCCAGCATTGACTAACTTGCAGCTGCCATAGATTTTGGGGGCAGGTATTGGCTCCTAGGGAGGGGGCAAGGAATGAAAGGACAAGCCAGTCAAGGCACAGAAGCATCCTATTATATACCAGTAAGCAATGCAATTAGGGCTCTATTCGCAACAGTCCAGTCTGCAGGGGCCACAGCAGCGAGTCCAGCTCCAAACACCCAGGCGAGCAGCCGTGTGGGCACAGGCTCCACCAGGGGCAGGGGCCACTCGGCAGGCGTTTGACGAGGTCGGTGCTCGGGGATCCCGGGCGACTCGCACCCTAAGGGGTGGCCGGGTACGGGTCGGGCTGTCCAGCCGTCCTGCTCTTTATCGGGATGTGTCTTCTTGACCCTGGAATGATGGATCCAAGGGAAGATGCCTGCAACTCTAAGAGCAGTGGGAGTTACACGGATCACAGTGTGTGGCCCTGTCCAGGAAGGCTGCAGGGGTTCTTTTTTCCAGTCTTTGACCCAGACTAGGTCCCCTGGCTGGTGGGGGTGCACCGGGTGTCCCAGGGGGATGAGATTCCAGGACAAGACAGTTTTATGTATTTCGGCTAGAGTTTTCCCCAGCTGCTGGAGAATGGAATCTTGGCTGGCCTCCCCCAGAAGTTTGAGATTTCCTCTGAAGGCCTGGATAATTGGGGGTGGCCGCCTAAATAGAATTTCAAAGGTGAATAGCCAGTGGGTCCTGGGGTGCACCTAACTTGGAGAAGGATCAAGGGAAGTAAGTCTACCCAGGGGAGACCAGTTTCCGGGCAGAATTTGGCTGGGGTGGCTTTGAGGGTTCGATTCATGAGTTCAGCTTTCCCTGAGCTCTGGGGCCTGCAAGCGGCATGGAGTTTCCACTTGATTCCTAATAGTTTCGCCAGCTCTTGGACTACGGCAGCCACGAAGGCTGGGCCATTCTCACTTCCAATTGACAGCGTCAGCCCGTGTCGTGGAATGATTTCTCTAAGCAAAGCCTTAGTCACTTCTCTCGCCTTTTCGGTGCGAGTGAGGAAAGCTTCGACCAACCTGAAAAAGTGCATATCATCACCAACAGATATTTGTGTCCCTGATGTGGTTTCAGTTCCATGAAGTCTACTGTGAGATCTTCAAAAGGGGCCGTTCCCGAGTGCTGGACACCTGCCGGAGCAGGGGGTCTCTGCAAGGGGTTGTTTATGGCACAAACTTGGCACTGGCTGCTGATGGTGGCGCAGAGAGAAGTTATCCAGGCTATGTAGAAGTATCTCCCGAGCAAGACTTCTAGCGCAGTTTTCCCTAGTTGGGTGAGTTGGTGGTATCGCTGGATGAGGGCATGAGCGGCTCCCTTTGGGACAAAAATCCAGTCATCCGGGAGCAGCCAAGTTCCTTCGGGGGTTTGGCTTCCCCCTTCTCTTCCAGCCCACTCCTGTTCTTCCCGGGTATAACTTAGTTGATCAGTCTCTTGACCTAAGAGGGACAGCTGTGGGGTCAATCCCGGGACTCATATTCCATGGTTCCTTCAGCCACTTTCCGAGCTGCTTTGTCGGCTAGCCTGTTTCCTTAAGCGACCATGTCCGTTCCTTTCTGGTGTCCCCAGCAGTGGATGATGGCGACTTTGTCTGGTTTCCAGATTGCTTCTAACAGTTGGAGAATTTCTTCTTTGTTTTTTATTTCCTTCCCCCCTGTGGTTAGGAGACCTCTTTCTTTACAAATTGCCCCGTGGACATGAACGTAGCAAATGCGTACTTGGAGTCAGTGTAAATGTTTACCGCTTGCCCGACGGCTCGCTGCAGGGCTCGGGCCAGCGCCCAGAACTCTGCCCGTTGCACAGACCATCCCCGCGGTAGAGACGCTGCTTCCACCAGCCGCTCGGTAGTGGTGACCGCGGACCCAGCCAGCTTCTCCCCGTTTCTAACAAGCTCCCATCTGTAAACAGTGTCTGACCTGGGGAAGGGAGCGGTTTGTCCTGGAGGTCGGGGCCACTGGCGTAAACTTCTTCTGTCACTTCAACGCAGTCATGTTCTGGAGCCCCTTCCTCCTCTGGCAAAAAGGCGGCAGGGTGCAGCCTGCGCACCGTTTCTGTTGTCACTCTGGGGTTTTCACAGAGTAGACCTTGATAATGTGTGAGTCGGGGGTTTGATATCCACCGATGCCCAAGTGAGTTCATCAGGGCAGACTGCGTGTGGCACCATAACGTGAATTGCATGTCTGAGGGTTAATTTGTCAGCTCCTTTGACGAGGGTCACGGACGCTGCCAGGGCTTTTGGGGTCCAGCTGCTTGGAGAGGGAAGCGATGGGTCTTTGCCAGGGGCCGACTGTTTGTGGGAGAACCCCCAGTGCTGCTCCGTTCTTTTCATGCATGAACAGGTTAAAGTTTTGATTACATCTGGAATCGAGTTTTCTTTTGATGTTTTGAAAAGCCCCCTGTTGAGCTTCTCCCAGGCAAGAGGCTCTTTTTCTGTATCAGCCAGAACTTCGTAAAGGGGCTTGGCCCTGGCTGCAAACCCGGGAATCCAGACGCGGCGGAACCCTGCAGCCCCGAGGTGGGGCTAGGGACGGTCAGATCACTTTCTTTCATTCAGGTTCAAGCATCCGGTGCCCTTGTGTGATGCTGAACCCCAGGTACTCGACCTGCTGTTCACAGATCTGGGCCTTTCTCCAAGACGCTTTGTACCCAGTCTGTGTTGGAAGTTGTAGGAGAGTCTGGGTCCCTCTCCAGCAGTCCTCTCCACTTCACTGGCAAGTAGGAGATCATCTACATATTGTAAGAGGGCACACCTGCAGTCTTCCCAGGGGTAAGTGGCCAAATCTGCTGCCAAGGCTTCCCCGAAAAGGGTAGGGGAGTTTTTGAAGCCTTGCAGGAGCCGGGTCCAGGTTAGCTGAGTTTTCTGCCGGTTTTGGGATCTTCACATTCAAAGGTAAACAGAGGCTCCCTTGAGGGGGCCAGCCTCAGGCAGAAGAAGGCATCTTTCAGGTCCAGGCAAGTGAAACTGGCGGCTCAGGCGGCAGCTGTCCTAACAAGGTGTATGGGTTGGGAACCACCTGACGTAAGGTGAGAGTGGACTTATTAATGGCTCGTAGATCCCACACTGGCCGATATTCGGGCCCATCTGGCTTTTATTATCTGGTAATAATGGGGTGTTCCAGAGTGGCTGGCATTCGATCAGGATTCCCTCTCTCTTTAGGCGGTCTGTATGTTCGGCTCTGCCCAATTGTGCTACTGCCTCTGCAGGACCGGGAACGCTCCAGGCTTCAGGTCGATGATGATGGGTGCATGGTTCCGTGCCATTCCTGCTGGGTTTTTTTCTGCCCAAACCTGGGGGAAAAGTTCCAGCAGTTTTTCCAGATTCTGACCTGAACTTTCGTCTGCATGAAGTCTCCATTCTTTGCTGTGATGAGGGTACGAGTGAGGCCAGTCCCCAGGCTTAAGCTTGCTGATCCTTCAGGTTTGGTTAAGAGATGTCCACCAAGCAGGGTAACTGGACATTCAGGCAGGTACAGAAACTCATGAGTCACTTTGTGGCCACCGAGCTGGCAAGTTCTTGACTGGCAAAAAGGCCGTTGGCTTGACTGGTCCCCAGTTGCTCCTATGATATTAGCAGTTTTTCCACTAAAGGGGGCAATGGGGGTTGTGACCACAGAATGTTCAGCGCCAGTGTCCACCCTGAAAGTCATTGACTGGCCCCCGACTTGTAGTTTGACCATGGGGTCGTGGGGGCCAAGTTCCAGTGAGCCTGGTCACCCCTATTCAGGGTTGAGCCCTGCCACCCCAAGCAGATGGTCTTGGGGCTCAGGTCGGCATTTCCCTTTAGGGATGCGCCCTCTATGTGCCTGGGTCTTTTGGGGGCACTCATTTTTCCAGTGTCCACTTTCTTTGCAGTAGGCACATTGGTCTCTGGCCAGTGGCACCCTTCTGGTGCTTGACCCCCTTTTCGAGGTGGCCCTTCTCATCTGGTGGGGTCAGGATTTCCCAAGGCTGCTGTCAGTAGGGAGGCTTGATGCTTTATTCACTTCTTGGCTTCTCGTTCAGGAGCTTCATCTCGATTGACGAATACTTTATTGGCAACTTCCAGTAGTTGAGAGATGTTCATGCCTGCGAACCCTTCTAATTTTTGGAGCTTTCTTTTAATGTCCGTTGCTGCCTGTGCAACAAAGGTGGCATTCACCGTCCTCTGGTTTTCCAGAGCTTCTGGGTCAAAAGGGGTGTAGATCCTGGAGGCCTCGCAAAGCCGTTCATAAAAATCTCCCGGAGATTCGTCGGGCTTTTGAATAACTAAAGTTGTCTCTGTCATGTTTGTGGGTAATTTTGCCCCCTCTCGGACCCCTCGGAGGGGCGCTTCCCAGTATGCTGGAGTGCAGCCCATCCCTGCTCAGTGCTGAAGTCCCAGTTAGGCTGGGTTTCTGGTGCCGCCTCTCGTGCCCCATCTTCTGGGTT